>BSBN01001044.1:3600000-4200000 GCA_027924645.1 Cunninghamia lanceolata | reverse complement strand
TGTGGTTGTTGAAAACTGGACAAATTTTTGGTGCTGTGATAAGATACAACTTCATTGGTGGCCCTGTTTTGGATGTTTTTGTGAGTTTATGAATCTCATGTTGTCTGTTTAATGCATAAAATTACTGGTTTCATGTTGATTTAAATGAGTAATGCTTCATTGCATGTGTTCTGTTACTTGTCTCCAAATTGAATGTATTCTTCTTTTGAATTTAAACAGCTAAGGGGTGTCTAAGATTCTTGAATATAGATTTGCTATGTTGAATGCTTGGTCTTTTACTTCTACTCAAGGAGCAGATTAAATGTTTTAGGTTAAAGTGTTAAGAAGAATATATTGCAGTGAGGATCTTCTAAGCAGAGGTAACTGAATACTCAATTCTGGGAGGTATCTGTAAGGCAGATACTGAACAATTCCCTTGAAACTCAGTCATTAATATAGGTTTATGTGTACATTCACATGTGTATGTCTATTGACTCCGAGCCCTGAAATAGGCACCGATCCAGTCTTGTATTGAGGTCACAATCAAGGTCCTAGTTTTGCATCCATATATAAATCAAACTCAAACTTCATATACAAACTTTTAGGACTTTAGAAGTAGTTTTAGGATCCAAAATCCTCTGTCTACAACTGAATATAGGCCCAAAGCTAGCCCCTTTGCACTTATCTTACAGTCTTGGTCTGTACAATAGAGGATTTATCTGCTTTGTTTCAACATCCCAGTAAGTACATAGATACATTTTATAGGTGTTGAATAGGGAATACCCCCCTTGGTTCTGCAGAGCCTAAAGAAGAAGAGATATTTATAGAGTCCATCTCCTATATTGTTGGCCCCTGGCCCAGGAATCTTATTGATCACTAATGGCTATTTTGTAGGGATTATAGGGAAAAAGCATCCAGTCTGGGAAAATACCCACAAACACAATCCCTTCAGCACAACTCCCCATCACCACATAGCCATAACAATACAACACCTCCATTTTACAACCCTTCAGCACAACAACCATAACAACACAATACCTCCATTTTACAACCTCTCAACACAACAACCCCCACATCCTCCGTATTACACAATAGCCACAACTTCCCCAAGAGAGGCTCCACACCTTCCTCAACCCCACATGAGGGAGGCTCTCATCAGATCAGAGGGCCGCTCCCTTTACACACCCAAACCCCAAACACACATGCATGCCAAGATTACGACAAGGATACATTCAATAGAAATTTCATACAAAATCCATTGTTACATAGAAATAGAAACCACAATCATATCTACATTTATCAAAACTAAACAAAAATTTTAAATATAAACCCAAACCCTACCTTGGCTGTCCAAGTTAGGATCAACCCAAGAAATTGGGGTTTTAAATCCAACAAATCTTGATCAATCAATGATTTTTCTAGCCATATCCAATCTTCCAGTCATAGCCATTTCTTCCAAGCCATATCCACACTCCAATTACTTTTCTAGCATAAAAATGATGATAAAGAAAAGAAGAGATCCAATCTTCAGCATGCACACACACAACATGAGAGGAATTGAATAAAATTCCTCCATAAAATAAATTGCACCTCTATCTTTCAACTTCCCAAATGAAAACTCAAAAGACCAATAATAATAATACAACATAATTCAACCTTTTAAATATCTATTCTCAAACAAATGAAAATAAAATTAATAGCAACCATTAAAATAATTTTCATGTAAAACCCCTTCAACTTCCAAATGGAAATCCCAAAAGGTAAAAAATAGAATAATATAATTTTTAAATAACCAATTTCAATAAAATGAGATAACATTAAAATTAACCAATAGATTATATTTCCCCACTCATTAACATATAACCAAACAAATCATTAAAATAAAAGAACCAAGATAATAAACCTAAATATCCCCGACACACCACCACTGGGTTTTACGCAACAAAATCTAGAAAACTCAATTTAAATTGGGTATTTGAAAATGTCTCCAAACTAAAGGGATCAGGACTACCCTCCTGTAAAACTTAATTCGAACATCAGTACATCACGGAAAATATAGCCGAAGCAACGAATAATTAAATACTAAAACATTTAAAATATCCAACATTAATTAATTATTAAATTTCACAATTAATCTAAAATACTCTTCTTACGAAAATTAAATACATAATTATTAATACTTCATAATCAAAACATTTTATTAAAATAAAGCATATAATATCATTTGTAATCCAAAACGATGTCTAAACGCACATAAGTATATATAGAAAAATACATATCAAAACACATAGATCCATAATCCAAAAATAGTAGTATCAAACATGTCCAATCACACACATCAAAATAGACAATTATAAATAGTATCATACCATGGTCTCAAGTGCAATACTAGCTAGGCCTCACATTGTGGCACTTGGGTTCTTCTAATCCTAAGTTTCCTTCTAGGTGGCCCCGCATCCAGCCTATTCCTAATATTGTTTAAACCCAAAAATTCTTCCCATGATACATCAGGAAATTATCCATTTAAACTCTTTTTCACTAATAATTTTGAATAAGTCCATGATGTGATAACACAACAGTTGTGCCCTTTTGATACTCTTTTACCATTCTTTTTAACAAATTAAATAAGAAATTAGGAACATTTACTTGTCTTCCATGTCGAAGGTGGCTTAGTAATTTAAAATGCACAGTGTAGATAAAAGATTGCCTACCTTCATAAGTAATATATCTGATAATGTAGGTAGCTACTTATGCCCATCATGGTGGAAACAACATGCACTTGGTCCCTTGCAAAGAAAATTAAACTATTCCCTTGCCTCTGCAAATTCATTTTGGGCAACAATTGGACTTTCCCTTTCTGGGAAAATTTCTCCTATTGTAGGAATCTCTGTAGCTTCCATTATGGCTCCTTCTGAAGCATTTATTTTCAACCCTTTTATCAGTGCTTCCCCATTATTCCATGTTCTTATAAATTCATCTATGACTTCTTCATTATTCCCTTCCAGCCTTTGAAAGTAGTCCATCCACCTTGCCTGTTCGAAGATGGGAAGGCTTTCTCCATCATTCAATAGTGAGGTATGGTCTATTGGTTCCCTTCCCACAAGGTCGTCCCCATCTTTTATGTTGTTTCAAGTTCAGATAATTTTTAGACAATTTTCAGACAATTTAGTAGGCTAGGGCTTGGTTGGCTTGTTGAGATAAGAGTCTGTTGTCTTTTTATCTCTGTTGTGATATCTGAAACAAATGCAGACATTATTTGAACATTCAGTTCAAATTGTTTTGCATGCTGCATGTGTACAGATCATTATGAATTGTGAGGGTGGCAAAGTGAGGATGAAAGATTGTACGAGTGAGCTGGCAGGGAAAGGATGACAATTAGAACTAGTGAGTGGGGTGACAAGATAATTACCCGCTAACTTAGAATGTCACGTGTCCTCGCGAGGCAATAAAGGTAGAAAATTAAATGGAATGATGACAGGGTTACAAAAATATTAAATGGAAAAGCACGCTATTAATTGTAATAAATAATAATAAATACTACAAGAAAATAGTTATTAGCATATATAAATAGTAGAAAAGTTACAAAATCTTACAAGTGGCAAATATGATTGATAATGTTGACAGGCGACGACAGAAGAATCAACAGCTAACGTGAGCACACCATTTATTGATGGGTGGCATGATGACGTGGTATGAGTACAATTATTGATGGAGCATTGGGATCGTCAGTTGTGGAGAGTTGGTGCAGGAATGAAGACATGAGACATGGCTATAAAATCAAATATGGAAGATGCTACAAGAAGTCAGATAGTGGATGCAATAGGGATGGAAGATAGGGATGTTGCATGTAACACTATCGTAGATGCTGCATGAACTCAAGATGAGTGGAGCTACAGGAAGGCGATGAAGGATTCTATAGGAATGTCAGAAGTGTGAAGCTGCAGGGAACACGACTAGTGATGTTGTAGGGATTCAAAGAGCGAAGCTACACGAAACATAGTTGGTGATGCTGTAGGGATGCAAAGAGTGAAGCTATAAGGAACGCAACTAGTGATGCTATAGGGACTTAGAGAGTGATGCTACAAGAACTTCATAAGTGTGAAGTTGTAGGGAATGTGGCTAGTGATGTTGCAGGGACTCAGAGAGTGATGCTACATGAAAGCAGTTGAAGAGGTTGTAGGAACGAAGAAATTGATGAAATTGAAGCATAGAAAGGCTACCAAGTGGGCATACAACATTATTTGAGAACCAACAGTGGCCAATGGGTTTTCATTGTTGGTTGGTTTTTATTTTTTATTTTTATTTTTATCTAAAATAAAGCATAGAAATTAGACCTGATGAATGATAGGGGTAGAGCTAGAAGGATCATTCACTATCATTTCTTCTATTGTTGTTGAACCTATCCCTTTATCTTGTGCTACATGTTGGATAAATTATGCCTTATTGAGTCGCTTCTTGTAAAGATTAAGGTGATGACCATTGACCATTAATGAAAATCTGACATGATCAATGGTTACCAACTTTACTGCTCCTTTTGAAAATAATTTTTCTATCTCATAAGGTCCTAACCATCTTGTCTACAACTTACCCTTGTTATCTTTGTATCTTGAATCAAATGGTAATGCCCAATCTCCTCGTTAAAATTCCTTGGTTTTGATAAATATGTCATGCCATTTCATCCTTTGTTTCTATACAACATGTGTGATGCAAGGCTTCCTTTCATAGTTCATCTAATGCATTTAGCTGAGTTATTCTTTCTTGTTGTGCTGCTGAGAGATCTATGCCAAGTTCTAGTGCTATTCTCAAAGTTTTGTGCTCAAACTCAATAGGAAGTACTATTGTCTTACTATATACCAACTCATAGGGTGTAAACCATGTTGTGGTTTTCCATGTTGTCCTAAAAGCCCAAACTACTTTAGGAAGGCAATTTTTCCAATCTCTATGGTGTAGGGTGATAGTTTTAGTCATAATTGCTTCTATTTCTCTAATGGTAACTTCTACTTGGCCATTGGACCGAGGTTGGTAAGGAGTATACTTCCTATGCTTGAGTGCATATTCTTTGACAAGTGTAGCAATCAACTCAGAGGTTAAATGTGGACCTTGATCAGTAACAATCTCCTTGGGCACTCCATACCTTGTGAAGATCTCTTTATATAGAAACTCTACTACCTTTTCGTTTCTTGCATGTTTGAGAGGCTTGTCTTCCACCCATTTGGTTAGGTAGTCAGTGCATACCAAGATGCATTCCTTTTTGTTTGACTTAGGATCAATAGGGCCTATAAAGTCAAGACCCCATTTATCAAAAGGTTCTTGTACTAGATGTGGCTGTAAGGTTATCTCATCAGTCTTGGTTGGTCTGCCCATCCTTTGACAATGATCACACCTCCTGGTATATGCAACTGCATCCTTATGCAATGTTGGCCAATAATACCCTATTTGGAGTATTTTGAATGTTGTCCTTTTTGCTGCAAAGTGTCCTCCATAGGGTTCATCATGACAAACCTTCAAAATATCAAAAACCTCATCTTCTTTAATACACATGCACATGATATTGTTAGGACCAGTATAAAAAAGGTAGATTGTGATCCAAGAGTATGGAAGCTCTTTTATACTAGGTGGCATTTTTATCTTGGTGAGAAATGAGGTGTTTTGCCTACAACCAAGTAATTAGCAATATCTGCATACCATGGGGTCTGCACTATTAAAGCAAAAAAAATGCTCATCCAAAAATGAGTCATCGACAATTGGTCCATCTACAACATAGGTTAGTCTGGAAAGGAAATATGCTACTACATTAGCTTTACCTAGTTTATCTATTATTGTTATATCGAATTCTTGTAGTAGTAGCAGCCATCGCACTAACCGACTAGTAACTATGGGCTTGTTCATTAGATACCTTATGGCTGCATGATCAGCGTGAACAAAGATAGGGTATCTAGTTATGTCGTGCCTAAACTTGTTGATTGCATATACCATATCTAGGATTTCTTTCTTAGTCACAGTATAGTTTAACTCTACTGCTTGAAGATTCTTACTAATGAAATATATTGCATATTCTATTGAACCTTCCTTTTGGCCTAAGACAACCCCTATAACATAGTTAGATGCATCAGTATGTATGTGGAAAGGAATTATCTAGTTTGGTCCTCTTAACACAGGTGTTGTAGTCAAGGAGTCTTTTAAAGATGGGAAGGCCTCTTGGCAAGCAAGTGTCTAGTTGAAGTCAACATCTTTGGTAAGTAAAACAAATAAAGGTGCAACTATTTTGCTAATTTTTTTATGAATTTACGGTAATAACCTGCATGACCAAGGAAACTTCAGACATTTTTTTGTTTTTGTGGTATTGGTAGACTAGTGATGACTTCAATTTTGAATGGGTCTACCTAGATACCTGCCTGTGAGACATAGTGCCCCAGAACTATACCCTCTTCCATCATCATGTAGCATTTTTCATTACCAAGGGATATGTTATGGTCTTGACACCATTGCATGACCTTTTCTAGATTGGATAAGGCTTCAGTATAACTATTACCATGAGTTGTAAATTCATCCATATAGATTTCTAAACAATCATGTGTAAGATCAAAGAATATGCTTAACACTGCCCTTTGGAAAGTGGCATGGGAATTACACAGGCCAAAGGGGAGGACTGCATAAGCATATGTGCACCAAGGACAGGTAAATGTCATTTTTGTCTTGCTCTTCGGGTGTACTCTTGATTTGGTTATATCCACTGAATCCATCCAAAAAGGAAAAATATTTCTTCCATGTTAAGGAGTCTAGAGCTTGGTCAATAAAAGGTAAAGGAAAATGATCCTTGCATGTGGTAGCATAAGTTCTTTGTAGTTAATACAAACAAGAAATTTTCCTCCTTTCTTTGGTACTATTACCAAAGGAGAGACTCATTGACTATCTGATATGGGGTATATAAAGCCAACATCCAATAATTTTTTCAATTACTCCTTAACAATGTTATGGACTGTAGGATTCAATCTCATTTGAGGTTATTTTACAGGCTTACAGTCATCCTTGATGTAGATATGGTGTGTACAAAGGTTTTGATCCAATCCTTTCATGTCATGGTAGTCCCATGCAAAGGCTATTTTGTGAGCCTGCAACATAGTAATCAACTTGTCTTGTTGTTGCAGGGTCAGTTGGTTATTAATGTTCAACATTCTGTCAGGAGAAATTTCAACTTGTTTTGTTAGGGATTGCATGAAGTATATGTTGGAACATGAAGTTTTGAGGTAACAACTATGGGGAGGTATTTGGTGGAACACGCTGATCTCAGATTCATAGTTGGATGAGTGCTTTACAGGGAAGATATTATATAAGGGGAACAATACACAAGTCAACCGATTATCCAATAGAGGATCCACTCCATAATTGTTATGCATTATGTTTGTAATCACAATATCCTCATCCTCAGTATGAATTAGAGGGCTTTGTCCTATAGTCATCAATGTTTGGATAGAATATTGATCATTGTCTTCAAGGTCTGGCCACACAGTTTGTTCAAATTCAGAAAAGGGATGGGCTGGAGGGTACAAAACTAGCTTCTTTGTAATATTTCCATCAGAAATATTCTTGTTACCCAACCTACAACAAATGAAAGCATCAACGGTTTCTAACCAGGGTTGTCCTAAGATGAGTGGATATCCTCCTAGGTTAGCCTTTGGTTGTAGGACCATAAAGTCAACAGGGTATTCCCAAGAGTCAAGCATAATGACTAGTCTTCAATGACCCCCTCAAGTTTAATCGTTGATCTATCTGCTAGTTGCAATAATGTAGGTGTTGGTCTTAAGTCCAGCAACTGTAGGGTTGTCATGGTTTATTTGGTCATGACATTGATGGCAACACCTAGGTCAATCAAAGTATTCTTTATAAGGGTGCCATTGATGTGCACATCCACAACTGGGTTGCCAGGGTCTGCGTATTTTGGGACAACTATGTTTCTCAACATGATGCTAACAAGCTATCCAATTACATGAATAGTTTGTGGGTCCTTACGCCTTATGAGTAGCTTCTTCAAGCACATTTCCCTTACAATTTTTGTATAAATGGGCACATCCTTAATAGCTTGAAACATGGAAATTTTAATGTAGACATTTTTTTAGTTAGCCAAGGAAATCAAATTCAGGCTCAAGTTCTTGTTTTGCATGTTCAATCTCTCAGGTAATGGGGGTTCTTTGGTCTTAATCTTTTCTTGTGATGTAGCTTGCTCAGGGTGCTCATTCTGATTATTAAAATGTAGATTGGCATCACTGGAACTTTCCTCATTTGGAAGTTCCGTGATGAGTAGAGAAGTTGGTCCAGAGAGCATTTTCCATGAATGTAACTAAACATCACTAACTTTGACTACATAAGTTGAGTATTCGATATCTTCATAAGAAAAAAGCCCATCGGATAGGCTTGTTATTAGGATTTGGTGTAGGTTGAGTAGGCAATTGGGTTGCTCTTGGCAGTGTAGAAGCAACTGCAACAATATTTGGCATAAGGGATGGTTGTTGAGGCAAAGCTTGCTGTGGTTGTGGGTAGCCAATATTAGGATTTTGCCAAGGTTGATTTCCTCTCCATTGTTGTGGCCATGGGTTTTGGTGTGCCTGCCATTGCTGGCCATGTGTTTGAGGGTAATATGGCTATTGTGGCCATGTCCCCTGATGTGGGGTCCAACTAGGTGGTGACACGTTTGACCAAGGTTGAGATGGCATGTTGTTCCATGGTGCATTGTACCAATTAGGAATATTGGAGGAAGAACCTGGAAATGAAGTATTATAAGATAAAGGGTCATGAGGAATACCTTGTCTTTGCTACCATGGTTTGCATTGGGCCAAGTAAAATTCTTGATCTTTTTAATCTTCTAGGGTTTGGAAATCTGGCCTCTCTTGCTTGTCTTTTGTGATGCTGGCTAGCCTCTTGCATTTGCAACTAGCTTTCTTCCCTCTGCAATGGGGGTAGTATTCTACTAATGATACTTCTACTTCTTACTTTTTCTTCACATGTAGGGTATCCAATTGAGTTTCTAGATGACTTATAATGTCCTGCTTCATGTCCTTCAACAGGTTGCTGAGTTCTTCTCAGGAGACACCCGTAACAGTCTTTGTGGTGGACAAAGCCCTGAGGTCGCGGGTCTTTTTCATGGTTAAGCATGAGTAGTTTCTACATATATGGAAAATGTCATCAAATGAGAGTTAATAAATGTCTCCTTCTCCAATTAGGTCCAAGGCATCCATGCAATCTTCACTCACTCCTCTCAGAAATACTAATTTCAATGACTTTGGAGAGAGTCTATTTTGGCGTGACTTCTAGACGTAAAACAAGAACCTTTCTAAATAATCTTTAAGGGGTTAATCCTCCTGTTGTGACATTCTAAATATGTCATCTCCTTGTATGTCTCTACCACAACAATAATCCTGGTATTTTTGTAGGAAATTCTCCTTCATAGTTCTCCAATCTATCACTGCATCTCTGGCCAATCTCATAAACCACCTCAAAGCAACATCTTTGAGGGTGGCTAGGAAGTGCTTTAATCTATGTGGATCAGTGGTGTAATCGTAGCTTCGATAGAGCACATCAAACTCAAACATGAATGTGTCCAGGTCCTCTATAATCAGACCATGAAAGTTTGGTAAAGCTGAAGGAGGGATGTTCTTCATGGAGGTAGCTAGTTCCTGATCGGTGATAGGAAACTCTAAAGTAACTAGTTCGATAGGATTCTTCACTGCTTCTTCAACCATTGTGTCATGATTCCAAGTGGCTATATCCTCCAAGTTTGTAGTGTCTTCTATTATAGTAGATATCTCAACTTTGTCACTTGTTTCTGAACTATTTTCCTCGTTTGGAAGAAATCTCCCCAAACGGTCTCTTCTCTGCTGCATACAATGTTTCAAAGCTCTTTATTGCTGCTTTCTGCATAATGTTAGTGAAGGTATAATTTTTGTTTGAAATTTGTTTCTACTATGAATTTGTAAACACAACAAGGAATGCAATTTTTTTTTTATCTCAAACCTAGAAGCGTCTACAACTTTGAAACCATACTCGACAATGACACCAAAAATGTGGAGCATTATCAATTCCCACTAGACCTAATGCAACTGAGGCCTGCATGTAACCTAATGGATGGCCTCATCCTAGATCAAGAAGCTTAGTGAGTGAGGACATGCTACATTTAATTTATCAACCCACATATGTGTTTCTTAGAATGATGTCAGTACTATATGTACAACTAAAGATATTCTGGATGTGGAGTTGTGTATAGCTAGTAAATGATAGTTGCTTCAAGCTAAGAAAATAATACAACACTGAAACAAGAAAGCTATCTTATAAATTTTGAAAATAAATGTATAACTGATTCTCAACTAAACATAACAACAAACTAAAATGGAATCAAGAAAATCTAATTTCTAATTGTATAAATCTAGTGCTAACAGGTTGCAGTCTACCTCAAGTGGGCCCTACCTCAGGTTGACTACTTCCTTTCTCCTTTTATCATTTAATCAAATCAATTCATTCATTTATCCACCATGAATCAAGATAAAATAATCTGAAATAAGAACTCTATTTATTTATTGTAATAAGAATCTGATACAATCATGAGAAAATCAAAACTTAACTAGATACACTGGGTGAGAAAGATACATACACACCCTTCAACAATTCATGCATTAATGAGAAATAACAACTAAGCAGTCCACTTCCCGTTATGCAAGGGAAGGACTCATTATTTCTGAAGAAGCAAAATAAAGCTAGGAAACTAAAACTAAACAACCAGAGAGGAGAATTTTAATCAGGGCTATTGGAACGAGTAAGATTATCCAAGAAACATTGAGAGAATTATTTTGGATTTAACCAATCTCAACACGTTCCCAGTTGAGAGATAAACATTTGTCACTTGTTGGACGTCCCTTCCTAACTTCTTTTGGAACTTATCTTTATCTGTAAGGAAGGAATAGACTATTGTTGGATAGTTATGAGTGACTGTGTGCTTTGCTATAGGAGACAATCCTTTGGCTGTAGGAGGTGGGTTGTTCAGCTGCAAGAACTCGTTCTCTAGGTACAAGAACTTATGTAGTCTTGGTTGTAGGAACTCTACAATCTTGGTTGTAGGTTAGTGTTCTTAGTTGGTGTAGGAAGGAGTTAGTCCTAGAGAAATCCTCATTCATTAAGATTACTATAAACAAACTAATCATACCACATTCTATTTTGAAAACAACTATTTTAACCATGCAAATATCCATTAAAACATAATACAATTAGTATGGTGCTTGTCCAGATATTATATAAGGTCTTGACTTAAAATGACGAAAATGTCTGCAGGAATGTAGCTTAGAAACAGGAAACACAGAGATTAAACAGACAATTATAACATCCATCAACCACATTATTTGTTTAAAAGAATGTTTAGTAGCTATATACTTTGCCTCAATAGTGGAAAGAGATTTTTTTTTGCCTCTTAATCATCTAGCTAATATCTCCCCCAAATAGGGAGACTAGATAGCCACGCATAGATATTTTATTATCCAAGTCTCTAGCCCAATACACATCAACAAATCCATTTATGTCTAATAACTTACCCACGTTGTCTGTTCCATGGTAACAAATAGAATAATCAAAATTTCCACATAGATGCTTGAATACTTTTTTCACGTAGGTCAAATGTTCCTTGCCAAGGTTAGCTACAAATTTGGTTAAAACTCCCAATGCTTGGGCAATATATGGTCTAGTACACACTATTGCATACATAGGAGTTCTTATATATCTAGCATAAGGAACATTATAAATGTATTAAAAATCTTTAATTGACTTACTAGACATTATTCCAAAGATAGTTTTGTGGCAAATAGAAGGGGTATATTCATTGGCTTACTATCAAGAATATTAAACCTTTGCAAAATTATTTCAACATACTTCTTTTGGTTCAACCCAAGCATCATGTTAGGATGTTCCCTTTTAATTTCTACACCTAATATATATTTAGTAGCCCCTAAATCTTTCATATCAAATTTTTGGGATAATTGAGTTTTCAATTCGCTAATCATAAATTGTTTGCTATTTCCAATGTGAAGCATATTGTCAACTTATAAGACTAGGATTACATGATGGAAATCAACTTGTATATAATAAACACAGTGATAAGCTTAGCTATGAACAAACCCAAGATTCAAATCATAGGCATCAAACTTTTAGTACCACATCCTAGGAGACTATTTCAAACCACACAAGGATCGTTTTAATTTATAAACTAGAATTTCTTGTTCTCAATAAAATTTGTTTTAGGCTCTGACATAAATATCTTCTTCTAAATTCACATGTAGGAAAGTGATTTTCACATCTATTTATTTTACTTGAAAATCAAAATGAAATGTCCCTTTTTAATTATCTATCCTATGTGGGCTCCATCCTTATTTTCATGATAAGGATATAAAAATATTTTTAATAAAGCGGCCATGGTTTGGGGAAATAGAAGCAACTGATAAAATAATAATAAATAAAATAATTTCATGCACCTATCAATGTGGCTTCTATAAAATGTTGTTGTAACCCTTGGGACACTTGGCATGTTAATCATGGCATATTTTATCATAGCTCATTAATGAGGAGTTACAAGTTGGCATTCATGACAAAGTGGGGACTATTTTGAGGATATAATATTGTTAATCTATTAATTGTTATTTAGAGAGGAAAAATGGGTGTTGGAATTTGTGCCCCATTGGTGCTATTTATTGAGGAGCCTTTTGGACTTTGAGACATCTACCATTTTTCATATAATTTCTATCTTAGCTCGATCCTTATGTTCAACTATCAATTCAAGGATGAAAACTCTTAGATTTGGATATTGGAGGATGAAACCCCTTTGGTTTCCTGAAGACAATCTCATTTACAGGTTGCATTTGTGATGAAGCTTTTATTTTTTCCTAGAAAGTATTTGTATTTGGAACAACATATTGTAATAGCAAATTTGATTCATATTTATATGTTGTCTATTTTATGATTATTTTGGCATATTTGAATATATTTTAGCTCCAACATATTTGTATTGTTCATGAAATCTATTGTTTATTTGAATTATATATATGATGAGGGTTACTCAGGTTTTTAACCTGGTCCGAGCCTAGAGAGACCCTTATGGGGGATCTCTTCCCATGGCTTTATTATCGAGACCTTTATTGGGGGGTCTTAGTCCCCAAGGCATTATCACCTTGTTCAAACCCATGAGCTCATTAGCCTAGTGAAGGCTCGTAGCTTGTGAGCACGATATCTCAACAAAGGCACATATCTTGCGATCACGTCAACCTAGAGAAGGTACAAGGCTTGCGAGTTCTTTAGCCCAATAGGGGTTTGAACCTTGGCGGCCACCATAACAACCTTGTGACTTGACCACTGCACCACGCCCTTATCGACTATATATATATCATTAATCATCCATCATATGCTCTCACCTCACCGTCATGGGATCATGATGATGAAAAAATGTTAAATAATAATATTTACTCACTGTATGCTCTCACCTCATCCTAATCGAATGGAATTTAATTTATTAACAAGAGAAAACATTCACCAAAATATATTCTCAACTTGGGAATAATCTTTTGCCACTAGTCAAGCCTTGTGATTTCCCAACTTACCATATGCAATTAGGTTCTTTGTAAACACCCATTTACAACCTATGACATGTTTTTCTTTGAGAATATCAACCAAATCCTAAGTATTACATTTATACAAGGCCCCCTTCTCCTCTTTCATGGTCTATTTGCAAGGCCTACTCTTCTCTAAAGAGAGAGCTTCCTTCACAGATCTAGGTTCATTGTTAGTAAAAGATAAAGTAAACATATAATGAAACTTTTGTGGGCTATACCTTTCAACTTGTTTCAATTGTCTTATGGACCTTCTCAAAGGAGATGAATACAAATGCTCTCCTTGTTCTTTTTCTAAACTTTCATTTGAATCTTCTTCTTCATTTCCAACCACTTCCTATCCAACACGTTCATGTTCAAATGCATATTTACCCTCTTGCTTGGTCTCAAAGTGCATCTTGTTCTCCTCTCCCTTTGGTTGTTCAAATCTAGGAAAATCATTTCCCTAAAAATCACATTTTTAGAGTGAATTTTTTTTTGAGTTAGACGATTCTAAAGCTTATAACCTAACATTTTTTCCATAACCAATTAAAACACATTTTTTCACTTTGAAATCTAACTTTGAGTATTTTTTCTTTAGGCACATGAATATAAGCATGACAATCAAACATTTCTAGACATGCAATAGAAGACTTATTTTTTGTCAAACACTTCTTTTAGTGTCTTATTAATAAAAACAAAAGTAAGAGACCTATTTATCAAATAACAATCAGTACTATGTTCAACTTCAACCCAAAACTTTTGTTCAATATTAACACTACTTAACATGCTTCTAGCTATTTTCATATGTTCTATTCATTCTCTTGACTACCCCTTTTTGTTGTTGTGCATATGGAATAGTTTTCTATTTTACAAACCCATTGTGTTTGCAAAATTATTCAAATTCTTAAAAGGAATATTCCCCCCATTATTTGATCTCAAAGATTTTCTTTCCTTTTCCTTTTCAGTTTATACAAGCACCACATGAATTCCTTAAATTTTCTTAAACTTCATATTTGTGCCTAAGAAAATAAACTCAAGATTTTCTTGAAAAATCATCAATGAAGGCGTAGAGTAAGAAATCACTTGCTTTGCAATTTCCGCTCCACCTATTTTAGTGCACATTTCATTGGTATGTTTTAGGACTCATTTATCCAATTCCTAAGCCTTCAAACCCATTGTCAAGATGCCATGTGGATCCAATTATATCAAGTATATGCTTATGGCCAATTTTTTGTGTTCTTGAAAAATTCTCTACCTAGGCACTAACATGGGCACGGTGGTGACGTAGGTCACTAACATGGGTGTAGTAGTGTCCCAAGCCACTAATGTGGGTGTGATAGTTTCAATGCATAGTAAATTATTTGAAAATAGATAAAAGTCACTTCTAGTGGGATTTTTGTGTTTTCGAACAACTACATGCATGGAGATTTTATAAAAATGCTATTTTAAACCTTGTTTTTTTTTAATAATGCGCATGGTAAACTTTTTAACGTGATCGGCGACGCTAGTGCGACACGCCCTTCAGCTCCACGCAAATGCTTTTGCCCAGAGCAATGAATTGGTGAGGCCACAACATGGGGGACCTCATCCCCTAGCAAGAACACTTCAAACCTGCGATCTCGTTGGCCCAACGATGGCGTAAAGCCTGCGAGCTCATTGACCCAACAGGGGTTTGAACTCTAGGGGCTGCCACTACAACCGAGCGACTTAATTGTTGGGAATTAAGGTGTCTCAACCTTGGTAATTCCTTGCATTATTTATGTTTGTATTTATTAATTCATTGCCTATGTTGTAAATTAATTGTAAATTCTATATTGTCATATTGTGGGATGTGGCACGGTGATGTGTCATCCCACATAGAAGATGACAACTTGTAATTTTGTACTCACATGAGGAGATAGGTGTACCACTTTGTGGTAGGAACATTTTGCCATGTGTTGGCATCTTTCATGTTGTGTAAGGGAATGTTTGACCGAAACGGTTATGACAGATTCCTATGACAAAGTTATGACATGTAAGAGTCAGAAATAGAAGATTGTAAGACAGGTGAAGACATGTGTCATGAAGCATCTTTGAAAAAGGCATATTTGGGCACCCCAAGGTGGAATATGACATGTTGTAAGAGAATATGCTATTGATAGCCTGTGTATGACAAATTCTCTTACAACTATAAGTTGTAACCGCTATGACAGATTCTATGATGGTCATAAGTGTCGTAAGAGCATTTGTCATAGCCCATTTTGGAAATAGGCGACCTCTTTGGGATGGGAGCTGTGGACAAGTGTCAGGCACATTCTACAATGTTGACCAAGTGTCCTTAGGCATGGGTTTTGGGCCATGAGGCCAAGTTGGACGCCCATTCCAAGATAGGACCAATATTGCCTTGTATATTCTATATAAGCAGGTGCTTGGAGAGGGGAAAAAGTATGTGATTGACAGGTACTATTATGCTGCCAAACTGACTCCAGACATGAGTGTTGAAGACCATTGAAGCTTGTACTGCAAGTGTATTGTAAACCATATTCAGTTTTGATAATACATTGTGCAGGTTTATGAGTGTGGGATTTTTCACCTGATAAGGGTTTTCCCCACGTTATATCTTTGTCTCTCTTCTTCTGTCTTCTTTCTGGTTCATGTGTATTGCTGCAATATCTCTGTTAGATGTTCTATGTTTCTATAGTTGTAAGGATTAATTTGAATTTTTATAGCCCTCTCCTCATTAGATTAGTGTAGGAAGCGATTTTCGCACACCTAGCTTCCTTTCATTAACCACCGAACCATGCCCTTATCGACTCTATTTTAAACCTTGTTATTCATTCATTCTAACAACCAAAATGTTGTTTTAAAGTGCTTCTAAATATAATTGTAGTAGTTTTTAACATCATTTTTATTCACATAGTTATATCCAAAAGCACTCTCAAACAAATTTAAATCTTCTATAGCAATTTTAGAATTTCCTCTCTCATTTGAATTCTATTTTTTCTATTCTCTCCCCATGAGTTTTTTGGAACTTCTTATGCCATTCTTGTAAGCTCCCTACAATTTCCAACTATTCTTCTATTACTATTGAAACCCCACAATTTATTCTACTACCGAAAACCTGTAACCCCATGCCATTCCTCACCCTTGATATCTTGGAAAACTTCATTTTGAACATCTCCTTTTGTACACTAGGGCATCAAAACACACATATAGAAGCTTATGATATACAATCTTTTTAAGTATTTATATTTACCAACACCTATACACCTAGGCTTGCACACACCCCAACTTTTCATTTATTACTACATGGAGGTTGAAACATACTAAAAGGATCCTAAGGTAGATTCCCAAGAAGCCATAATATTTTTTCATGTCCTCCCTACAACAATTGACCCCCATATATTATTGCAAGTACACTGGATCTAAATTTTGAAAGCACAACAACAACTAGCCAATGGAAGTAAACAAACTATGTGAATTTGGAATCCCATAGCATAAAGGTCGCTATCACACTTTATAGGTTGCTACCATCAAATGATAGTTAGGAATGTGAAATCCTATTTTTGTGTCTAGAGGCTCATTTTTTTGTTCTAGACATTTTCTCCATTTTGTACAAAGTCACTACCATGCCATATAGGTTGCCACTATGTTGTAATGTCTCCACTACATTGTGCCAGCCACTATCATTTGATCTCTATTATATTATTAAACATATGTGCATCTTTTTTGAGTCTGTAACTACTTTTTCCAACCATTTCTCCACTCCAACTGTTGAATGAAGGATGAATTTTCTTTCTTCTTTTCATTTTAGCACTTTATCTAATTTCTTTTATATAAAACCTAGCTCTATTATTGTTTAGTTAGTATAATAGTTCATTGTTTATTTCTTTTATCTTTACACTTAAATGGAGTAAATGATGAATGATAGTTAAACAATACACTAGATAGGTAAATAAATGAAATCTACACCAGAAGAAGTTTATATTTACCTTACAAAAGGTAACACATCATTTTTTCAAGAGATTTACCAACATGTGGAACATCTACTAGACTAAAAACATCACTATGAATTAACTTTGAAATCCCCTTAGCTCTAGTGCTTGAAAATGATAATTTAACCCCTTTTTTTTATGAAATATATAATTCTTATAGAAATCAAAATCAAGAGAATAACCAGAAAACCCACAACCATATCTTTATTCTTCAATGTTTATAAGCCTCTCATAAGCCTCTCTCACTTGTGTGGCCTAATCTTTGATGCCACAACATTGATGTCTCAATTAGTTCCTTTACATTATCATAAGCCATGGAAGAGTTACACAAAGTAGTATAATCCAATCTAAACAAAGTACCATGCCTAATACTATTTTCCAAAACCAAAGCTCCCCTAACTAATTTACAACCATGATTTTCAAAAACAACACGTCACCATTATAATTCATCTTTGAAACTAAAATAAGATTTCTAGTGAAATCAAGAATACACATCACATCAAATAATGTTTTTACAATACCATCTCTAATTTTTTTTTTTTTACCTTACCCTAGCCAATGATATTATGAAAAATGTTGTAACCAAGGTACAACTCTTCATCATCATATTCTTTGTACTCTATGTACCACTCCTTGTGTGAAGTTATATGAAAAGAGGCAATTGAACCAATCAATTATGAATCATCATCAACAATGTTAGCAAAAGTCATAAAAGAACCACCATTAACATCATCACCAAAGAAAGTTTAATAGAGAAGTCATCTTCTTTTTCGTTTTTCTTAAAATCAAGAGAATAACTAGAAAACCCACAACCATATCTTTATTCTTTAGTGTTTTTAAGCCTATCGTAAGCCTCTCTCACCTATTTGACCTAATCTTTGATGCCACAACATTGATGTATCAATTAGTTCCTTTAAATTATCATAAGTCATGGAAGAATTACACAAAGTAGTAGCATCCACTATAAACAAAGTACCATGCCTAATACTGTTTGGCAAAACCAAAGCTCCCCTAACTAATTTACAACCATGATTTTAAAAAATAACCCGTCACTATTATAATTCATATTTGAAACTAAAATAAGATTTCTAGTTAAACTAAGAATACACAACACATCAAATAATGTTTTTACAATACACTCACTAATTTTTTTTACCTTACCCTAGCTAATGATATTATGCAAAATGTTGTAACTAAGGTACAACTTATCATCATCATATTCTTTGTACTCTATGTACCACTCCTTGTGTGGAGTTATATGAAAAGAGGCGCCTAAACTAATCAATTATATGAATCATCACCAACAATGTCCGTAAAAGTCAGAAAAGAATCACCACTAACATCATCATCAAATACATTTTTAATAGAGATGTCATCTTCTTTTTTGTTTTCTTAAGTTTGTGCTCCTTCTTGATTTGACCCTTTTACTAAAATTCTAACACTTTACTTTTATTAGGAGACTTAGATATATTCTTTGACTTAGATTTTTGTCTATCTCCATTTTTGTTACCCCCTCCATCTTTAGACTAGCTCCTTTCAAATGAGCATCTTTAGAGGCATTATCCATGTATTACCTTGTTAATTCCTCACTTAGTATAGCTGAAACTACATCCTCAAGTTTTAGCTTATATGCAACACTATTTAAATTGCCATGATTAGATCATCCCATGAATTAGGTAGTGAGCAAAGTAAAGTAACGAATTTTTCCTCTTCATCCATTTTAACACCCATGGAAGTTATTTGATTCACTACAATTTTAAATGCATTTAAGTGATCAATAATAGAGTATGTAATGCATTTAATTTGACTTACTATGATGTTAAATAGTATTGTGCAACCATTACATAAACTGATGCACATGCCTATCATTTGTACAATCGATGCATGTACCCTAAGATGTTTGTGCCTATCATATTGTAGCATTGAAGGGTATGCATTGCCTGCATATCATACTCTTCGTCAATCAATCACCACATGAAATCTTACTTTGTGCCAACAATGAAGTATTACTATGTGCCACACTATCTCACATTGTTGAGATTTGAAAACTTATCACCATCTTATCTTTGCATTATCAACATTGAATGTTGTTGCTACTATCATTATGTGTTGGCATGTAGTGTGTGGGGCCACTTGAGCTTTATGAGGTGGTTCCACTATATAACTATGCACACCTAATTAAACCATCACTCCACCATCAATAGGCACAATAGATTTCTTACAAGCCACAACTATCTATCATACAAATTTTATGGTGCATATATGTATTTAGTATGTGCCATTAATCCTATACACCCTGATTATTTTATTGTTGTCTTATTGATACCTATGCTTATCATTTGTTAGCTAGTTTTTTCTCAACTATGTACTGCAATATTTTAGCCAAATATTAAATCCACATGCTTCGACTTGCCAATAGCACCAATCTTGAAGGGTAGTCTCACTTGAAGTGCACTTGGATTTAAAGACCCATTATTGGATTCCTACTATGGAGATTTCCTATGCAAATATCCACACTTACATATTAAAGCATACACACAAATACTAACAATAAATGTTCACCATGATTACACAACATTGAAGCTTCTTCATTAACATCATAGATCATACAAATTACACATACACATGGTCCCTTGTCCAAAGGGCAAGTGGGTAGTTGAAACTCACTATTTCCTTCCCCTTACTCACCTAAAACTTGTATAGAATATGGACTCTCTCTACTCATTATATATCTCCCACATATGCATAGGAGGGTTGCTTTTATAAACATAAATGCCTCTCATGTTTACAGTAATAGCTCATATATAATTATCTACATACACATTACTTCATGTTCAAGCAAGCTCATGTGCATGGGCTTTTTTTAAACATAGATTATTATATTGCATGACCTCTTGCACATGCATTTGCTAATTATAGGATTTGACAATGATAAGAATTACAATATCAAAGTTTACTAATAGATGTCTAATCGAATGATTTATTTCTAGTGCCAACATCCTCCTAATGTACAAATAATGTATTGCCTCATTGGAATACTAGAAGAATAAGTCATACATGCTAAATTCTACAACTCTTGACTAAAAGGAAGTAGAGGTTTGGAATGCCCTTCCTATACTAATCGATGAGAGGAGATATGTGCAAAAATTAAACTAATCACACAGTTACAAATAAATAAACACAAAAGTATATGTATCAAAAAAAAAAAAACACAAAAGCATAACACAATGACTTACACGGGGAAAACCCTTTTAGGAGAAAAAACCCACACTCCAAAGTAACTTAATGTATTATTCAATTATCAAAAGTTACAATACACTTGTAGAGTCAACCTTTACAAGAGTATCACCAATTAGAGATTTAGAGTAATTTTGGCAGAATAACAATGCCTACAAAGCTCAATATCTAAACCCCCATCTTAAGCACCCAATAAATTAAAGACATAATACATGAAACCATCAAAAGGTAATTAGGAAACCATAAGCTAAAACCACCTAAAATGTGGTGCCTAAATTCCTAGTTAGAAAACCAACACCCAAATCCCAAGAGAGTCCACAAGGTAAAACTAGTATATTCCTTCCATGTGTCATATGCTAGTCATAATCCACTCACCAACTTGGGCACTCCATTTTGGCTCCACTAATTCCATTCAAAGATCCCTTATGGCATCATAACATGCATCATAAGTTGGTCAACAAGTGTAACTCCCTTTTACAACTCTTTTATGTGTCCTAGATGTTTTTATATTTGCAATGTGGGAGACCCAACTTCCAGAGGCCATAACTTTTGAATCGACCATTTGAGTTTTTTCTTTCTAAATTATAGACCTCAAAGAGATCTACATACCAGGTATTAGAGAACTAACGTTGAACAACCCAAAATTTTTATTTTGGCAAAAACCAATCTCTATAACCTAGAAATTGAGTTTTTCTATTTTATAGTCTAAAATCACATTTTTCATAATCTTAACATTTAAAGCAAGGTTAAAACACATTTCCTAACATTGACAACATCCAAATGCTCTTCTCCTCTACCATAAGAGCTCCAATAAGTGAGCACACCTCTCCATTATAAGAGGGACTTTCTTCTCTTGTGCATCCTTACCCTACCTTTATATATCTAACCACAAGACAAAACAAATTGGAGTGGCATCAGGGAAACTCAAAACTAGTATCCAAATCTAAAAATACCTTTTATTTATATAGCTAATTACGTCAAAGGCATTCCCTTTGTGAGGGTGAGAGCTTGCCATTTTCTTAGAATCGTGCAAGACGATTGAAAAGATTCTGGTCGTCCGATTTTGCGAGGGTATTTGGTCACCGTTCTTCCCTTCTGTTCCTGGTTTTTCGTCCAGTGTTGAAACGGACGACCTCACTTGGACGATCCACTATGTATATATATAGGGATTCTGAAATGGAAACGTTGGTTGGGAATCTGGGACCGTGGCAATAAGAGTGTTGTTTTGGACACCACTCATTGTCAACGATGTTTCTAATTTCAAGAGCAACTTTGGAAATCGGTAGTTTATCCCCTAATAGGTAATTTATATTTCTAGGATGAAGAATTCAATGCGCCTGAGTAATTCCCGATGTTAGAAAGCCATGCTGGTTTTAATTTGATAAAAGCCCAAATCATAACTGTAGTCTTGTTTTGGATATGTCTTCACCGATAAATTAATTTGTGTGGGGCATAGATCCTCTCGTTTATGCGGGCCAAGTGCCAACACACGTAGGCAAAGGGCCTCTGCCCAGATGGATATTGTAGATTTCCCAAAAGATTTTAAATGCTGGAAGTTTTGATCTTATCGTACAGCTAACCATGGAACAATCAGATGGTGCCAATTGTCATGGAAGGGAGAACTGTGTTGCGAGATCGGACGGTAGAGAGGGAAGCTCCGCGAGAAATGGGTTAGATGCAATCTGTAGGATTTATTTACAGTGCGCTTTATGAGGGGATGGGAGCTGTAGCAATGAGGATACAAATGTCATGCGTGGCTTCATTGGGCACAAATTCACATATTTCACTCTGCAATAAAAAAATTTGGTGAAGGTCTTGTATGCATAGAGATTCATTGGAAGTGTTGTTTAGTGTATAATTTGTTTTGAGTGGAGAAGGGACATCATCGTCATTTGCTTGATCTATACAATGTTGCATGAGAGGAAAGACTAATTATGTACAATCAGACGTATTTGGCATATTTCTCATTTCATTATTCGGTCTTTCTACTTCACTCTTCTCACTTCTGGTCACTAAGTCAATGGATGTATATCTCTTGATTGTGAGCTCCTTTACCCTTCTCGTTGTGAGATGGAATTTTTATTTGAGCTATAGATACAAAATTTCCCCACTTCTATTGTAAACTCTGTATCTTTATGATAATCAACTCCATTGTGTGTTGGCACAAATTTTGCCACTACTGTGGGATATACTCTTGAATAACTTATGCTCGCATGTTAATATAATTTCTTTGTTTTATGTCTTTCATATTTATGGTCATTTTCTTTTACCAGGGAGGCATTTTGTATGGATTTGGTGAGTTTATAGGTTACATAAAGAGAGATATTTTGTATGGATTTAGCTTGTAGGTATAAATATTATATTATAACTTTGTAAAAGGAAGGTGTGCTTGCATATTTTATATAAAATTTTAAATTCAATCCAGTACATCTATTTTTCCTAAGTCAGATTGATAGTGTATGGAGTGTATCATGGGGCAAAAAGTCAATTTTAGAGTGAATATTGGATTTAATGCATTGATACCAAGAGATAACGTGCATACATCCATTGGTATCCCATTTGGCCCAGATGAATCTTCGTGTTAACTAAGTGAATCTGTCATGGCAAGATTTAAATGGAAGCCAACAGTAGCGGGGATCCAAGATGAGGTGGGGTTATCCCGAATTATAATGAAGTCAATTTTGTTCATTGGGTCATAAGCCGAAGACCATATAGTACAGATCTAGGACATCTAATGTATTGGCCACCTCTTCTTAGTTGTTAGTCTTGGAATTGTAAGACATTCTAGGTTGACTTATTTTCTATTGAAGCCACTACTATGGTGTGCCTCCTAGAATATCTAAAGAAAATTAAACAGATGGAGGCAAATAGATGGCCCAAGGTTGTCATCAGAAGTCTTGGATGAAACAAAACATCAAGTGGATGAGCAAATGGAACATGCAGTTGAATACTGTTCTAATAATAGCAAATAAATAAATGCTTTTGTTATAGATAAATTCCTCAGTCTATGTAGGAAAAGATGTTAGGAGAAGGAGAAAATATTACCTTGATAAATTTAACCCCACTTATGATCATCAACAAAAGGTCTATATAGGGGCAAATATCCCTCAGGGAGCAAATATTCTTATAGTTCAATTAAGGAAAAAATGCGGATGTGAGAGAGAGGAATATATAGAGATAGAGAGAGGAATAGAGAAAGAAAGATAGAACAACACACATCCTTGCATGGTTTCAATGTTATTCGCAACCAATTTTATTTACCACCATGTATACATGTTTATTCTAATCCATGAGAGAGAAATATAAGAGACATAGACATATATAGAGGGATTCATAGACAGGAATAGAGATAGAGAGATAGAGCAAGAGAGATAGAGGCTGACTTTTGATTAGCCATTTCATGCCAACAATCCAAAGAATGCAAGACAATAGATATGGTGGGTGCCGCTAGATCCATTCCTTTCTTGTGTTTATTGACCGAAGACCTAAAATGTGGATGTGAGAGAGAGAGAGGAATATATAGAAGGGGAAAGATGGAGATATAGAGATATATATTCGTTTCTCATTTATAAGTAGTGTATCGTGCATGGTATACATCTCTATTTTTGTCTCTATATTGGATTGATTTAGGTATCACAATTTGGTTGAAGCCAACTCAGTAGTTAATTTGATTTGACACAATGATCTCCTCAAGTTGATCTCATCCATGATTTTCCAGTAGGTTCGCCACCATATTAGGCTCCTTGAAAATGTGTTGTATAGAGAAATCTTGGATTTGGTTTAGAAGTGAGATTATCAAATCTAGCTTAAATTTGCACAGTTTCCAATTTACTGCACTTTGTGCTTGAACTCCTTTGGAGTTGAGGAAATAATTTGTGCTTCCCCTCTAGCCCATCCCTTGTGTTCTTGTTGTTTCCTGTCAGATTATTATAGGGGCTTCTCCCTATGTGAGAGTGAGAGCTGCTTTTTCAAATCAATCGTTGAAAACTAAGGAGAAGGATGTAAAACGATTAAATGCATCCTCATTGTACATGTGTTATCTAAGGTCAGTCACTATTAAATGAGACTATATTGGGAGATATTTGTTGATGTTCGTCGTTGAATTTTCTTGGTGGATTTTACTAAGAGAGAGTTGTGGATGTAACATTGTTTACTATGCTTGGATGAGTTTATGTAGCTTTATATTTATTGTTATTACTTTTTTGCCCTTTGCCTAGCTTGACTACTCTGACAACAAAGCAGTAATGACTTATTATATCTTCTTACTATTATTGTTCATGGGGTTTGAGCAACAGTGGTGGGGTTCGAACATGGATCACAATCATTCTAGATCCGTGTCATGGTGCTTTGTATCCAAGATCCAAAGCTTGAGTCCCTTTAATTTCTTTCACCTGGAGATGTAAATGAGGGGAAAAATATCTATGAAGATGAGTGACAATTCAAGCATACAGAGAATAGCAAAGGCAAGAAAAACTTTGATTTCATCTTAGAAATCAAATTTTTGTTGATGGAATTGAACCTCTTGCTAGTATTTGTATTGGGTGAGGTGTCAAGCGGGACCTCCTACTCAGGGACATGTCCAACGATGTCCCATAAAATATTGTAAAGAAAAATATGCATAAAATAGTATGATAGGATCAACATAATTTAGGAGAATAAAGTTTCCTACCCATCCAAAATCTCATTCCCACACTATAATCGCAACAAAATTGACTGGTTTTTCCTTCTCATGGCATCAAATGAAACATTTTTCAGTAACTCTACTTTTTCCATATTCAAAGAAAAAAACAAATTCTTGAAGATCTATATGTTCCAGAAAATAGGTAGGAGCAAGAGATGACTAACAAATGCAGGTTTTTCAATATAGACAAAAACCAAACATAAGTTATGAATGATGGAGAAGGCATTAAGAGCGACTGCATGCTTGAAGAATTAATATAGAAATTTTGTTTACCTTTTCTCATTGTAACTTTGCTCTATACTATTGTTAGATCCAAAGATTAGTTATACTAGAGATTTACATTGTACATCATATAAATAAAAATATATAAAATATTGAAATTAAAAATTATAAAGAGGGTTTATAATGTCATCCATTTTCTTAAATATTGGTAAACTAATTTCAACTTCCCAATCATTTAATATTTCAGCCATCAAATTAAATATAAACATAATATTAATAAAAATTAACTATGTTGATACATTTTATGGGTTAGTTATTTCATTAGTTTGGATCCTTATTAGAAGATTGTGTATGAAAGGTATTTTGTCTATAAAAGACCTTAAGTGAGGACAATGAGAAGAAGATTAATGGAAATATTCAATCCCAAAATGGATTTCCATATAAGATAAAAGTTTTCAAACAATTGCAAAAAATTCCCAAGGATTACATGATGTTAATTAGTTTGATGCCCTAGAAAATAATGAAAAAATGGAATAATACCATTTAGAGAGAGAGAGAGAGAGAGAGAGAGAGAGAGAGAGAGAGAGAGAGAGTTTCATTGTGCGATAGACTTGGGGCTATAGTCAAGCAATCCATTGGAAAACCCTACATTAAAGATCAAGCTATGGTACTTTTACAATGTAAAAAGTGGATCTTGGTATGGGTTGGTCCAGATCATTTAGCTCCATTATAGTCTCATGAAATGGTAGAGAGAGGAATAGAGAAAGAAAGATAGAACAACACACATCCTTTCATGGTTTCAATGTTATTCGCAACCAATTTTATTTACCACCATGTATACATGTTTATTCTAATCCATGAGAGAGAAATATAAGAGACATAGACATATAGAGAGGGATTCATAGACAGGAATAGAGATAGAGAGATAGAGCAAGAGAGATAGAGACTAACTTTTGATTAGCCATTTCATGCCAACAATCCAAAGAATGCAAGAGAATAGATATGGTGGGTGCCGCTAGATCCATTCCTTTCTTGTGTTTATCGACCAAAAACCTAAAATGTAGATGTGAGAGAGAGGAATATATAGAAGGGGAAAGATGGAGATATAGAGATATATATTCGTTTCTCATTTATAAGTACTGTATCGTGCATGGTAGCCCGTTCCTTTCACCTCCCATTAACTTGGTCTAAAATTTGACAAAATAAATCTAATTGTCTCACGAATGTATCTATGTACTAAGGGAGCAACAATATTGAGTAAAAAAACTTTTAAAGAGAATTGCATAATTTTGCATGATGTTTAAAGTAGCATACTTCATGATGTGCATTTTATGTCATGTTCCTTTTACAAAAGTTTTGTCAAAGCGAGATTGAACACAATGATCTCCTATAACATAAAATGTACCCTATATTTGCAATCCCATATCATCTGCAAATGCAAACAAATAAAAAAAATCCCTTGAAATTTAATATTTTTAAACAATTAAGAATTATCAATCTAAAATTATAGAATGTCTAAATTTAATTTTAAGCCATTTGACCTCCAAATTATGCAAAGGTGTGAAATTATAACACTAATGAGGGTCACTAAGTTTGATCGATCTTTGTATCATGTGACGTCCCCATGAGAGGATGCACGATGGTAGGCTAGATAACAAATGAACATGATGTAGGTGTTGTCCATGCTTATATTTGCAAGACAATGCCTATTAAACATAGCTAACAACTAATGGAATGCAAGTGAGTCCAGGTGTATTTCATGAACAAGAATCTAGAAAGGGGATGCATGCAAATAGAGACTAGACACCAAACATTAAATCTCACACATTTGAAGTAACTACTAAGCAAAGCATAGAGATCTTGAAATCCATTAAGATTATGCAAATTAATTCACAACACTCAGAGAAAAAAATGACATGAGCCATAGGGTTACAAGACAATCATCATTCACTTAAAGACATGGCAATTCAACTTCCACTACTCTTCGGCGTACCCATTGCACACCAAAGTGCGATTACTAGTATTTATGTGTATTTGTAACTTCACCTACCCCCTGCATAGTCTCATCCTATATATTTTTTAGGCTGCACCACAAGTATCTATGTTATGTATGCACCGGTGCCTCAACCTTTAAGTTGCCATATCACTTATGTGTGTTGTACCAAACTCCAAAAGGTTTGTAACTAAAAACCTATATACTTGTGTGCCATGGATTAATATATCATCACTTAAGCACTCCACTCCATGTATAGTGTTGTGTCATGTTGCATAGCCCACACTCTTAAATTTGGATTTATATGTAAGTTCTATTAGGTTTATATGATCCAAAGTGTTAGTTTGTGGTCATTTAATAATGTTGTGTTGGCTTAATTGTTTGTGGTTAATAGTTTGTTGTTTGGGTAGTTTTTGGTTATTGACAAGTATTTGATAGTTACTTGAGTGGTTGAAAAGAAATGGCTTTATAAGCCCATATTTGACAATGTAAGCTTAACCCAACATAATATATTTTTTGTGTTCCTTTTATCATTTGCAAATCTAATTTTTATATGTATTTGATCCTGAAACCTATAGTGGTATCAGATCCTAGTTGAAGAATACTGGAAGGTGGTTAAATGATTGACATGTTTTGCTAATACATTATAATGTCTTCAAATAATCATTGTATATTGATAATTGCTACATGAGATGGTGACTAAATTATCTGAAGAAGCTCCAATCTACTGTAGAGAAAGGTGTTTGAATTCTTTGAAGTGACTTTAGCATTTATGAGATGACATACATGCAATACAAGTTGCATGGAGACAATGGAATACATTGCAATCTCTAATCAATTTTAAATAAATATAATTTCCTAAAGGGACGGTGGGATACACTCCAATCATTCTTGAAAAAAATTGCCTGAGTGATAGAATACACTCCAAGAACTTAGAAATGAACCTACACTTCAATTTTTTCAGTGAACATTTTTAATGTTGAAGATTGTTGTGATGACTCTTTGGTTGCATTTGAGATTTGCTTAGACTCACCCAAAAATTTATGCCACAAAATTCAATATTGCTACTGACAAAGCATGGAGTAGCAACAAGGCCTCCAAGTGAGTATGAAAATTTTATATGCTCTATTATAATTTTTTGGAATGGAAGGATTTATAGAGATGATGTGTGGGGGAGTTGGTCGAAGTCATTGAAGCACAAGTAATAGTGCTCCATTTTTTTTGCCTAAATAGAAATAGGAAATAGTGATAAATAAGAAAGGTGATAACAAAAGTATAATCATAGTGGTAGAATAGTTGGTGAAAATGATTTTGTTTTATGTGAGAGATTATTAGTTCAAGTCTTTTCTCTATCATTCTTTTCTAGATGCATTAAAAAATGATCAGTTATTCTTTAAGAGTTAAATCTCTATTTGAAAGATTAATTTGGAGTCTTATTCATGTGTTTTATGGAGATATCATTTGTAATGGGTGTATTATTAGTTGAAACCAAAAATCTATCTTTTGTGAACAAGCAAACTTGTTTCACACTTAGTAGTTGTGCTTTCAAAAATTTTGAGACTGCATTTAGCTACTAGAGCTTAAGGGGTCAAAATGGAAGTTAGAGGACCCAAAGGAGGCTAGGGGAATATTCCCATCTCCAATTAGATTCTACCTTAGAGATTGGGCACATTGCTTGATAGGTAGTTCTGGTAGGAGTAGTTGTATTTCCTTGTAGTTTGGTAGTTGTAGTTTTTTAGTTTGGTATGTAGCATTCAGTTTTGGTTTCCTTTTGTTGAGAACTGATGAGGAGTAGTGGGTTGATGGGGTTATATTATTTTATTTCCCACCTCTTGACTGATAAGGGAGGAAAGTATGTCTTCATGATTAGTCATCAAGTGGTTTTATACCTTTGATAGGTGTTGCTTATGCAAGAGAAGTAGAGGGGAAAATGGAGTCGATTGATGTGTATGTGGTTAAGTAGTTGGTCATTGGTTGAGGATGCACATGAGGCCTATAGGTACAAGGAATCACTAGGATAATGGTCATTGTAGTTGGGCATTTGGTAACCAATAATGAGAAGTTTTGGTAGCTAGGATAGTGAAGGAGTAATGGTTTTGGTAACCATGACAATGGGAAGTTTTGGTAGCCAAGACAATGAAGAAGGAACATTTTTAATGTTGCTCATACTACATATGGTACAAATGATCAAAGGGGTGTACTAATAGAGAAATTTTGACATTACTGTGTTAGGAAGAGTTAATAAATCTTTAGACTGCAAAAGATAGTGACATAGGGCACTAGATGTATAAGATTGGTAGGTGTTGCTCACATAGGAATGTGATGCAAAGGGTTTGGCATCAGGGGATGTGTACATGTGTCAACACTAGTTGATTAGTACTAAGAGATAGGACACCAATTTAATAAAGTGGCCAGATGAGATAGATTGATGGATGTTCAAGATGATCTTTTCCAAGGTCCCCTCTAGATCAAGGGGGTTTGTTAGGTTTATGTGATCCAAAGTGCTAGTTTGTGGCTAAATTTGATAATATTGTGTTAGTTTAATTGTTTGTAGTTTGGGTAGTTTTTAGTTATTGAAAATAAATGGCTTGATAAGCTAATATAAATTGAAAATGTAAATTTAAGGTTAAAAACGAATGGCTATATAAGCCCATATTTAACAATGCAAATTTAACCCAACATAATATATTTTTTGTGTTCCTTTTATTATTTGTAAATGTAATTTTTTATATGTATTTGATCTTGAAACCTACTTATCCTTACCCCTTTTTGATAATTGTATTCGATTTCTTTGAGTTCATTTGCTCATGAAGTCATTTATGCACTCTTTTTCAAAATCATCCCTTCTTACTTAGGAGTAAAAACATATGCATTTATGTATGATGCGCTCCTTGTAAACATAATGTGTCAAATTATATTTTCTCGCATGCACCTTGTCGCATACATGCTAGTATATGCACTTGTTGCTAGTAGGCACATGACATAAAATTTTGATATTGATATAATATTTGCTTTTATATAACTATTGACTTGCTATGCATATGTAGATGGGTGCTTGATATTGGATGAGAAACTTTAAAATAAACTCTGATATCCTTGGTGTCCATGTATTCCTACAACTGCTTGATCCATGAAAAATCTTGAGCACCAAAAACAGATTAAAACATTTCTATTTATATAGTTCTATTGTATTTTTCTTTATGCTTTTATCATGTGCATGAGACACTATATGAAACAAAGTCACATTTGAAGCTCAAACCAAAGTGTGCTTCCAATTCCTTCTTTTTTGACTACACAAAAACTAAAGAAACTAGAAATTTATAACCATCTCTGTAATAGAAATGTTGATTGGGTTTCGATAATGAAATCAAGATGTTAACTTGTTTTTCCTCATCTATTCACTATGACCTTCTAGCTAAACATCGAAACCACACACATTGTCTTGGCAATGACAACAACCTTGAAGGATAGTCTCACTCGAAGTGCACTTGAATTTGAAGACCTAAAGCTAGATTCTTGCTATGGAGATTTACTATGTAAACATTCAACATCCGCACTTACATATTAAAGTGTATGTGCAACAAAAAGAACAATAATAGTAAACACTATGATTACGCAACACCAAATCTTCTTCATTAATGCCAAAAAACATACAAATTACACTTACAAATGGTCGTTCTTTCCCAAAGAGCCAGGGGCAGTTGAAAAGTTCACTCTTTTCCTTCCCTTTGCTCACCTAAAATTTGTATATAATATGGACTATTTTTGCTCACTTTATATCTCTCACCTTGCATAGAAGGCTTGCTTTTATAGACATAAGCCCCTCCTATGTTTACAATAATAGCTCATCTATAATTATCTACGTGCATATTGTTTCATGTGCAAGCAAGCTCATGCATATGCTTTTACTAAACATATATTATTATATCACATGACTTCTTGCACATGCATCCACTAGTTATAAGATTTGACAATAATTATGAATTACAATATTAAAGTCTAATGATAGATGTACATTTGAATGGTCAAAGGTTAGTGCCAACAATGGTTCCCACATTATTCTTTATTTTGACCATGAAGATGCCATTCCAAAGTTCATTTAAAATATTGTCTCTATGTGTCATGTACCTCTTCAAGCCTCAACTCTATTTATCACAACACAAAAGGTCTTGTCCTTAGAATCCTCTACTATCACATACAAAACTTTGCACACTCTTGTTTACAATGTCTTTGTTGTGCTCAAAGTAACTCTCATGTCTGCCATGCACAAAGCCTTCAAACATTTATGCAGAGACTAAAGCTATTGCACCTCATGGTGCATAATTGCAGACATCCTTATTCCACTTCCTATCTTGGATATCATGGCCATGTATGTGTGAATTGGTCTAAACTAATAAAAATTCTAGATGTGCAACATGCATAGCATCATATGCCTTATATTCAAGAACAAGATAAAGTTTTACATGGCATAAGATTGAGCACATGATAGTAACGACTATTCTTAAACCACACTTAGTTCAATGGTCAAAAGTAAATTTTGGCCAATAAAGTAGGAAAACTATTTAACACATTTGGTAAGTATGAGGTGTAAAATTGATATTAACTATTTGATTATTGAAGAGTATAATATTTGATTATTGAAGAGTAGAGTGGATAGAAACATGAATTGATATTTTGGATCTCTCTTTTAAAATTCTCAACACATTACTTCTTAACAACAAAGTCAACCCTTTTGATGATAATAACATCTGCATATAACAAGTAAAAAAAATTCGTTTATGCGTGTACTACTTTTATGGTACATTGTAGTAGCTTTTGAAGAAATATAACTTCCCAAGCACATCATATATCCAATTTATTAGAGCAAGACAATAATACATGAAATTATGTGTAATTTTCTCATAAATATGGCATGATGTTAACTATATATGGAACTCGCATGCATACGTGTTATGCTAGATACTTCTTAGCTTTATAAATATCCTTCTTTCTCTACGCAGAATTATCATATGCTTGATGAATATGATTGTGCTTCCTTTAATGGCAAGATATGAAGCATCCTTCGTTGTGTGCTCGTATTTGAATGGTGTCTAGTATGACAATGATTTTGAACTCTCATGTGTAGGCTTAAAGAGACTCGATAGTGGAATAGTATTGAATTCTTTGTCGTGTTATATCCTCTCACACTTTAAATCTACTCAAACATAATTAATTGTGACCGTAACTGTATAAATTGAGGACATTTTTTTGGGGGAACCTCCACTTCACCAATATTCATCTTTGTCATGCAAAACAAAATGTACATGTAATTATTTTCCTTCCACTGTAACACCACCCAAAAACAAAATTTAAATTTTTTTAAATTACTTCCATAATATAAATGTTGATTGGTTGTTGGTAATGAACCAAAATGTTGATTAAATTTACCTTCTTTTGTGCACTACAAACTTTCTAATCAATATTAAAACCTTACACTACTTTACTACTCCATGAGGAATGATGACAACTTTGAAGAAATCTCACCCCAAGTGTATAATGGATCTAAAAACTCAACATTGATTCTTGCTATGGAGATGCAAAAATATAAACTTACACATTAAAGATACATGTACAACTACAAACATATAACCATTTACATAAAATTTATACAATACATGAAACTTCTCTATATTCACATCACAAAAATATTACATATACAAGCTACACTTACCCGAAGGGATAGGGGCAACTACACTCTCTCCTTGCCTTCTTTGTTCACCTAAACTTGTTATGAATATGAGATTTCTCTCAACTCTCTATATGTGTTCATATGCATGTGAGGCATACTTTTATACTTTTATAGATGCAAGCTCCTCATAGTTGTACATTAAGTGCTTTCCAATAATTATCCTAAAACACATTACTTCATGTGTAAGCAAGTTATACACATGCTTTTCTTAAACATAGATCATCGCAATAATTTATGTGGAAGCAATCTCTTTGCACATAATCTCCCTAAATATAGAACAAGTAATATTTAATTAATTATTAGGCTCAAGTCCTCTAATGATAGATGTTTCTTTGAATAGCTTATTTTTGACATCAATTTTTTTAGCACAAATAATGTATTCTAGACTCAAATATTTGACAATATCAAATATATAACCAACTATATCCACATGAGGTGAACTGATGCACCCACTATTGTTCTACCTCCAATGTACAACCTTCCTTTTGGAGTATATTGTGATTTAGATAGTGAAAATCTCTTCAAATAACACATATCCTACTCAATCTCTCAACTTGAACCATATACCACAAAGTCAACCAAATCTGAATAGCATCAAGCACCTCAAAAATGCTAGTAACCAACAATTGGAACCCACAAATTTTTCCATCTATCACTATCAAATCCTCAAACCAACAGAATACAAAATCCTATTAAACTAATATGTGAATGTCTATATGATATCTACACCATCTTATTGGACCACATGGATAACTAACCGTTATAACTACCAAATATGTAGGAGCAAACACTAAATACACATATTAGTCTATTCTCTATAGACACACAACAATAACTCTATCATGTGGGTGCCCTTTACATACAAACCCAATATCTATGACCCCTACACACCTATATTTCTATCAACATAATGCCCACTATAGAACACTATGAAAGTGAGTCAAATAGAGACAAACAAATTTACTAAGAAGAAATCAAAACCATGATCAACATTGTCCCTAATCTGCACGCACCTTGTCACTCATGGTGTACTCCCAAACACCGTGGGCACTTACTCCGCAATGTGTGTGCACCTCACAATCATACGTTGCAATGTATTGTCAAGATAATTTTATCAATTGTATACATTTTGCTAAAATAATTATTGACAACCTAGAAAAAGATGCTCGTGCTATAGATAAATGAGAACCTCCTTCAAGCATTAGATGTAGTCAAATGGTTGGATAAACAAATAAAACTCATTTGCAACTTAACAAACTACTCACTAAAAACTATGTAGCCATCAACATCCAATCTAATCTCCTATTGGCAAAGGAGTATAACAAACATGAAACACTAGAACACACACATTCACAAACACTACACTACATAAACACTGTTAAATTGCTTCTGCCTCTAGGAATTCTGATTGCAAATCTTTACATTCTCTGTCACCACTGTGTAACCTTTTAAATCTTTGCAAAACCCTATTATCTTGAATGTTATTTGTATATGCATGCTAAATATTATTGTACAACCTTTACACATTGGTGAATGGGTCTATAAATCATTTGTCTAATTGTTGCACATCCTCTAACATTTTCATGCCTATTATACTGCAATACTAAAGGGTCTGTATTACATGCATTTAATACTCGATCAATCAATCACTAGATGAAGGATACTATGCATCAATAATGAAATATTATTGTGTGCCACACATATCTCCCATTGTTGAGATTTAAAAACTTGTTGACATCTTATCACTATGTTCTAAACATTGGCTATTGTCACTGTTGGAAAATGAATCCAACTAAAGTGGGCAAAGAAGTGAACCAAGATCAAGGAGACATAATATTTTCTTTTGTATTCACATTCAAAAATTACATTCAAAAAATGTTTACATACATAAATAAGAGTTATGGCTCTGCATGTACTCCATACAACAAACTGCACACCTTCCTGAAGCTTCCAGAGATAACTGGACTAATTCTGTGCAAGTTCACAAGATTTGGTCTGTCATGCTTTCCGAAGCTCTGTCCTCTGTACAATATCCTCTACTGCTATAGGTTCTTCTTCTCTCTATCTATCTACTGACTGAACTACCTTCTTCTTCTTTTCTTCTGAACACTCCTCTGTTCATTCTCTATTTTGTCTTTCTTGCCTTCACCAAAAAACTGCCACTCAATTTGAAAATCACCAACCAACATAAATTCGCTGCCAGAATACATTAACTGGGCAATAGATGTCAGACACGACAAATGGGGGGAAATGATCCCAACAGATCTCTTCTGACTGCTTCATTAAATGCGGTTGGTTAGTGGTCAAGATTAATATTTCCAACGCTCCCCCTTAATCTTGAGCCTTTATGTTTTTATCACCATTTTGCATTTTTGACGCTTTCATGTCCGAAGCTATTCTGTCCTTCCAAAACTGTGGTTCCAGAGCTCTTCTATCTTCTTGGAATTAAATTTCTAGAGCTTAAGTTCTAGAGCTATCATGTTTGCACCTATTATGTATTCCGGAGATGTCTTGCTTGGACCTGTTCAAAGTTCCAGAGATGTCTAAAACTGTCCTTCCAGAACTAAAAGTTCCAGAACTTTTCTAACCTTCCAGAAGTGAAGTTCCAGAGATAACCCTTCCAGAGCTGAAGTTTCCAGAGATTTCCTGACTTTCCAGAATTGAAGTTCCAGATCTATCCCTAATGCCAAGCCTATCTCTTAGGCGTTCAAAGGAGTCTTTTGACAATGCCTTGGTGAAAATATCGGCAAGATGCTACTCTGATCTATAGAACTGAAGTTCAATGTTTCCATGCTCTACCAACTCCCTTATGAAATGGTAGCAGATTTCAATATGCTTGCTTCGTCCATGGAAGACGTGATTCTTTGTCAAGGCTATGAAGACACATTGTCACAAAATATGGTTGTACCATCTTCTTGCTCCTCATTCAAGTTTGCAAGGACTCTTCTAAGCCAAATAGCTTGACATGTTGTTGCATTTGCTGCCATGTACTCTGCTTCAGCTATGGAGAGAGAAACTATGGGCTACTTCTTGGATGCCCATGAAATTGCTCCTGAACCCATGTGGAACACATATCCCGATGTGCTCTTCCTGTCATCTACTCTTCCTACCCAATCATTGTCCATGTACCCAACTGGATCAAAATCATTGGAGGTGGTATACATAATGCCATAGCCTTTCATGCCATCAACATGCCTCAGAATTCTCTTTCCTGCTTACCACTGTGTGTCCTTAGGTTGCTCCATGAACCTAGAAATTAGGCTTACTGCATACATTATATCAGGTCTAGTAGCTGTCAAATACATGAGGCTTCCAACCATGCTCTTGTAAAGGGTTGGGTTAACATCACTGTTGTTGTCCTCTTTGCTTAATTTTAGACCTGTAGCTATTGGTGTTGGGGCAGGTTTGCTATTTGGCATTCTAAATCTCTTCAAGATTTGTTTGGCATAATTAGTTTGTGAAATAAAAATGCCATGCTCTGTTTGTTGGACCTCTATGCCTAGGAAATATTTTAGCAAACCTAGGTCTATCATTTCAAACTCATTCTTCATTATTTCTTTGAAATCAACAATTAAGAGGTCACTATTCCCTATGAAAATCAAATCATCTACATATAAAATAATAATAAGAATCTCAACATTAGTTGCTTTGATGTAGAGTGTGGGCTCACAACTACTTTTGCTAAAGCCATTGCTCAATAGGTACGAATCAATTCTATTGTACCATGCCTGTGGTGCTTGTTTAAGCTCGTAAAGAGCTTTTCGGAGCCTATACACTTTGTCTTCATGCCCTGGGACTTCATAGCTACGTGGTTGCTCCACATACACCTCTTCTTTCAACACTCCATTCAGGAAGGTTGACTTTACATCCATTTGAAATACTTTCCATTTGTGTTGGGCTGCAACTGCTAGGACTGCCCACACTTTCCAGCCTTGCAACTAGTACATATGTTTCATCATAGTCTTTTACAGGCTGCTGTTTGTAACCCTTGACAACCAACCTTGCTTTATGCCTCTCAATCTTACCATTAGCAGTGCATTTGGTCTTATAGACCCACTTAACTCCAATGACTAATTTCCCTTTGGGTAAATCAGTTAGCTCCCATGTCTTATTTCTCTCTATAGCATCCAGCTCCTCATCCATGGCCTTACACCATTTTTCCTCTTTCACGACTTCTTCAAAATACATTGGATCACTATAGGAAGACAAAGCAAAAGCCAAATTTTCATCAAAATCAGCATACCTTGTGCTATCATAAATTTCTCTCACACTTCTTGTCCTTCGTGGATCAATGATGCAAGGGTTGGGTCTAAATTTCTGGAGTTGCTTGACTGCTGGATTGATGTAGAAGACTAAGTGCTAGAATTTTCACCCTATTGTAAATTTCTGGAGTTGTTGCTTTGTTGAACAGTTCCAAAGCTGCTGCTGTGCTGAAAATTTCTGGAGCTCCCGCTTTTTGAACTGTTACCTTTCTATAAAGTTTCAGAGCTCCTGACTTCCATAGATTCTTCATCCTCAAAGGGTATTGTGACAAAAATACTCATGTTACTGTCCACCATTCCATCCCATGATTCATTTTCTATGAATTCAACATCCCTACTGATCACCACTTTCTTGGTGATGGGATCGTACAATTTGTAGGCTTTTGATTCTTCTCTATAGCCTATGAAGATGCATTTTTCACCTTTGCCATCAAATTTTTGCCTCTTCTCTTTTGACACAAATGCATATGCCACACACCCAAATATTCTCAAGTGCTCTACACTCCATTTGCATTTTGTCCACGCTTCTTGTGGAATCCTGTCACGAACAACCTTTGTGAGGCACCTATTCAATAGGTAGACAGTTGTTGCTACAGCTTCACCCCAATAATCATTTGACAAACCTTTTGCCTTCATCATGCTTACTACCATCTCTATGATGGTTCTATTTTTCCTTTCAGCCACTCCATTTTGTTGTGGAGTATACCTGGCTATGAATTGTTTCTTAATTCCTTCATACTTGCAAAAAATCATAAACACTTTGGAGATGTACTCTCCCCCTCTGTCCCTTCTAAGGATTTTGATATAATGGCCACTTTGCTTCTCAACTAAGGCCTTAAACACTTTAAACTTCTCAAATGTTTCTGATTTGTTCTTCAACAAAATACACCTAGTTTTTTCTATTGTAGGACCATCTATGAATGTCATGAAATAAACATTGCCACCTAGGGTTGGGGTCTTCATGGGACCACATAAATCTAAATGCACCAGCTCTAATGGTGCTCTTGCTCTCCTACAATACCCTGATTGGAAGGGCTGTTTATGTTGTTTACCTAGGATGCATGCTTCACACTTTCTATCAGGCTCTATAATTGCTAGTAGGCCCCTAGCCATGTCTTTTCTAGATAACAGACTTAAACTAGAATAGCTTAAATGCCCATACCTCAAATTCCAAAGTTTGGATGGGTCTTTGATGACTGTTTTGAAGGCTGATTGCTGCATGCTAGTTGACTATGCCAGGATTTGCATTTTAAGGAGAAACATTTGGTTCTTTGTCATTTGAACCACTGCAATAACTTTCTTGCTTCCATCCTTGTCATAGATGATACATTCCCCTTTCTCTATCAGAACTCTATAACCATTTTGGACCATCTGTCCAATGCTCAAGAGGTTATTTTTTATGCATGGGGCAAAATAGATGTCATTGATTTGTCTTCTTTCACCATGCTCGGTTTGTATGCACACTATGCCTCTGCCCATGACTATAACCTTCTCATTGTTCCCCATTTTAATTTCAGACTTGATGCTATTGTCAATGGAGGGAAATAAATTTTTATTGCCACTCATGTGGTTGCTACAAGCACTGTCCAAATACCAAATCTCAGCGCTGCCCTGTTCTGCAAGATTGCATGCAATAAAAACTTGTGACTTTTTTCATTTTCAGCCTTGTTCTCATTTGCCACATTGGCTTTTTGACTCCCTTGATCATGCTATTTCTTCTTGCATTCACTTGCATAGCGACCATACTTGTGATAATAGTAACATTGTACATTGCTCTTATCATACCTTTGATTTGTGCTGATGTTCTTCTTTTTGTTTTGGAAGTCTGATTGGGAGGTGCTAGCCTCTTCTTGACTGTTTAAGCCTCCTCTTCCAGAGTTACTTCAACTTCTTCCCCTTTGACCTCTTCCTTTGTCATTTCTTCCTCTTCCCCTGCCTCTCACATTTCCTTGGGCTTTGAAGGCTTGCTCTAGGGAAAGAGTGGATTTGTTTAGACGTTACTCATCAAATGTCAAGAAGAACCCATTAAATGTCATTTTTGAGAGGTCTTTTGCCTCTTCTATGGCAATAACCATGTTGGTTGTTTTAAATTCCCAACCTAATCTCAAGAAGAACAAATCTATAAAATAGCTGGTTCTAATAGTGGATTTGCCTTGAGAGATTTGCCAATGAACAGGAAAGGGGTTTTTGATCCTTTTCCTCTACACTTTAGGCTCTGCAAGACCAAGAATGGTGTTCCTTAACAATGTTTTGACTAGGGGTCTTTCAATACTTTCTCAAAATACTATTCTAAATAGATATGTTCTTTCTCATATGCTTAAAGAATTATTGACATGGTGAAGTAATGGGCTAGATTCTCAAGCTTTAACATAATTCTTTGTAGAAGAACAAGTAGAAAAACTAATGTTAAACATGAATAGAGAAATGAATCTATTCTTTGATTTTATAAATGATCGGGGAGATTAAATGAGAACAATAATCCTAAGAGATCAGTGCCTAAATCCGAGGTCACAAAGTCAAAACAAATATAAATGAAACTAAGTATAATAATGCATTCCCAACTCATATAAGAATACTGCAATGATGCATTACACCATTACACCTTGAAATTAGTCCAGAACTAATTCTATTTATGAATCCTTGCATACATTTACTATATCCAATATTTTCCTTAAAGCATTAAATTTACTCTTTGAGTAAAAGCCATTAAGAAAAGATATCCTTGCATAGGAAAGACTGTGAAGATGAATAAAACTTATATTTAATCAACTTGTATTCAGAGATATAGTAAAGGACACAATTGTAGGAGACAATATAGTTCGAACCCTGATAATATATTCAAAAATGATGAGCTAGTACAGTTATACCAATAGCTGCAAGTACAAATAAGTCTATTCTCAAAAAACACCTAGAAGTAGAAAAATCCTAATTAAGATTATGTACTGTGCTACAAAATTTTCTCCAAGATCCTTGTCGACAGGTTCTGATTCCCTTTTATAGAAACAAAGGAGCAAACAAGCTCCAGACCTAAAAATAAGTGTCACATTTACATTTGACAAAACCTCATCAATCAGAAACAAAGATAACTGATTATGATCAGATATTTTCATAGGAGCAGAAGTTGTTACATATGCGGTCACAAAACAAGTCGCTTTGGAAAATATGCACTGAGAAATGTGATAATAGACTCTGCCGACCTATCTCCACTCTCTTCATTCTGACATCTTCCTAGAATATCCGATGCTTCACAAGAGGACAAAAAGGAAACCACTATGAGACAAATATGCTTAACTTTTAAAAATAAGAATGTCTTTATGTTAATTCAAAATAAGAAAAGATTCATAGAAGCATATTCTTAACTTGAAAAAGGAATAAGTAACAATATTCAACTGTGAAACTCCACAAATTCTTGACCTCACAAGTCAAGCAAATAATTGTATTTCTCATCCCATGCCTTGTATTGCTCCTCTGTTGGCCATTGGAATGTGATGAGATCATTCACACAAGATACATATTTGTTGTTATATTTAGCTAAGGCCGATTCAGCTTCTGTGGTGAAATCTTCTGCAAGTTGACAAGAATCCCATAATTTACTAATACTTTGTCTGAAGAGGGGAATATCAATCTTGTCATCTAAACAGATAAAGAAATAAATGGTTGGGATGATACCATTGAATTGAAGGATCTAAGACTGGCAAGGCTTGATATCACCATTATTCATCTTAATTGTTGGGATCACTCCAATTTCATCATTGTCAAAATTCTAAATCAATTTCAATGCTTTCTCTTCAAGGCGATTGATAAATGCCTGACTCCCCAGCTTCTTTTGTTGCCATGTAGATTTGTTTGATTTCTTTAGGAGCACCAAGTTCATGACTTGATCCCTTATAAATACCTAGTAAAGGAGAAATCATTGGGATCTATTTACCAAACAAAGGCATTGTTTGTTCTTTATCCTCAGCTATTTTCTTATTGACTTGAGACAGGTCAGAATAACACCTATAAATATTAATTGCTTTATTTGAAATCTTCTCCATCAGTAATCCCAAAACATTTGAAACAATAAGCTGATTATCCTCCTGCTGATTGTTCATAGAACTTACAAAAATTTGCTCAAAAGCCTTGATTTGTTGTCTCAATTCTTCATTCTCCTTCTCAAGAGTAGACTTTGATGAGGAAGAAGAAGAAGGATCAGAAGTTAGAAGGCCCGAATCTCTTATTGCTAAGGTTGTTTGAAGTGAGGTCGATGCTGATGCTTGATGTTCCTATTGTTTCTGCTTGACTTCCCTCTCCTTCAACCTAGTGTACTCATGCAGTAAATGCATGTGGTCATCTTGCAATTTATCATGCCTTCTCTGAAGAGCATCAGAGGTTGCCTTGCTAAACTTTGCCACTTCCACTACCAAGTTAGATGCCTCTATAGTAGGGGTATCAGATACTGTTTTAATTATTAGGTCACCCTTCAAATCTTTGTCAGGTTTTGTCAGTAATGGTTTATCAGTGTTGGGGGCCAAAGCCCAAATAGCCAAGGTTTCCCACTTTGGATTGAACCCTGCTCCTGAAAATGCTGCCTCAATTTCTTCCTCTATGGAAAAGACTTTTTGGTCTTGTCTTCTGACGGTATCCAGAACAATATCAGAAGCTATATCCCATTCAGGGAGTAGTAGAATTACACTATCTCTGATCATTTTCCTACCTTGTTCTAGAGTAATAGCCTTAACATCTTCTTTCATCTTTGTAAGTATCCTGATGGATACTTTCTCTTGAGTTTCTTGACCTGAGAGTTAGACATTTCTTCCTCCAATCTCTTTTCATATTCACTTCTCCTACATCTCCAGAGGAAATCAGAAAATTCCTTGGAGTTGACAAATTCATCATCATTTGTGAAATTTTGACAAGCCACGCCTCTCATGTCATCTGAAAATGGCAATGTCAGAAATTCTGTCTAAAGACAATTGCTTAGGTTCATTTCTGCTAGGAGAAGGCATTTTATGCTATATCTCATCCTTAGTGATTTCCATTTCCTCTTCATCATCATCTGGATAATCAACTAGGGAGCCCTGTTCAACTTTCCTCCTCTTTGGAGATAACTCCCTATGAGGCAAATCCAATTATATTACTGGCACAGAGGGGGAAGATACTCGTGGCACTGGTGAGAGAGATAAAGTAAGTTGAGTCTATGGAGGGGCCTGTGGAGCTTGTTCTCTAACTTCCACCTTTTTGACTCTTCTTTTAAAAGTATACTTCAACTGATTACTAGCAGGGGGCTGGTGTAATGGCCTTTCTTCTCCCTTGGTCTCAACAGACTTATTTTCTTTTATAGCAATCAATTCATCAACATTTGATAAAATCTTCTTTATCCTATTGATAGGGTCAGCAATGTCTAGGTAAACTCCCATGTAAGAAGGCTTCTTTTGTCTCATTCCTTCATCATACTTCATGTACATAGCCTATCTTGTCCTTTTCATCTTAACTTCTTCTTCAGTATTGGAATTTCTGATAACATCTTAAGGGAAATACAACTGATGGGCAATGGTAGCCCTACTAATACCCCTCCTAATGTTGTTTATAAAACCCTCAGGATCAAAGAATCTGACATGCTCTTTCTACATCTTGAAAACAATTAATTTGTCATTCAATTTAACAAACCTTCCTTATTCATTCTAAAGACAGAAAAAGATGTTAAATAGGGGAAGAAAGATCCCTTCCTCTGGCCTACAAGGTGAACACTTTCTGACTCAGTTAATTGCCAAATTATCTCCAAAAAACCAACCCTCAGTGGTACATACTTGGGCAAAATATGAGGGCCCATAGGGGAACTGTACACTCTTAAAACTATGCACTCCTCATGGAGAAAGAAATCTCCCCAATTGTGCTTGATTTCTAAAGTAGGCCTTCTTATCCGTGGTCTTAGGAAATCCAATAATGGGGCTAGGATTCTTGGTATATTTGCTTGAAAATGGCTCAATACTTTGACCACAAAATGATCTCTGAAAATCCTAGAACTAGAATGGAGATCATGCTTGTCCCATAGGTGAGTCCAGCATTGGACTAGAAGTAAATTTCCCATATTGTTAACATGATTTATCATCAATTTAGGGCTCCATTTTATCTTCTTTCTCCCCTGATGCAGGAACATATGACATAACAATGAATACCATTATTTAATTTGACTGCTTCCTTCTTATTGTTGATATTTACCAGCCCTTCATGTATGTGATTTACTAGATAAGAAGCAAAATCAAACTGAATGCTTTGAGACGGATCCTGAATGTTAGCAACCATGTAGGTGTCGGCAATGGGGATCCTTTCATTCTTGTCTTCCCCTAAAACTTGACACAGTGCATAGTATGTTTTAGAAAAGTAGCTCTCAAAAGTGTCTAATCTGAAGGGCTCTTGCTCACTTTACAGAATTTTGATTGACCTACCATTAGACGACTTCTCCCTATACCTAGGCATATATTGTTCTGTAACTGTTCTTGTCCTTTGTGTATAGCATCTTGAATCTATCTGTATCAATTTCCGTAGAAGCAGCTAAATTTAACCCAAAGACTGTAGCAATGGTTTCCTTGTTAATTGCCACCAAAACACCTCCACTTGCAGCCCTAATTACTTTGGTTGCTTCATCATAATGAGAAGCCATAGCTAGGAGTAGTTCAATGTCATCAAATACATTGGTTACTACAAATTTCCCTAGGTCTTGCATCCATACATTTGACAATGGTGAGTGGGCATTTGTCTTTCTCCACCAGTGGTAAAACAATGACCAACCAGAAACATGGATTTTTGCATCCCTACAACCAAAATACTTGTCGACCAACCCATCTTTGCACTCTGGGTCACTGACTTTAATTTTTGTGCACAAGAACCAAGAAGTTGGGCTATAAGATCCTCATGTAGGGCTCATTTTTGGGAACTAGAAGGAACCTGGGCCTTAGGGGGGCCATTTCTTAGACAATGATGCAAGGGCGAGGGTTTTCTTCTTTCTCTTGTTCTAGGGTTCTTGTTTCTTTGCAATTTTAGATAGGAATTGGATTCTAAAAACCCCTGGTATTCTTAATTCAGGCTTCTAAACAATTTTATAGAAGAAGAAAGGAAAGAAAAACCCTAATGAGAACAACATAATACAAGAGACAAGATGTATGCCACTTACTGGATTATTTCACACAACCAACTTTGAAGTGATGTCCGAGATGTCGTAGCAGTCACCAACTTCTATGCTTCAAATGTCTGAAATGGAAGGTGCAAAAGAATTGAACCATGAACTATATAAGGATCATCATTAATTTTGGGGCTAAAACCAATCACGTCTACCATTACTTCCAGCTCGCGTGAACTAGATTTACAGAATCATTTGGTTCTTTAAAATTTGAATATCCATCGTTGGATCATGCAACACTAGTAGAGATTGGACAACTATGATTGGTCTCAAAGATTTGACCCCACTTGGCATGTCATGCAATGTCCATTAGGCCAATCAGGAGGTTCCAGTTCATTATTCTGAAATAAATTATCAGAAATGACACGTCGTCAAAATTATGTCATCCTTGCCACGTGGCAGCTTTCGGCTATTCTGCAGTTCAGTGGGGCACATCAATTTATGACCCTACAAAATGGCAGAAAGACACAAGCGCACTCCACTTGGCATGCCTTTTTCCACCTAGACTTGAATACGTAATATGGATGCCACATGTCACTTTTTTGCTCTTCCGCCGATGTTTGGTGGGACCCCTTGATGAAGCTCTGCAGAACGACAAAAACAATAGGAAATCACCATGTATCCATCAGGAACCACTATAATGCCATATTGATGAATATAACCTACCAGATGGTAACTTTATTTTCTCAATATTTTATTATCAGCGGAACAACAGAGAGCGTTCCACCTATCATCAAAAGTTAGTGGGACCCGACCCTCGGCATGATCTCTTAAAAACAACCTTAGTCTACTAGGAGAAAGGGTCACGAGGGTCGTTAAGGGGTTACCTGCCAAAACCTCAGGGATAGAAATAAAACTTTGGACACGAGATGGAGGCAGTAAATTGTATGCAAGGGGCCGGTAAACAACGTGTCTCAATATATAATATGGCAACTTAGAGATTATTGGAACGAGTGATAAGCAGTCAATAGAAAATTATAACAGAAACAAATCCCTTGCTTGTACTCAAACGACACTAGGGTTTAGGGCTTTTAAAGATAATGTTCAGAATGTTTTCAACAAGTAAACCCTAAGCCAGAAAACTTTCAACGTGATAGTGCCAGAGAAAGCAAGAAATGTAAGAACCTAGAAAATTTTACACAGTTCTTCTAGTGGCTCTAGTTGGGATGTCTGTTTAACCTGAATAGAGTGAGATCACATAAAACTTTGGAGAAGCAGACCAGAACACAACACATAAAAAAAAAACCAAAGGACAAAAATTAAAGCAGTGAAACTACCTAAAAAATAAAATATAGTATGCATGGGAGATACTCATACCTTATGAAATGTATGATTTCAAGAACTGTCCATGCATTGGCAGTTCAAGTAATTCTCCAACCAGATTTTCCAAGAAATAGGAATCTTCTCTATGAGTGTTGCTGATCAAATATGGTCCAATCTAAAGGGCATCAAAATTTCCATTCTTCCCTTTATCTTGAGACCTGGCATTCTATAGTAATACCATATCCCCTATCTAAAATTTTCTTTCAGATGTTCTCTTGTCATGCAAATTTTTGACTTGTTGCTACAATTTGATGTTTCTCTGGTGTGCTAGCCTTCTTGTTTCATCCAGCTAAGTCATCTGACTGATCCTATTTTGCATTGTATCAAAGATGTCATCATCGTGCTCCTAAATGAACTTGAATATAGGTAGTAAGTTATTTATGGGCATCCTTGCATCCAAGCCATATACCAGGTCAAATGAGGCTTACCCAATGGCCTTTTTCATAGTTACTCTATCAACCCAGACAGCAAGTCTTAATTTGGTATCCCAAGCTCTCTTGGTCTTTTCAATGAATCTTTTTATAATCTTCATCAAGCTCTTGTTGCTTGATTTAAGCAATCCATTACCCTGAGGATGGTATGGGGTAGAATAAGAAATTGAAATCCCATACTGGCTACAGAAATTTGTAAATTCTTCAGACCTGAAGCACATTGCATTGTCTAAGATTATCTTTATAGGCACTCCAAATCTTGTCAAGACATTACTCATTAGGAAATCAATCACAATTTTGCTAGTTGCCCTTTTAGTAGGAATAGACTTGACCCATTTGGTGAAGTAATCAGTGGAAACTAAAATCTAGCTATGTCCCCCACTTGACTTTTCACTTATCTCCCCATTGTTGAAAGGGAGCTTCCACTATTCTGGGCCTGAGGGGTAGATTTCCAAATAACCTTAATTTCCTTGAGAACCTTTTACAGGCATCACAGCTTCAGACCATTTCGTGAGCATCTTTGAAAACAATAGGTCACCAATATCCAACTCTTAGGACTTTATGGGATGTTATCTTGGCCATATAATGGCCTCCACACACACCATGGTGCATATCCTTTAAGACTTCAGATGCCTATTTACTATCTACACACTTGAGTAGAATACCTTCAAAACTCCTCCACCAAAGTTCACCTTCTATGATCACATATTTTATAGCTTGTAACCTTAGTGTCCTTTTTTGATTTTTAATCATTTCATCAAGGCAAGACATATTCTGCAAGTAGTGAACAATATTTCTATACCATTCAGAGTTCTTCATGTCACAATCAACAACTATTTCCTGAATCTCAACATTGTTTATTTGATTAGCCTCTAATTTTGACTTAGCAATCAATTTTTCTAATCCTTGTCCCCTTACAAGCTTAGTAATTTGAATATCAATATTGAATTCTTGGATCCTGTTGATCCATCTGCATCTTCTTCCAGTTACTTCTTGTTGGGTAAAGACATCTTTAACAACAACTGTTGGGACATAAGCAACAATCATTGCCCCTACCAGATAAGGTCTAAAATTCTTGACAGACTTTACCAAAGCATAAGCCTATTTCTCAGTTATATCATATTTTAACTCAACGACCTAGAGAGATTTACTAAAAAAATGAAATGGGTTGCTCATAACCCTCATTATTTTTCTGTAGCAAAATAGCTGCTATAGTATGGAAAGAAGCAAAAGAAAACAATTGGAAGGGTTTGCAAATATTAGGGGACTTCAACACAGGGGCTTCTTTGATGACTCCTTTGATGTTCTTGAAAGCATTCACTAGTTCTTCATTCCATGTGATATCCTCTACTTTCTTTAGCATCTTGGATATTGGTCTTGTGGTTTCTGCAAAATTGGTAACAAATCTCCTTAGGAAATTCACTTGCCCGAACAAAAGACTGAATCCTCTTAATACTTTTGGGTATTGGGATCTTTTCAATAGTAGCAACCCTCTCAGGATCAATTCTAATTCCTTCCCTTAGACACTATGTGGCCTAAAATCTTTCCCTCTGTCACCCCAAACACACATTTCTTGGGGTTTAGAGAAATGCTAAATTTCATGCATCTCTCAAAAATTCTCTCCAAGTGAGAGCAGTGATCCTGATCCTTCTTAGAATATTCTGTCAGGTCATCCTGATATACCACCATTATTACATTTATAAGATAAGAAAAAACTACATCCATAGCTCACTGAAATGTGGCTCCTGCATTAGTCAACCCAAAGGGCATCCTAATGTACACATATGTTCCCCATAGAGTAGTAAATGTATTTTTATATTGCTCAAATTCTTTAACCATCACTTGGTTATATCTTGAGAAACTATCCATCATAGACAAGAGCTCACAACCAGTTACCTTTTGTAGCATGGCCTCCATATTTGGCAAAGGATAATTATCTTTTAATGATGCCATATTCATGTTTCTGAAGTCAACACATAGCCTAATATCTCCATTATTTTTCCTAATAGGAACTAGGTTTGAAACCCAAGTGGAATGCCTAATAGGCTTGATGATTCCTCCTTCACTCAACTTGGCTAATTCTTGTTGCATTTTTGGCCTCAAAGTAGGATTTATAGGCCTTTGCTATTGTCTAAAAGGTTTTTCATATGGTTTTATTGGGATTTCATGCTGAAATAAATCCTCCCTATATGCCTTCAAATCTTCATAGGACCATGCAAAAACTTTCTTGTGTTTCCTGAGCAAAGAAATTAACATTGCCTTAATTTCAGGGTTTAGGCATTTACCTACATAGATAAGCTTTGGATGGGCTTCAATCCCTAGGTTCACCTCTTCAAGGTCATTTTAGTGTAATGGAGCAGGTCTCATAGTTTGTTTGTCATTTCCATCAAAGACTCTTTCTAGAGCCACTAGTCCCCTTGGAATTCTGTTAGTTTTTAATTGGATGACCTAATTTCCAAATATAGTTTGTTTCCCATGTACTGTCTCCACAAATTCTTGAAAATTAATTTCCTATGCATGGTATTCATCCATACAATTCATGAATTTATAAAGATCCTGGTCATCATTGAAAATCTGCCAGTGATGAATGTTATCAGGAACAGAGGGTCTTGTTAGTATCTCCACCTTTGAAATTCCTACTAATGTGATATCTTCAGACTTGACTGCAATATTAGCCAAGAAATCAGCCATAACATTCTTACTCTGTTCCACCCAATCAATAGCAAAAGCATCAAATTCTTCTATGGTATCCTAGACAACATTTCTATACTGCTCGAGCCTTTTATTTTTTGAGGCATACTTGGATTTGACCTATGAGACTACTAATTCAGAATCTCCCAGAACTCTGAGCTTCTTAACTCCATGCTTAAGGGCCATTTTTAAGCCTATAAGCAAGGCCTCGTACTCTGCAACATTGTTAGTGCATGTAAAACCAAATCTAAAGGATGATCTAAATGTTTTTCTTGAAGGAGAAATAAGCACCAGTCCTGCTCCAGAGCCTTCTTTGGAACAAGGCCCATCAAACTGCATAGACCATAATCCATCCTTATAAACAACTAATTCAAGGCCATGATCTAATGAATTATCTTGATCATTATGCCCTCAATTTTAAAATTGCTTATAGCCACATCCAGGAAGTATACTTGATCACCTTCCTCATTGATGCCATCTATTATTTGGGGACATTTCTTTTCTCTATCAAGTCTTACTTCTGTACCATCCATGGGAATCATGACATATGATGAATCCATTTGGATACTGCCACCCACAGTAGAAGCCCATTTTCTAGACAACAGCATCCCATACATAGGAGGAATGTCCACCATAGTAATATTCATTTTATACTCCTTATGTGGGAACGTTGCAAGTCTAAAGCCGATATCCTAAATAATTCCAATGATTGGGACTTCTTGGGAATCCATGGAAAAGCATTTCCTATAAGTCTTGGTTACTTGTAAGCCTAAGATTTCCATGACTCCTAATGGCATTATGTTGGCAGAGGCACCCGAGTCAATCATACAAATTTTCACAAATCTTCCTTTTATCATTAGAGTGACAAAGAAAGGATCTACTTGAGAAGGACATTTTTGCAAAGTGGTTCCTAGATAGACTTTTGGTACTTTAGTAGTCCACTTCTTAGCATCTTTGGAGAGTACCTACTTTTCTTTAGGTAGCTTGTTATGTTTATTGGCCACCCCAGGTGTATCAGGAACTGCATCATTTATTACAGCCACAGCCCTACTTTTATGCTCAGGTATCCTCATCATTTCTAGCAAAGGAACTGTCACTCTAATCTAACTAAATATGTGGGCCATGTCCAACGTGACATATTTGGGCACTATACTAGTACAAGTTGCATCAATAATTGTTGCAGGAGCCTGAGGTGTGTTATTTTTACCAGATTTTTCTTCAGTAGGGAATTTCTTGGCATTATCCTTTTCAATTGGTATTTTTGCTTTAGGGGGTGGATTGTGGTGTGGATTACATTTTCCCCCAACTTCTTTAGGCTTTCCTAGAGATCCTACATATCTCTTGGGGTTGGGAACATCCTATTTTTCTTTTATAAAAATGCTTCCTGCATTTCCCCTTGTACTACTTTCTCCTTGGTTTTTCTTACTCCTTAGGTTGTAATCACTTTTAACCGTAGAAATCTTGGAATTAGTCAAGGTCTTGATTTCCTTAGTAGAGGTTCTTTTTAATTGGATGTCAGTATCCTTAGTATTTAACTGAAGGACACAATCATCATCCGTACTTGTACCTGGGATAGATTATTGCTTAATCAACTTTCCTTTTTCTATTGTAACCTCATTTTCTAAGCACTCACTATTAGAGGTAACACAATCTTCAACAATACACTCATGGTTAAAAACCATATTTGCATTGTGGACTTCATAATCATCCCCCTCCTTGTACTCCTCATATGGGATTGTGTTGTTAGTCATAGATATTGCAACAACACATGAAGCAAAAGAGTGGGGGGCACGGCACAACAATCACCATATGTTTTCATCTACAACATGTACCCCTTTCCTCAGAGGGTTAGGGGTTTGTTTAGACAAACCCCCCTATCATTAGGGGGGATTAGCTTTCCATCTCACCAATTTGTATTGTAGGGTTGATTTGCTAACCTTGGAATCTTTTATTGTCTAACAAAAGGAGGCCTATCACTAGGGATCCTCTTATCATTTCTTGCCATAGAGATTTTTATTTCCTTGACCTCCTTCCATAATTTATCATATTCAGCAGCAACAGGAGCCTTACTGCTTTGTCCTCTATCTTATGGGGTGATTTTTACATCACCTCTCTTAGAAGTCTTTCTAGATGCCTTTCTATTGTTTTCAATGTGTAAGGCTGCCTTGAAAGCATCCCTAAGAGTTTGATGCTCTCTATTTCTTAATTCATATCCCATCTTGGGATCATATACATTTTGGTAAATTACCAAGCACATGGACTCATTTGGTCTTATGTAAGGATGGATCTTATTAGTCACCTTCAAGAACCTTGCATTGAAATCATGGACATTTTCATTGAATCCCTTTTGAATGCTTGTAAATTCATTCACAACAAATCGTGGGTCAATGTTATCCCCATATTGTTCCTTGAAGACCCTTTTAAATTCTATCCAAGAATCAATAGTGGCCTCTGGTAGGCTTCTATACCACTCCCTTGCATCTTTTGTCAAGGACTGTATGAATAATTCCATTGTTACATCCTCACATTCAACCTCAAAATCATCCATCACATTCAAGAAGGCCCTTAAGTGATCCTCACCAGATATTGCATTATTTCCAGCAAATCTTGGGACATAATTTCTTACTATGTTCTCAATAGGGTTTGGATATCCCTGTATACCTGTAAAATCAATCTACCTATACCTTATTGATTGCATTGGTCTTCTAACAAAAGGATTTATTGAGGGTTGCCCTCCCTGGTTACTTGGATTTATTGGGGGATTAGGAGGGTTTTGCAAATACGGTTGCTGTGGTATGTATAGGTTTTGGATATTTGGATGGGGATTTACATTATGCATTACAGGAGAATTTTGGTTATGTATCCCACCTTGTCTTGGATGAGAATTTTGTCCAGTCACTCTAGCACATGGATTTTGAGGAGGAGGAGTCTGAAAGTGGTTTGCAGGGATGGAGGACACAAGGTTATTCATTTGGAGCTGGATTAGAGGATCATGTTGGACATTAGGCATTTGGCTGCTTATTTGTGGCCTATTTGTCGTGGATGCACCAAGGGTACCACTATTGTCAACAACACTTGGTTTATTCATGGTTTGCAATCTCAGAAGTAACTTCTCTTTCCTTTTTAATGTTTCCATCCTGGCTACCCTAAGGCTCAACTCCCTAACTTCTTTATCTAATTTTTCATCTATCTGATTTGTGCCAGAGGCTATGCCAACATTGGGGTAATTATTTGCACTAATGGATTTAGCCTTTCCTATTTTGGGAGAGTGCAATCTTACATATGGTGTCTCTATTACAGACTCATGAGCAGTTTGCACAGGGATTGCTTAGGATTCTTAAAAGGGGATGACCTTTTCAGTCTGTGAGACAGGAGGTGGTTCCTCAAAAAAAATCTCATCACCTTTAGACATAGTCTACTTGACCCTCGGGAACATTTCTAGTTGCATATATAATACTGTGTTCTCCTCTTTCTTCCCTTGTTTGTAGGTTATCAATGTTATCACCTAAAAGAGGCACAACAAATGTCATGAGATCACAAATGGGAGGGGGAGTGTACTCACCTGATTCCTTGGTTCTCCACCTTTGAGCAATAGGCTCTTGAGTTAGGGGCTTATTAGGATGCCCCTGTTACTATGATCTCCTTCCATACATCTTTAGCTTGCAAAGGGTTAGAAATCTCAACAAAATTACTAGTCACGTTAGAGAAATGATACAGCCAAGAAAGATTGTTAATTAAATAATAGATCTATCCTTCTCAACTAGATAGCACTATGTGATAATCTTCAGAATAACATATAGACACAAGCCTTTCTTTAAGAGTAATTTTCCTTATCACTACGAGTAAGGAAAACTTTATCAGAGTCGCCACCCTTTTCAGGGGAAATAATGAATTTTTTTTTATGCAAACTCTAAAAACCCATGACAAACTACTGTGCACTGATCTTAGAACTTTATAGACAAAGTCACCAGTAGAGTCACCAATCTGTTGGTTGTTTTAAATTCCCAACCTGATCTCAAGAAGAACAAATCTATAAAATAGTTGGTTCTAATAGTGGATTTGCCTTGAGGGATTGGCCAATGAATAGGAAAGGAGTTTTCAATCATTTTCCTCTGCACTTTAGGCTCTGCAAGACCAAGGAGGGTGTTCCTTAACAATGTTTTGACTAGGGGTCTTTCAATACTTTCTCAAAATACTGTTCTAAACAGATATGTTCTTTCTCATATGCTTAAAGAATTATTGATATGGTGAAGTAATGGGCTAGAATCTCAAGCTTTAACATAATTCTTTGCAGAAGAACAAGTAGACAAACTAATGTTAAACATGAATACATAAATGAAACTATTCTTTGATTTTATAAATGATCAGGGAGATTAAATGAGAACAATAATCCTAAGAGATTAGGGCCTAAATACGGGGTCACAGAGTCAAAACAAATATAAATGAAACTAAGTATAATAATGCATTCCCAACTCATATAAGAATACTGCAATGATGTATTACACCATTACACCTTGAAATTAGTCCAGAACTAATTCTACTTACGAATCCCTGCATACATTTACTATATCCAATATTTTCCTTAAAGCATTAAATTTACTCTGAGTAAAAGCCATTAAGAAAAGATATCCTTGCACAACAAAGATTGTGAAGATGAATAAAATAGATATTTAATCAACTTGAATTTAGAGATATAGTAAAGGACACAATTGTAGGAGACAATATAGTTTGAACCTTGACAATATATTAAAAAATGATGAGTTGGTACAATTATACCAATAGCTGCAAGTACAAATAAGTCTATTCTCAAAAAACACCTAGAAGTAGAAAAATCCTAATTATGATTATGTACTATGCTACAAAATTTTCTCCAAGATCCTTGTCAATAGGTCCTGAATTCCCTTTTATAGAAATAAGGGAGCAAACAAGCTTCAGACCTAAAAATAGATGTCACATTTACATTTGACAAAGCCTCATCAATCAAAAACAAAGATAATTGATTATGATCAAATATTTTCATAGGAGCAAAAGTTGTTACATGTGCGGCCACAAAACAAGTCACTTTGGAAAATGTGCATTGAGAAATGTGATAACAAACTCTGCCGACCTATCTCCACTCTCTTCATTCTGACCTCTTCCTAGAATATCTGATGCTTCACAAGAGGACAAAAAGGAAACCACTACGAGACAAATATGCTCAACTTTTTGAAATAAGAATATCTTTATGTTAATTCCAAATAAGAAAAGACTCATAGAAGCATATTCTTAACTTGAAAAAGGAATAAGTAACAATATTCAACTGTGAAACTCCACAAATTCTTGACCTCACAAGTTAGGCAAATCATTGTATTTCTCATCCCAAGCCTTGTATTGCTCCTCTTTTGGCCATTAGAATGTGATGAGATCATTCAAACAAGATACGTATTTGTTGTTATATTTAGCTAAGGTTGATTTAGCTTCCATAGTGAAATCTTCTGCAAGTTGACATGAATCCCATAATTTACTAATACTTCATCTAAAGAGGGGAATATCAATCTTGTCATCTAAACAGATAAAGAAAGAAATGGTTGGGATGATAGCATTGAATTGAAGGATCCAAGACTGGCAAGGCTTAATATCACCATTCTTCATCTTAATTGTTTGGATCACTCCAATTTCATCATTGTCAAAATTCTGAATCAATTTCAATGCTTTCTATTCATGACGATTGATAAATTCCTGACTCCCTAGCTTCTTTTGCTGCCATGTAGATTTGTTTGATTTCTTTAGGAGTACCAAGTTCATGACTTGATCCCTTATAAATACCTAGTAAAGGAGAAATCATTGGGATCCATTTACCAAACAAAGGCATTGTTTGTTCTTTATCCTCAATTATTTTCTTAATGACTTGAGACAGGTCAGAATAGCACCTGTGAATATTAACTACTTTATTTGAAATCTTGTCCATCAATAATCCCAAAACATTTGAAACAATAAGCCAATTATCCTCCTGCTAATTGTTCATAGAACTTGAAAAAATTTCCTTAAAAGCCTTGATTTGTTGTCTCAATTCTTCATTCTCCTTCTCAAGAGTAGACTTTGATGAGGAAGAAGAAGAAGGATCAGAAGTTAGAAGGCCCAAATCTCTTATTGCCAAGGTTGTTTGAAGTGAGGCCGATGTTGATGCTTGTTGTTTCTGTTGTTGCCACTTGACTTCCCTCTCCTTCAACCTATTGTACTCATGCAATAAATGCATGTGGTCATCTTCCAATTTATCATGCCTTCTCTGAAGAGCATCAGTGGCTTCCTTTCTAAACTTTGCCACTTCCACCACCAAGTTAGATGCCTCTAGAGTAGGGGTATCAGATACTCTTTTAATTATTAGGTCACCCTTCAAATCTCTGTCAGGTTCTGCCACTAATGGTTTATCAGTGTTGGGGGCCAAAGCCCAAATATCCAAGGTTTCCCACTTTGGATTGAATCCTACTCCTAACAATGCTGCCTCGACTTCTTCCTCTGTGGAAAAGACTTTTTGGTCTTATCTTCTGATGGTATCCAGAACAATATCAGAATCTATATCCCTTTCAGGGAGTAGTAGAATTCCACTATCTCTAATCATTTTCCTACCTTGTTCTGGAGTAATATCCTTAACTTCTTTCATCTTTGTAAGTATCCTGATGGATACTGGCTCTTGAGTTTCTTGAGAGTTAGACATTTCTTCCTCCAATCTCTTTTCATATTCACTTCTCCCACATCTCTAGAAGAAATTAGAAAATTCCTTGGAGTTGACAAATTCATCATCATTTATGAAATTTTGACAAGCCACGACTCTCATGTCATCTGAAATGTCCTTCCCTTGAATGGCAATGTCAGTAATTATGTCTAAAGGCAACTGATTAGGTTCATTTCTGCTAGGAGAAGGCATTTTATGTTGTATCTCATCCTTAGTGATTTCCATTTCCTCTTCATCATCTTCTAGATAATCAACTAGGGGGGCATGTTCAACTTTCCTCCTCTTTGGAGATGACTCCCTACGAGGCAAATCTAATTCTATTACTGGCACAGAGGGGGAAGATACTGGTGGCACTAGTGAAAGAGATAACGTAAGTTGAGTATGTGGAGGGGCCTATGGAGATTATTCTCTAACTTCCACCTTTTTGACTCTTCTTTTAAAAGTATACTTCAACAGATTACTAGCAGGGGGCTGGTGTGATGGCTTTTCTTCTCTCTTAGGCTCAGCAGACTTATTTTCTTTTATAGAAATCAATTCATCAACATTTGATAAAATCATCTTTATCCTGTTGATAGGGTCAGCAATGTCTGGGTAAACTCCCCTATAAGAAGGCTTCTTCTATCTCATTGCTTCATCATACTTCATGTACATAGCCCATCTTGTCCTTTACATCTTAACTTCCTCTTCAGTATTGGAATTTCTCATAACATCTTCAAGGAAATACACCTAATGGGCAATGGCAGCCCTACTGATACCCTTCCTAATGTTGTTTATAAAACCCTCAAGATCAAAGAATCTGACACGCTCTTGTTGCATCTTGAAAAAAATTAATTTTTCATTCAATTTAACAAATCCTTCCTTATTCATTCTAAAGTCAGAAAAAGATGTTAAATAGGGGAAGAAAGATCCCTTCCTTTGACCTACAAGGTGAACCCTTTCTGACTTAGTTAATTGTCAAATTACCTCCAAAAAACCAACCATCAGTGGTACATACTTGGGCTGAGGCCAACAGGGGAATTGTACACTCTCAAAACTATGCACTCCTCATGAGAAATAAATCTCTCCAATTATGCTTAATTTCTAAAGCAGGCCTTCTTATCCTTAGTCTTAGGAAATCCAATAATGGGGCTAGTTTTCTTGGTATATTTGCTTGAAAATGGCTCAATACTTTGACCACAAAATGATCTCTGAAAATCTTATAACTGGAATGGAGATCATGGTTGTCCCATATGTGAGTCCAACATTGGACTGGAAGTAAATTTCCCATATTGTCAACATGGTTGATCATCAATTTAGGGCTCCTTTTTATCTTCTCTCTCCCCTAATGCAGGAACATATGACATAACAATGAATACCATTGAAATTTGATTTCTTCCTTCTTACTGTTGATATTTACCAGCCCTTCATGTATGTAATTTACCAGATAAGAAGCAAAATTAAACTGAACGCTTTGAGATGGATGTTGAATGTCAGTAGCCATGTAGGTGTCGGCAATGGGGATCCTTTCATTCTTGACTTCCTCTACAACTTGAGATAGTGCATAGTATGTTTTAGCAAAGTATCTCTCAAAAGTGTCTAATCTAAAGGGCTCTTGCTCACTTTGTGGAATTTTGATTGACCTACCATTAGGTGTCTTCTCCCTATACCTAGGAAGATATATTGTTCTGTATGCTCCTGTCCTTTGTGTTTAGCATCTTGAATCTGTCTGTATCAATTTCTATAGAAGCAACTAAATTTAACCCAAAGACTGTAGCAATGGTTTCCTTGTTAATTGCCACAAAAACACAGGTCTACTTACAGCCCTAATTACTTTAGATGCTTCATCATAATGAGAAGCCATAGCTAGGAGAAGTTCAATGTCATCAAATACATTGGTTACTACTAATTTCCCTAGGTCCCGCATCCATACATTTGACAATGGTGAGTGGGCATTTCTCTTGCTCCACCAGTTGTAAAATAATGACCAACCAGAAATAGGGATTTCTGCATCCCTACAACCAAAACACTTGTCGAACAACCCATCTTTGCACTCTGGGCCACTAACCTTTAATTTTTGTGCATAGGAACTAGAAAGTTGGGCTATAAGATCCTCGTGTAGGGCTCATTTTTGGGAAGTGGAAGGAACCTGGACCTTAGGGCGAGCCATTTCTTAGACAATGATGTAAGGGCGAGGGTTTTCTTCTTTCTCTTGTTCTAGGGTTCTTGTTTCTTTGCAATTTTAGATAGGAATTTGATTTTAAAAACCCCTGGTATTCTTAATTCAGGCTTCAGAATAGTTTTATAGAAGAAGAAAGGATAGAAAAACCCTAATGAGAACAACATAATACAAGAGACAAGATGTGTGCCACTTACTAGATTATTTCGCATAGCCAACTTTGAAATGATGTTCAGGATGTTGTAGCAGTCACCAACTTCTATGCTTCAAATATATGAAATGGAAGGTGCAAAAGAATTGAAGCGTGAACTATATAAGGATCATCATTAATTTCAAGGTTGAAACTAGTCACATCCACCATTACTTCCAGCTCACGTGAACTAGATTTACAGAATCATTTGGTTCTTTAAAATTTGAATATCTATCATTGGATCATGCAACACAAATAGAGATTGGATGGCTACGATCAGTCTCAAAGATTTGACCCCACTTGGCATGTCATGCAATGTCCATCGGGGCAATCGGGAGGTTCTAGCTCATTATTCCTAAATAAATCATCAGAAATGACACGCCGTCAAAATTATGTCATCCTTCCCACGTGGTAGCTTTCTGCTATTCCGCAGTTCGACAGGGCACATCAATTTATGACCATGCGGAATGGCAGAAAGATGCAAGTGCACTCCACTTGGCATGCCTTTCTCCACCTAGACTTGAATACATAGCATAGATGCCACATGTCACTTTCCACTCTTCCGCCAATGTTTGGTGGGACCCCCTAATGAAGCTCTGCAGAATAGTAGAAACAATAGGAAATCACCACGTATCTATCGGTAACCACTGTAATACCATATTGATGAATCAAACCTGCCAGATGGCAACTTTCCACAGTTCCGTAGATGATTATTTTTTTAATATTTATTATTGCCAGAATGACTGAAACAACAGAGAGCATGCCACCTATCAACAAAAGTTAGTGAGACCCGACCCTCGGCATGATCTCTTAAAAACAACCTTAGTCTACTAGGAGAAAGGGTCATCAAGGGGTTACCTGCCAAAACCTTAGGGATAGAAATAAAACTTTGGACACAGGCTAGAGGCGGTAAACTATATGCAAGGGGCCGATAAACAACGTGTCTCAAGACATAACATGGAAACTTAGAGATCAGTGGAACATGCGATAAGCGGTCAATAGCAAATTATAACAGAAACAACTCCCTTGCTTGTACTCAAATGACACTAGGGTTTAGGGCTATTAAAGATAATGATCAGAATGTTTTCAACAAGTAAAACCCTAAGCTAGAAAACTTTCAGCATGATAGTGCAATACAAAGGAAGAAACGTAAGAACCTGGAAAATTTTACACGGTTCTACCAAACCATTGGATCAAATCTAGAGGGTAAGATTCTTATGATTTTCTCAATGATCCTCTGGTCTTCCATGGTTTCTCCATTTATCCTCAACTCGTTAATCAAGGTGGAAACCCTTGTGTGAAAATCTAAAATGGATTCACTGTCCTTCATCTACAGGGTCTCAAAATCTTTCCTTAGCAACTGTTGTTTCACTAGTCTCACCTTGTCAGTTCTCTAGTAACTATTTTGGAGTATTTCCCATGCTTCTTTTGCATAACTAGCTACTGCTATTCTGGAAAAAATAGCCTCTATCAAGGTTGCTTCAATCAAACTGAGGGCCTTTGCATCATTTTTCCTTATCTCCTTCAACTGATTCTTTTAAGCATTGCTCAATGTTGTATATGCATTTGGGTCAGTTGCATCTATGAACCCATTTGCTACTAACTCCCACAAATCATATGCAACTAAAATGGTTTTCATTTTCTTTGTCCAAACATCATAATTTTTACCATCAAACATAGGTGGCTATTGCCAACTCCTAGTATCTCCTCCTGCCATTTTGCTAAATGGGGGAAAATGCAAATAAATCTATGGTTTTTCTAACTACCTAGTAAGCTAGAGTTCTGTGACTGCACACCTAGAAAACCTAGGGCTCTTAAAACTAAATGCCCAAAAAAATTAGGGCTCTAATACCAATATGTTGGAAAATGAATCCAACTAAAGTGGGCAAAGAAGAAAATCAATACCAAGGAGACATAAAATTTTCTTTTGTATTGACATTCAAAAAATGTTTACATACATAAATTAGAGTTATGGCTCTGTATTTACTCCATACAACAAACTGCACACATTTCTGGAGCTTCTGGACATAACTGGACTGATTCTATGCAAGTTCAAGAGATCTGGTCTGTCATGCTTTTTGGATCTCTATCCTCTATCCAATATCCTCTACTGCTGCAGGTTCTTCTCTCTATCTGGTGACTGAACTACCTACTTCTTCTTCTCTTCTAAACAGTCTGCTATTCATTCTTTGTTTTGTCTTTCTTGCCTTCAACAAAAAACTACCGCTCAATTTCAAAATCACCAACCAAAATAAATTCATTGCCAGAATGCATTAATTGGGCAGCAGATGTCAGACACGACAAATGGGGGGAAACGATCCCAACGGATCTCTTTTGACTGTTTCATTAAATGCGGTTGGTTGGCGGTCAAGATTAATATTTCCAACAATCACTACTATCATCGTCCAGGTAGGTGGTTCCACTTCATAACTGTGTGTGCCTAATTAAACCATCATTCCACCATTACTAGTCACAAAAACATTCCTTCCTGCCACAACTATCCAACATGCAAATTATCTGGTGGATGTGTGTAGTAGGTGGATGTCATTAAGCTCTATGCATCCTATTTATTTGATTGTTGTCATGTTAATACTTGCACTTGTTGGTTCCCACATACTCCTTTACTTTGATCACAAACTTATCACTCTAAATTTCACTTAAATTATTGTGTCTATTCGTCATGTATCTCTTCAAGCTCCAACTCTATTCGCTGCACCACAAAAAGTTGTCCTCTGAATCATCTACTGTCAAATACAAAACTCTACATGCTTCTGTTCATAGTGTTTTTGTTGCACTAAGATTAACTCCCATGTCTCCCACATGTAAAATCCCTTCAAACATTTGTGTAGAGACTAAAGTCGCACCTCATGGTGCACATCATTCTTGCACTTCCTATATTGGTAGTCATGGCTACGTATGCGTGAATTGATCTCAACTAATACTAGTAAAAGCACCAAAGGTGCTATCAAATGGCTGATAGGCACAAATATTTATAGGCCTATCACTAAATAGTTTATATTTTTATTTTTATGGAAAGTCATTATATGTAGTTGGTAGACAAGGCTATAAATACAATAAGAAATTCAATTATTTTTTTGCAAATAAAATTAATTGAGTGGTATTAAATGAATAAGCACATGAAGTAAATCGTAAATCGTGAATGAACTAAATAAATTCTAAGAAATCAAGAGATTAGATGAACTGTGCAGTACCTAAGTAATGTAGGATAATAAAAATCCATGTTACTAATTTCCTATGGACCAAGCATTGCACAAAATAACTTTTAAAAAAACATATATGTATGAAGTGTGTGTTTGAATCAACTATGTGTGAAGTGATTGAACTAACATTGTGTGAAGAGTGTGCTTTAACTTTGGCATTCACTTTGTGTGTGTTTGTTCTTTGGCATATTTGAACTCGAGTGTTTACTTGTGTGTAATTGAACTAACTTTGTCCATGAAGCATGTTTAAAATTTGGCACATGTTCACTTTCTATGTGTGAAGTGTGTGTTTTAACTTTGACATTCATTTTGTGTGAATTGTGTGTGTGAAATTTAATTTGGGCATTCACTTTGTCTAGTGTGTGTATTTGAACTTTACCATGTTTTATAAATTTGGCACCCACTTTATGAGTGTGTTCGGAGTTTGGAATGTTCGAACTTAAGTGCTAATGCATGCTTGTACTAAATTTGTGTGAATGAATTATGTTTGAACATTGGCATATTCACTTTTTGTTTATGTAAATTGTGTGTGTGTGGGAAAGTTAATTTAGGCATTCAATTTGTGGTGTGTGTTTAAAAAAAATAAATTTGGTATTCACCTTGTGTTGTATATGTGTTTGAACCAGTTACTTTGGAATTTGTTATGTATCTATGTGAGCTTGAAAGAACTTTTACATTTAGTTTTTCTTTATTTATGAATGAACTTAAGCTAACACATTTTGTGGAGTGAATGGACTTCAACTATCACATTTTGTGGAGTGTATGAACAAACTTTGATGTTCACTTTGTGTAGAATGCAATTGAAAGATTTGAAATTCTTTATTTTGTGTGTGTACAAATGAGCCTTGGATATCATTTTGTGTAGAGTGTATGAATGAACTTTGATGTTCACTTTATGTGGAATGTGCTTGAAAGAACTAACATTCCTTTTTTGTGTGTGTGCACGAATGAACTTTAGATATCATTTTGTGTGATGTATGAATAAAATTTGATTTTCACTTTTTGTGAAATGTGTCTACTATAAACAAACTTCAATGATGTTCATTGTGAGTCTTTGTGTGTTTGAATAAATTTTGACTTTCATTGTGTGTGTGTGTGTGAATAAACTTTGACATTCATTGTGTGCATGTTTGAAAGTTAACTTTGGCATTCACTTCATGTGAAGTGTGTGTGTGTGTGTGTGTGTGTGTGTGAAAGTTATTTAGTTTTGTCATTTAGTTTGTGTGAAGTGTGTGCCTATGTATTTGAATGAAATTTGTCACACTCTGTGTGTGCATGCATGTGTCTGTGAATGAGCTTTGGCACTCACTCTATGTGTGTACAAAAACACTAATGTTCACTTTGTGTCAATTGTATGTGTGTGTGAATTAACTATGGTTTTCATTGTGTGTGGGTGGGTAGGTTTGAAAGTTAGCTTTGGTATTCACTGTGTGTGCACATGTTTATGTGAATGAACTTTGGCATTCACTTTATGTGTGTAAGATGTGTATGAACTAACTTTCACATTCACTTTATGTGTGTAAAATGTGTATGAACTAATTTTCACATTCACTTTGTGTGTGTGACTGAACTAAATTTCACATTCACTTGGACTTGAGTCATTTATTGTTTGTGTATTGCCATCCAATTTGCTTATATGAAGCATATGTTTGAACTTTGGCATCACCTTAAAATCATATCGTAAAATTAGAAATTAAATCTAAGTTAAGCTAAAAATAAAATTATAAAATCTAACCCTTAGTATAGACCTCTGAGTAGCCTCTTTGAAAATAGTATGAAGTATGCAGCTTCAAGGCTTTATGAATCTATGATCATCCTCAAATAATTACTTTATGTACCTTCTTTTGATCTTTAGAATAATATTACATTTTGAATGCATAATACATTTTGAATACCCTAATTCTAACCCTGCTCCTAACCTAAACCCTATTTGTAGACCCTATCCCTAAATGTAATTATAACCCTAACCCTAATTGTATCCTTAACATTACATAATTTGGCAGCTATAAGTTATTCTATCTAAATTATTTATGCCTTAAGTGAGGAAGTTATTTGATCTCTTTTCAATCGTTGGAAGTAGATAAGTATTAGATGCTTAGTTATATTTTCCATTTAAGGTCCACAATATTTCTTTTGGTCTAGATGGTGTCATTTTCTAATGTATATTATAGGCCCTTTTTGGCAATTCCATGGCAATTAAGAGCTTAATTTTTTAAGCTATAATGAAACTGCTAACTCTAGTTTTACCTTTTTAGGACTTGTTTTGTAATTCTCTACTCATATTTTTATATCTTTGAATTTTTATTAAATCATGATAAGATTAATACCAACTAATACCAAGTAATCTTGTCTCATTAATACCAAGTAATTATCTCTACTTGCCCTTTAAAATAAATATTATAACTATAAGATTAGTTTATATTGAGGAATTTTTATATGTAGTATGATCTATACTTTCCCTTTAAAGGACTTTCTCATATTAGCTTTTATGAGCATTTATTAAAAAATCTTAATCTAACCCTTTACACAAACTAATATACATTATTATTTAAAAATTAAATAATCATGCGTTAAGCCTACATATAATTTAATTTAGAAATGGAAATATATAAAATTATAGTTTTATTTTTTAAAAGTAAAGACATAATTTGAAAGATTAATATGAAATTTTAATATCAAGATTCAATAATCTAAAACCAAAAATTCTTTCATAAATTATTTATGGAGACTTCCCTTATACAAAAGTTAAGGAAAATAACACTTCACACAAACTAAAACCTAATTCAAAATAGAGACAAAAAGATCAAGCCTTCATGAACTCAGCAACTATCTTTGAACAGTGAGCAACTGCACGCTTTGCAAGCTCCTGAGGAAGGCAAACCCTCACAGCTGTCTGAATCTCTCGTATGTTGATGATATTCTTTTTGTTGTGGCGAGCAAAGTAGGATGCCTCGGTTGCAATTTTCTCAAACATCTCGTTGATAAACTTATCCATAATTACCATAGCTTTTCTTGAAATATTGATATTTGAGTGCACTTGCTTGAGAGTTTTAAACAAGTAGATCTTAAAGATCCGCTTGTTCTTTTTATTTATTTTTGTACTTTTGTCATCTTGACCTTTTGTAGGTACCTTCTTTTCAACCTTACAAACCTTGTTTTTTAATAGATTTGTCAGTCATGACGTCCTTTTCCTCCAAAATGGGTCTCTTCTCTATCCTTTTTGCCATTGATAAGCACTACAAAAATCATATCATAAAATTAGAAATTAAATCTAAGTTAAGCTAAATATAAAATTATAAACTCTAACCCTAATTATAAAAAATAAAACAATCAAATCAAATCTAAAAACTAAATAAATTATCAACACATCATATTAAATATTTGCAATTGTGTTTAATCAATAATACCGCAATTGATGGATAAATGGACTTTCAAGCGACCATATATGGCATGAACTTCATATCAAACTATAAATACAATTCTTGGCTATATTATTAAAACCAATTCAATACTTTAGGAAAAAAATAAAAGATAGAGAAAGAGGGGTAAATGAGACACATACAAACATTTCCCTTATATATAACTAAAACAAAATAATTTAAACACAATTTAACACAAATTAATTTCTAAATAATCCATAATTACAATAATGAAGATGAATATTTTCTTAAATGTCTTATATTTAAGAAGTTAAATAATAAAAGTTGTATAAAATAACTACATAGCTATAAGAAAAAAATTAAAAATAAAATCACATGTTTATATTTTTAAAGAGTTGTGGAGCTATACTTTTAGTAAATATTAAAACTTACCAAAATGATATTGAAAACATATATATATTATATTATTACTCTATGCTATGGATTTAATAAATTACAATGGAGGGGGGAAAGATTATATATATATAACCAAAAAACTCTTCATTTATTGCCACCTCATCATAGGTGGCAAGGCCATGGCTTTCATTTCGAGTGAGGGAGATCTCAACGTTTATATTATGATGGCGGGCAAGCTAGCGGAGTAGACAGGTAATGATGAATCGGTAGTAAAGGACTATGCTTCAGGAAACTTCCCCTCTAGTAGCGTCTTTAAGAAGGCATGCCTATTGCAATCGGGCAACATTGTCTTAAGCCAGTCTCGATGCCTTCTCAGTTTGTAGTCATCTACTCTGCAAAGGCCATTCGCTGTGGAGGGATGGAAACGCTCGTTAGGTTAGTGAGCACAAAAAGGCAAATGGCATTTCTTGGCTAGGTAACCAATCTCAGGTTGTAGAGGATGCTCCGCCGTCCGGATGAGTTGATGACAGGAGCAGTCAGAATGATCCTTAGGAGACATTTCATTTAGAACGATGAGCGGTATCGAGTAGATACAGATATCTCCTCGAGGGTGTTGGCAATGCTGTTAGAGTTGGAAATTCCAAAGGCAGAGGCTTCGGTGATTATGAAAGGTTTATTCTTCCCTGAGCATTTGGGTGATCTGGATTCCATTCTTCAAGTTGCGTGTATGGGAGTGGGAGCCCAAGACTGAAAGATATGGCTCTCCTTAGGGATTCGGAGGAGATGGTGAAGTTGTATCCATTCATATTGCATATCAGGGGTTTTGAACTTCTAGTCGCCAAGGAATAGGCTCAATATGCTATTGATTTCATCAAAAAGGTCCTGGGTATGGTGCCAGTGGAAGGGTTTGATTGGGTGGCGGCTTTCAATCTGCAACTGATAGACTATGACAAGGCGTGAGTGGTGCTTCGGTTCCCAATTTTCCTTTCTTTTGTCTTTTAGATCTCTACTTTTGGCTTCATTTTGGCTATGGAATCCCTAACTAATATAGGTGATAATTGTATAGTTTCAATTTCTTAGTAATAGTCAGACCCTGCGTGGTCTTGTGTAGGTAGCAAGCTGACCCTGCGTAGTCACATTTTGATAATCTAGGCAGTCTATTAGCATACATGCAGTAACAGTCGGGAACAAATAGCCAAGCTATGGCTCTCCATATTGTATATTTTTCTCCAGTTTAATATAAATCTATCATTACGCATCCAAAAAAAACCTCTTCATTTGATTTTTTAAACTATTTTTTCTCTATGCTATATTTTTAAAAAATTAGAATACATATATAATATTATAATATATAATATAAAATTCTATAATATATAACTCTTTATTTGATTTTTAAAACTATTTTTTGTCTATGCTATCTTTTAAAAAAATTAGAATACATATATTATATTATAATATATAATATAAAATTCTATAATATATAAATCTTGATTTGATTTTTTAAACTATTTTTTCTCTACTATCTTTTTAATAAAATAGAATACTCTATAATTTCCAAATTTCTAAATTAGAATGTAATAAAAAGTTAAAAAAAATACAAAAGTTAAAAAAACAAAAGCTCTATTTTTATTTTAATACAAAGGAGGGGAATATATATATAAAATTAGAATACATATATTATACTATAATATATAATATAAAATTTTATAATATATAATATATTATATATTCTACTTCATAGATTTAACCAATCAACAAAGAATTCAAAGGAAAAACATTTAAATAAAATCAGAGTTTATATTTTTAAATTAGAAAATAAAGAGTTGTTGAGCTATAATTTTATTAAATAATAAAACTTACCAAAATGATATTAAAAACATATAAAAACTACGCTTTTACACTACATTGTTTTAATTTTCTCCATACTTGTTTTTTTAAGGCTCTCAAATTTCTTCTTCTTGTCACTACATTGTTTTAATTTTCTCCATACTTGTTTTTTTCCTGGGGCTCTCAAATTTCTTATTCTTGTCTGCATGGAGGGTTGCATGCAGGGTTGCAAATGAGAGAATTTGGAATGGAGGTGTTTTACAAATTATTTTAAATATTTTATTGTATCTATCATTTTTATTGTAGCTACATGATTCACAAAGAAGATGGTATGCATGTAGGTGCTAAGAGGAAGGAATATGAGATTTACCTACAGTTTGATTGCAGGGTACAAAAGATTGTAAAAAAATCCAAGATCAGAAACCTCAGTTTTCTTAGTGGGCTTTATCTATATATGATAGGGTTTTAATTATTTTAAGTATACCCAATTAATATTATAATTCTTGTGTTTATTGTTCATGCCTAGATCAACAAAATATATTAATTCTATAAATCTGTATCAAAATGGATTTAATAAATTACAAGAGAGGGGATATATATATATATATATATATATATAAACTCTTGATTTGATTTTTTAACCTATTTTTTCTCTACTATCTTTTTAAAAATTAGAATACTCTATAATTTAGAAAATTTTAATTTAAAAGATTCATATAGTTAAAGAATGTAATAAAAAGTTAAAAAAAAACAAAAGCCCTATTTTCACTCTATGCTATCTATGCTATGGATTCAATAAATTATAAAGGAGGGGAAAATTTTTTATATGTATACAGTGGATAGGATTGAAACAGAGTTATAAATATATGAATTCTCACCTTCTGATATGTGTAGCAGATATGTTGCCTAGGATAACAGGCAATGCAGAAAACAACTCTACTGACAAATTTTCTGTGAAAAAAGGAAACAGGTTAGAACATTGAGTTATATGCACCAAAGCATGAATGAAATGATTTTTTTAAAAATAAGATATTAGAATAGGAATGCTTTGTGCAGTACATCAGTACTGCCTCAAACAAAAAACAAACTCCTCATTTATTCATACCTATATGCTCATTACCAATCTAAAATTTTAACTCTCAAGGAATTTTGAATATCTCTCGGCGGTCCTCAATAGAAGGAAGATATGTGATGTCTTGTACATGGCCCAACAACATGAAGAGGTGACGCTTCTTAATGGGGATTCTTCTCCCATGATATTATTTTTCTAAAAAATAATATAGTTAATATTATTTTTACAATAAAATTTATTAATAAATGTATTGATAGTAATTGATGCTTTTAAATATAAATTGAGGCTATTATAGTTAATATTATTTTTACAATAAAAATTATTATATTGTAAGTGCGCCAAGGTCTTTTTATAGACCACATGGTTGTGGCCTTTACAGCAACCGTCGTGTAACAACAACCGCCCTGTAAGAGTAGTCACTATCAAAATCTATTGATAGTAATTGATGCTTTTAAATATAAATTGAGGCTCACATAAGCTCATTCTCTTTAATTACCTCAATATATATATATATTTTTTTCAACTTATTTTATATGGACGACCAATTTTTTTAAAATTTTTAGACCACGAAAAAAGGAAGGACTACCAAAAAAAATATTTTTTATTAGGACTACCAAATTTTTTTGGCAGTTACAAGATGTGTGCACATATAGAATGGCCTACCGGCCAAAAAATTTCTAGATGTGAAGCATGATTAGCATCACATGCCTTACATTTGAGAATAAGATTGAGTTTCACATGGCATCAGACTAAGCACATGATAGGTGCTAATAATCGATATTTTGAATCTCCCTTTTGAAATCCTCCACAAGGCATAACTTCTCAATGTCTTCATGTTTCTCAACAATAAAGTCGGCCCTTTTAAGGAGAAGACTGCAAATGCAATATTCAAAAATGTTTTATGCTTTTTGTCACATCACCTGTCCAATCCATTAGAGCAAGGCAATAATCAATGAAACTATGGCAATTTCCTCGCAAATATGGCATAATGTACACCATATATGCTCCTCATATGCATACATGGTGTGCTAGATACCTCATAGATTTATAAGTATCTTTCTTTATTTGTGCACACTTATCATATACTTGATGAATTTGATTATGCTTCTTTTTAATGGTAAGATAAAAATCATCCCTCATTGTGCACTTATATTTGCCTATTGTCTATTGTGAAAATGATTTTAAACTCCCACACATAGACACAAAGAGATTTAATGGTGGAATAGTGATGAACTTTTTGTTGCTTTATATCCTCTCACACTATAAATCTGTTCAAATACAATAAAATGTGACCCTTACAACATAAACTGTGAACATAATTCTTGTGGAGAAACCCTCCCTCCCACAACATTTATCTTTATATTTGGTGTGCATAACATCTTGTACCAACAATTATTTTCCTTCCATGTTATATCACCTAAAATAAACAAAACCCAACATTTTTGAATTGCCTCCATAACGGAAACATTGATTGGGTTTTGACAATGAAACTAAAATGTTGACCAAATTTACCCTCCTTTGTGCCTTGTGACCTTTCTAATTAGAAATAAAGCCTTGTACACTGACTTACCACTCCATGAGGAATTACAACAACCCTGAAGGGAATTCTCACCCGACGTGCACTATGGATCCAAAAACCCAACATTGATTTTTGCTATGGAGATGCATATATAAAAACCTATAGAATAAAGATACATACATTGCAATTAAAAACATATAACCATATACATAGAATTTACACAACACATCAAACATTTCTATATATTTATATTGCAAATAGTTTACAATTATTCTACTCATATGAGCAACAATGTGAAAGTAGTATAAGCTCCTGAGAACACTTATTAGAGACAAGTACAAGCTCTTTATGAGTGCACACACTAGAAATCACTTAGGAAGACCAAGAATCACTTCTTAAAAATCCACTTATTAGAAACCACATCCAATTTAGAAGCCAACTATGGAAGATCAAGAGTCACAATTTAGAATTCCATATTAGATGTCCCTAAGGGATTTGAACGTGGGTCTCCACAATGAGAACTTAACACTTTAACCAATTAAGCTCAATCCCTTAGACAAACTTTTCTATATTTACATCACATCAATGAGCCACCCTTGTCCAAAGGGCAAGGGGGCAATTATACTCTCTCCTTGCCTTCTTTATTCACTTAAATGTGTTAGAATATGGACTAATTTCTCACAACCCTCTATATGTGTTCATATGCATAGGAGACATACTTTTATAGATGCAAGCCCCTCCTATTTTAATGATAAGTGCTTTACTATAATTATCTTGAAACATAGTGCTTCATGTGGAAACAAGATATGCACATGCTTTTCCTAAACATTTATTGTTACAATGCTTTATTTGCAAGCAACCTCTTTGCAAATAATTCCCACTAAATATAGGAACTAATATTTAATTAATTATTATGTTCAAGTCCTCTAATGATAGATGATTCCTTAAATGACCTATTTCTGGTGCCAACATCCTCCTAACACATAATATATATTTTATCCTCAAAATACTCTGGAATACCAAATACACAACCAAATGAATCCACATGAGGTGACTTGATGCACCCCCTACTACTATGCCCCAATGCACTGCCCTTCTATTGGCATATGGGGTGCTATTGATTACACAAATCTCCTCAAATAATGTGTATTTTGCTCCACCTATCAGTTTGAACCATGTATCAAAAAACCAAACTTGAATAGAATTAAGCACCTAAAAATACCAATAACCAACAATTCAAGACCAAAAATTCTACCATTTATCAAAATCAAATCCTTAAACTAGTGGAATAAAAATCCTATCAAACTAATCTCTAAATGTATATATGGTATTTGCACCATCTCATTGGACCACATGGGTAACTAGCCACTATGACCATTGATTATGTAGAATCAAACACTAATTACGTAAATTAGACCATCATCTATAGACATAGAATAATAAATCTATCATGTGAGTGCCCCTACCATGCACACCCACTATATATGACATTCCTATCACACTTGTATTTTTATTAGTGCAATTCCCACTATGGCATGCAACAAGAATGAGTCAAACACAAGAAAATAAATTGATAAAAAAGAAATTGAAACCATGATCAATATTGTACCTCATATTTGTGTGCACTTTTGCATAACTTGTCACTCATGGTACACTCAAAAAACTATGGGGAGTTACTCCTTAATGCATGTGTAGCTCAAAACCATGTGCTATAATGTATTGTCAAGATAATTTTGTAAATTGTATACATTTTGTTATAATATCAATAACATGGAAAAGGTACTCATCATAGACAAATGAGGACCTCCTTCAGGCATTAGACAGAGTCAAATGGTTGGCTAAGACATTAAAACTCATTCACAATTGAGCAAATTGTTCACTTAGAACTCTCTAGCCATCCACATCCAATATGATATTCTATTGAAAATGGAGCATACCAAACATGCAACACTATTTAAACACACACACACAAACACTCATGAACACTATCCTACATATACATTGTAAAATTGCTTTTTCCTCTAAGAATTATCTATATGCAATTCTATGCATTCTTTGTTACCTCTATGCAAACTGTTGAATCTTGGCCCAACCCTATTCTCCTAGACACTCTATGTATATGCATTCTGCAAACTTTACACATTAATGTGAAAGTCTATAAATCATTTGTTTAATTGTTACACATACTATGAGATCTTCATGCATACCATACTACAATACTGAAGGACATGTATTGTGTGCATATATCATACTCTTGATCAATGATTCACCACATGAAGGATTACTATATTCTAGTTTAATGTTCAAAGTATTACTATGTGCCACACATATCTCCTATTGAGATTTACAAAAATATCACCATCTTATACTTTTTTCTCAATATTGACCATTGTTGCTACTATCATTATGCACTACCATGTAGTGCATAGGCTACTTGAACCTTATGAGGTGGCTCCATTTCATAATTGTTTAAAACTAATTAAAGCATCTTTGACCACCATCATTGTAGTTGGAATGTCTACCTCCCAATCACTTCCCATGGAGCACTAATTACACCTTACACCCACTAATAATGGAAGATGATGGATAATAACTCCTAAATTTGACCTTTACAATGTAACTCCCTATACAATGCCCCATTACAACAATATTTACAAGTCACTAGAGAATAAATAAATAGTTACATATGTCCCCACCCTCACATGGGCATCCCATTTTTCCCACTCCATGAAATTTGGAAATACATACATACATAATTAACCATCTATGAACAATTAAGTTATAACAAGATGACTATGGCTTACAAGGTAAACATCACACCTAATTCAAATAGTGATGCATTCACCACATGGTTAAATTTTATTTCCTCATGGATGCATTCAAGGTGTATGACACTCCATTCAACACAAGCCTATATTGATTAGGCCTCCTAAAGTAGATTACATCTCTCAAATACAAGTGCTCCCAAATATAACTCTACACACATCAAGAGGAATGGCATCAACCAACACCTCATCCTTATAATCAACACCTATGCAAAATGATAACTTATATTACTTTTTGACTGATATATCCACTCCTTGCTTGAGCCAACTAAGTGAATATAGCTAAAAGTGATCCATGGTTTCTAATCCTACTATTTTATGAGAAATTAGGTTTTCTTGTGAGCATGTATTAAACAATGTATCAACCTTCTTATCCTTTATCTAGATTTTAATAAGGAACAATTTTTATGAGCTCTTCTTGCTTGGTGTTGGAGCTCTCACCTACTACAATATTTCCTTTCACACCACACAAGAAATCGTATCATTAGAATGTCATTCCCCAGTAATTTATGTTCCTTTGTTCATGAAGGTCATGTTTACATCTTTCTTCTTCTTCCTCCATGGATGTGCTAAATTTGGGTGTAGGTTTCTGACATTTCTTATCTAAATGAATGTCTTTTTCATAATATGAGCAATGGAATTTTCTCTTGTCCTTACTTGACATGTCCTTTTTGACTAATGTATTAACACTTTGAACTAATTTTTTCCTTTTCCCTTGTCCTTGTTCTTTGCTCCTCCTTGATGTTGTTCCTTATCCTTATGCTTTTTCTTGAATGAAAAGGATTACTTCTTGTCTACTTATAGATAGTGTTATTGGGCACACATTTCATCAATATCCTAGGTTTTAGCCATTAAGAAATGTCTCTTAAGATTCCCAAACAAACTTTCAGTGTACTTCATCAATACCTCTTTGTCCATCACATCCTTCCCCAATTAAATTGCTCTTTTTAAAACTCACTTATGTATATTCTTGTACAATTTACACTTGTCTTTTCCAAAAATAGCGTCATTACATAACATGCTCCACCTCATATCATCTAGGATAAAAAAAGTTCTTCAACAAACCTTCAAATTCTTCCCATTGAGATATAAGACCTTTCTACATTCTAATAACATTTCTTAGATTTCATACCAACTCAATGCATGATTGGCTAATGAGTCTAGCAAATGAAATTTGTTGATGAGGTGAGAGTTTATGAAGATTAAAGTATACCTCCATTTGAGAGACCCACTAATTGAGTTTCTTAGCACTTACCTCTTTGTCATAAGGATATATGTCAATCTTCACTTTAGCCTTAAAGAAGCTCCCACTATGAGGTGATTCTCCATGCTCAATTTCAACCTTCTCTAGTTCCTTTTCCTCTTCATGAAACCTTGGCATTCTAAGTGTCTCATTTAGAGAGAATAATGCTCTATGTTGACAAGAGGAAGCTCATCTATATTGTGGTTCTTTAAGCTAATTATCTTTAATATTGTATTTATACCCTAGTGTGGTAGATAAGGAAGAGGGTCAAAACATGTGCGGTAGATTATAGATTAGTATGGTAGATTCCAACATACATTAAATCAAATAAAGCTTCATACATACACCATTCATATATATCAAACACAACATCCTTCTTATAGACAATATAATCTCATGGAATACATATTTATCAATTCTTTAATACATATTCACCATACAATTATCTCTCTTTCTTTTTTCATATATCTTTCCTCTTTATTCTCTTCTCTCTCTTACATACCTATTAACATTTCATTACATTTTAGACCTATATTCTTCTTCTTCTATTATGTGACACATATATGCTTATGACTACCTATAGGGACATGTCCCTCTTCATGTTCCTTCATCAATGCCTCTTTGTAGTTGTTGCAAGTCAACTATAAGTGTCATACTATTATCTCTTTATCTCATAGTGACTTCTATTTTCCTTGTCTTGCTTGGGATGTGTTCTCATACTACTAGCCTTTAGAGACTTTGTGGGTTTTCATCATTTGCCTCAATTAGGCCACCCTTTTAGGTTTGTAACCTAATGGAAGTGGTGTAACTCTAACCTACCAACATCATCCCCTAGCTAAACCCATGTCTTATCCTCAAGACATGCTAGCTCTATCTGGAAATGCTCAAAAGTACCTAATGCTATTAAAATGTAATTTTTTTTACATTTGTCAAAATTCAAATCAATATTTATCTTGTTTATGGTAAGATATTCTTATAGATACCACATAGGAAATTGTATGCATTTTTCCATTGTAAAATGGCTTGCTATAGAAGGTGGACATGTCCATTTAGTCTGATCAACACTATTTCACCTTAGTGCTAGAGTCTAGAATATTAATAAAATCTACCATGTTTTGTTCATCCATCAGAAGACATGTTAACTCACCAACTACAAGATGACCGCCTATTTGTTTTATCAAGATTTCCCTTTGCTCTTATACTTGATGGAATTTTATGTAGGTTTTCAATTTGCACCCTAACTTGTTTCCATTTAAATCCTACATTGCATTATATGAGGTTGAAGCTTGCATTTTCAAAATTTCCAAGTTGTCTAACTAAACTTTCAAAGCTTTAGTCGATTAGGCCAACTTGAGAAAAAAATGATGTCTATGCTTGATCATGAAGATCAACATAAAACTGCCTTCACTACTCCTTAGGGTACCTTTGCATACAATCGTATGCATTTTGGCCTCATTAATGCTCCATGGCAACATTCTAAAGAGCTATGGATATTTCTTTTGGAGATTTGAAAAATAAAATTATTGTAATTTACCTTGATGATCTAACAATATTCGCCAAGAAAAGTTTAGATCTGTTTCATGATTTACAAAGATGCAGGGAACATGGTATTTCCCTCAATCCTAAGAAATCTATTTTTGGAGTCACAAAAGGAAATATGTTAATGAATATTGTCTCCAAAGAAGGCATCAATATTGATCTTGAAAGAGTAAAGGCAATTCAACAACTTAGTCTCCCAACCAGTAGGACCAATGCAAGATCCTTCTTTGGGCAAGTGAACTTTCTACAAAGGTTTGTTCCTGATTTTTCTGAGCTAACTAGGCACATAATAGATATGATGAAAGAAAAATAAGTTTTTAAGTGGAATGGTGCAAGAAATAAAGCCTTTAATGATATTAAAGATTCCATTACCAATGCACCCACTCTTGTACATCCTGATTTTCACAATGACTTCATTGTTTACAATTATACATCTGAACATACTTTGTCTATGATATTGCTCCAAAAAATGATCAAGGGATAGAATCTCCAATTGTTTTCATGAGTGTGCCTCTTAAAACACACAAACTGAATTATTCACTACGGAAAAAGCATGCTTATGTAGTCGTTAAGGCTATTAAATAGTTCAGATTCTATATCCTTCATTCACACACAATTGTCCATGTGCCTGAATCAGCTATCAAAATTATTCTAACTCAACAAGAGATAGGGTGTGATAAAAGAGGATCCTGGATTGTAAAAGTACAGGAATACGATGTGCATATTAGGCCTACTAAGCTAGTAAGAGGATGTGGGCTCTGTAAATTGACTACAAAAGATTAACTTGAAGAAATTAAAGATGCTTCTCTTGCTAACCTAGTAAGACTTACTAATGACTAGTTTTCTAGTATTACCTACTTTTTAACATATGGAGAATGCCATTCTCATCTCTTAACGAAGGAAAATAGAAATGTCAAGCTTAAAGCTGCTACAATGTTATTTGGGGAGATACTTTGTATAAGAAAGGTGTGGATGGAACATTCCTAAGATGTGTAGACAAATAACATCAAAAGAAGCTCCTTGAATTATTTCATAATGAAGCATGTGGGGGACATTTCTCTTCATCAATGAAACCTTTAAAAATTCTAAAACAATGTTATTGTTGGCCAAGTATGTTCAAAGACGCTTACAATTAGGTTTTAAGTGTGAAAAATGTAACCAATTTTCCGGTAGACCATAGTTAGCATCTCTTCCTTTGAGGCTAGTTGTTATTGAAGAACCTTTTTGATAGTGGAGATTAGATTTTGTTGGGCCAATCAACCCTCATTCAAGTGCAGGTCACACCCACATATTGAAAGCTATAGATTATTTTACCAAATGGGTGGAAGTCATCCCAGTGAAGCAAACTACATCTGAAGTGGTTTGTAATTTCATCAAGGAAAATAGCTTGGTCAGGTTTGGCATACCTCAGAAGATTGTCACTGATAATGCTACCAATTTTTCTTCTTCTAAAATTGCTCTCTTCTGTTATGAACATGGTATTACTTTATCACATTCTTAAAATACTATCCTCAAGGAAATGGTCAAGCTAAGTCAAGTAAAAAGAATCTTGTCACCATTGTTTGAAAATTAGTGGATGAATACTAGAGAAATTGGCATAAGAAATTGTATGACACTCTATGGGTAGATTGGATCACACCAAAAAGGGCTATAGGTATGTTCCCTTTTGGGTTGGTGTATGGGATTAACAGTGCATTACCAATCCCCTTAGAGCTTTTATCTTCAAAGCTTCAAACCAACACTGAATATGAACGCTTCAAAGATGCTCTAGAGAAGATAATGTACCTGACCAAACTTGAAGAGCAAAGGGATGATGTAGCTGATAGAATAGCTAAACATCAGAAGAAGGTCAAGAGGTTATGTAATAAGAAGGCAAAGAAAAGAGACTTCACTGTGGGTGATTATGTCTTTATATGAGATAGAAGAAGAGAACCAAAGGGAGCTCATGGAAAGATGGATTCACTTTGGAAAAGCCCCTTTCAATTTATGCAAGTCTACGGGAACAATTCTTTCTTTTTGTCTTATTTGGATGGAACCCCATTGCCCATTCCTTATAATGGCTAAGATTTGAAACTTTACAAATTGTAAAACATGATGTCCCCCATATTTGTATCATATATTTTTCCTTTCTTTGTGTTTGTTTCCTCTTTCCTTTTTTATTTATCATTGTGTTGTTTTCTTTGGTCCTTATTGTTGACTCTGTGGCCCATTGAATAAGGCATTCAGTTTGCTGGAGATTCTAGGTTTCTCTACGTCTCGTGAAAGTCCTTGTCCCCAGTCAAAGCCAATTGTTTCCCCAAATTTTGATCTAGTTCCCCCCTCATAAATTTGTGGAAAAATGTTGTTTTTATTTGGGAAAATCCTTCTGAACTAAAAAGCCTTAATTTTTCCCATTCTGAAACTCTTGTGAAAATTTTTACTTTTGGTCATGTTTTTGTTACTACAAAATTTTCTAAGTTTTTCTTACCTTTGAAAAAAAACTCATTTTGGTGAACTTTTCAGAAGGTTCATTTACAAACCTCTCAAAAGATTGAAAAGAAATGTAGTGTCAAGAATTTTGAAAGTTTACTAATTGTTAGAAAGGTTGAATGAAAGTGGTTGTTTAAAAGAGATTTAGTAGAGTAAAGAAAGGAAAGAAAAGTTTTTGGTAAGTTTGCAAGTTCACAAAATTCTTGAAAAGGTGAAAATGTTTTCAAGTTTGAAAGTTTGTCGAATCCCTGAAACATTGAAGAAGAGAAATTTTTAAATCTCAAAGAAAACATGGTTCATAAATTCATGAATTCTCCAAAAATTTGAAAGATTTTGAAAGTTCCATGGTTCACCAAAAAATCTGAGACACCAAAAAAGACTAAATACTTTTTAGAGAGCTCAAAGACAAAGTAGTTTGAAAGTTCACAAACTTTCTGAATTGTCAAAAGAAAATTTCTGAAGTTTTAGAAATCGTCGAAAATACTTTTATAAATTTAAATTTTGGCATTTCAAAAAGAACTTCAAAACCTTCTAACTTTTTGAAAAGATAAAAATAACATAATATTAGGCTATATAAGTCAATTATTGGGCTCATTGGTATCATTCTACACTTTTCAAATGTGAATTATCATTATTGTCTATTGCTTCAAACACCTCCTGCATACTTTCAAATTCCTAGTCCTACAAAGAAAGGTAAGCTCGTTGGCATCCAATTTAAGGTTCTAATATAATTTCCCTTCCATCTCCTAGATTGCATTTGTACTTTTTTGGGTGAATCCCTATGACTTTTATTTGTATTTTCATGAAATCTATGCATCCTAGTCATTTCCTCTTCCAATATCAAATTATTCTCCTAGTTGCACACCAAAATTTGCTTAAAGCTTTAGCCTATTTAACCTAATTATTGTCCAAACCTCACAAGATGAAGTATAAGTATCAAGGTTATGATCATGCCTCTATAATTCAAAACATGATAGCAGAGGTAAAGGACAATGATTTAGGTCACATTAACCTAGATAATTTTTGGGAGAGAATGAGAACAAATCCAAGGACCCCGATGGTAGAGGAAAGCTTTGAAAGTGGTTTATCTCACACAGGTGGATTTCAAATTGTTGTTTAATAGCTTGACTTGGTATTGGAATGTGTGAGAAACTATCACCCAAAGTCCCATGAAGTGAGGACTTCTAAAGGTCAAGTAATAGGGAGGTTGGATGGCATTTCACTTGGCATCACATTGAGACTACTAGTAAGGGATGAATATGTAAATATAGATGTCTAGATAGGATGGAACTATTATCAAGAGAAGAAAAACCTATGTCTCAACAATATTGCTAAACACTGGTTGAAAATTCTAAATAAGGGTAAGTCTCAAATTCCTAAAGGTTTACAGAGAGCTCATTTTCAAGAAGACATCTTTGATATAATCACTCTATTTCATTGGGTGGTGAGAAGAAAAGAAAAGTTAGTATATTTGAACATTGGATATACCAATTTATCATTACAATTGGGTATGTCTCCCAATTCATTGATTGGGATAAAGTGATAAGTGATCACTTGCATGATCGGTTGGTTAACTTCCAGACTAATCAATTTTTCTACATGTCTTCCTATCTAATTTATGCTATTGCTAGTATGAACACATGGCTGGCTTGTAGACTATTGGAACATTTGATAACTCAACACAAATTTATGACTTCTACCCACAACTACAGATGGAGATAGGAAATAAAGATTATAGGAGGGTAAATGATACCTTTAGTATGTTAAATGTAAGAGTACTTGAAGGAGAATTGGGATTGAGAATCTCTCCTCAAGAATCCCAATTGATTGTTCAATATGATATCTTCTTCATTTAGCACAATAGATTCACATATTTAAGGCTAGATGGGTTTGAAGGCACTCCTTATAAACTACCAAGATATGCTAGTGATTGTCTTATTTTCCTTGAAGTTTGTAGGTAAATGGGAGAAGTGAGTAAGAAATGTAGTGAGAAGAAAAAGGTAGGGTATCCTTTTCTTGTAAGTCTAACCTAGTACACCTATAAATCTACTACAGATGTACAAAATATAGACATGATTTTATCAAAATTTAATTTTCATCCTTTCACAACAAGATTGTCTTGTGACAGTAAAAACTATGTCAAAAATAATTTGTATGTCAGGACAACATTAGATCATGATTCTCATCTAGAAGAATATTGGGAAGATTGCACTAATGATAATGAAGTAAGGAGAAGAGATTGGATGAGACTAACAATTGACCCTGAGATGAAAGCCTTCAAGTTCTAGGATGGGACATTCCTAACATGGTAGATGATGGCATTGAGTTAGTTGATGAAGCTTATCCTTCTATTCAGTCACAACCATTGTCTCCAATCAATTGGGATGATAAGGAAATTACTGACATAAGGGAAGGATCCTCATTTGGACTAAGGAAGATCTAAAAATGGCTAAAGAAAAAGATTGTAGAACATACTACTACCAGGCGACCATCAAAGGATCATGTATCTAAGAAACAAAAGTAGTCTGCAACACCTCCTTCATCCTAGACTCCCATCATCACATATTCTACTAGGCTCAGATCTACTGCAAGAAGGGATGGTGATGATGAGGATTTAGATAAAGGTGTCAATTTGAAAAGCTAGTGTGAAGGTGAGGATCAAGTACCGAGGAAGAAGCTAGAGATAAAAAGGCCAACTCATGCACAAAAAAATGATGATAATTTATAGAATCTGACCAATGATGATGAAAAACAAGAAAATCCTATCCTATCTCCTCTTCCCTCTCCTCATGTGCCAACACCCCCACCTTCTCCACCACTACAAACAACAGACAACTCAGTTACTAATTCCACTCTAAAAGTTACCCTTCCTCCTTTGGTACTTAAACCCCAAACAATATCATCACCCTCTCCATGGTTGAAGGGAATAGTGGCAAATAAGAGAAAACATGATCAATTGGTAAATCCTAGTTTTGACACAGTGGTAAAACTATTACAAGCCACTCACCAACCAATGAAAATTCATACACTATCCAGAATGATGACAAACTCTTCCATTGAAAATCAATATGTGGAAATTGAAGAGCCTACAATAGATAAAGATGAAGAAGAGGTGACTGAGATAGATTATAATATCATTAGAGTGGACCTTGGCCCATCTACACATGAAGGTGATATTCACAATGCCAAAATGTTTATGGAGATGTCGATTGAATGAGTTGAAAAGGAGAAAAAGAAAAGGGAGAAACTATAAGAAAGTGGAAATTTTGACCACTTATTATATCAAGTCTATACTTAATACTTCTACTCAGCCCCTTGATGCATCAACAACAACTCCCACCAATGTCTCACCCAAGGGGATAAGTTTTGAAGTGATAGATAAAATTGGTAAATATTAGGCTTATGGGAGGGCAGCTGAAACTTGGGTGGAACAAATAACTATTAATGGTCTTTCAAATATATTGAAGAAAGCCATGAAGCTATACAAGCAAGTTGTGGCAAAGAAAAAGGAGATCAATATTGATATTCAAATTGCAAAAAATGAAGAATCTATGTTGCAAGTAATCATCAGAGACTTGGAATAAATGGTTAAAGTGGATGTAAGTATTTTGATTGTTGAGAAAGTCTTCAATAAACCTAAATAAAATGAGACTCTCAAATGGTTAGAGGGGATTGAGTGGAAAATTCGGGTAATCAGACAATCCTTAATTGAGTGCTAGAAGCTCATTAAAACTTGTGATTCAATTTTAATGGATGTTCAAGCAAATTGTCTTTCCATTGATGTTGACATCTTGAATGAAGATGAGATCGATCTAGCTAATGTTGAAGTTGTGAAGAAGTTCAAAGATTTAATTTCAGAAGAATTATTCAAGGACATTGTTGATGGGAATACTATGGAGAAATTAAGCAATATGTAGATATCTCACTGATTTACTTCTGAAAAGAAACCTCTAATTTTGACAAAAGGATTGAAGACATTGGTGAAATACCGTCTACATGGAAGATACGTCTCAACACCATGACTATCTTGAATAGAAAAACTATAGCGTCGATAGTCAGTAATTTCAAACATTAATAAGGCAAAGATAACTTCTTCTCAATCAAAGTCTCTAGAAAATGATGTAGTTAACGAACAAGATTTTAAGAAACATAGAGAAAAGGAAGTCCAAAGTTAATATATTTCCTTTCTTTTATCTTTATTTGAAAAAGTGACTTTTTCAAGTCATATTGTAATTATAAAATAAACTATATTCCTGTAATGAAAGAAAAAGAAAATAATAAATCTTATTTTATTTATTTTGCTTTTTCAAGAAATTGTTTCATTTGTATAGCTATATAAGGTAGATGAGAGAAAGGAAAAGGATCTTTTTCAAAAAATACTTCTCCTATTAGTTTTAGACCTTCTCCAAGAGTTATCCCTCTTTGTCTTTTCCATTGCTAGAAAATATTTTGCACATATATTTGTAAAGAGGCCTAAAAAGGGACTTTAAGCTCTCAAATTTTGAACACCAAAAATATAAATGGACTTTGAGTTATTGGGTTTTGAATTGTTGTGAATTTTTATTATGTTAAGTTTGCAATAGCAGTTTGTGAGTCTCCTTCATAAATTCTACGTGGAATACAAACAATCATTCATAGATCTTGGATTTAATTCTTCATTTGGATGTTCTTGTTCTTATGTTTAAACAATATTTAGTGAATATCTTTCAAATCCCCATCATTTTCATCCTTCTTTAAGTAAATAGTGTTCACTTTGAAACTCTGTGCTCTTTTTCTGTGATTTTTTCCATCTTCTAGTTTAGTTTGTACACCTTTTCTGCTTTCTAGTTAAAAGCATATCCCAAAAACCCTAAAATTCCATCATACAAGGGAGATACCCCTCACAAGCATAGAGGAAGATTGTTAAATCATTAAAAATCTCTCCAAATGTGGTAGACTTTGTCACTGCCCATTGGGTGAGTCAAGCAAAGAATTGCAGTGACAAATCTATTTACTAACATGTGTTTGTCTTGTAAATAAGCAACACATACTAGAAATAGAGCATAGATTATGAAATGGGGGCAAGACCCTTGCACTATTGTATATCCTTATTACAATATCCAAATTACTTGTTAAGTAATTTCATTTATGTAATTTAGTTTAAGTATTTTACTTTATATGTTTACTTTCATGTAGCTATATCACTATGTGACATGAACCCACTAAAGTGGGGGTAAAATGTAGAGTTAGAAATTACATACTTCATAATTTATAAGTTCTATATATTTCACTTGTTTTAGTGACCATGTCTATAGCATGTGTAGGTGCCGTTTTAGTCTCTTAATCTTTTTCACAAAAATACAAATGCAAAGAAATCCCCTTCATGTTATTGATAAGTTCCTTATAATTGTTTAGGCCTACCCCAACTAAGATTCCATAGTATTTGTGGTGACATCCATGCATTTGCAAAAGAGTCCATGAAGTTTAAATCATAGAACTCATTACCAAATCCAACATCTCTAGAATTTTTGCTTTTCTAAATAGCTCCCATATACACCACTTGTAATTTTGTCAAGTCCTTTCTCTATTAATTCTTCCTTCTACCCATTAAAGCATCAAATAATTTTCACACTCATTTTCTCCTGCAATTTTAGCTTTTCTAATACCTTCTTATAGTTTTTCATTCTCTACAACTTTATTCATGGTTGGATATTTTCTTGAAGCTTGAAGTAGCACATCTTTGCCACTTGGAAGCCTCTTAGCAAAACTCCTAAGAGTTTCTTCTAGAGTTCCTCCCCTTCATAGCTTCTTTTTCCATTACTTCTATTACATTCCTTTCTATTCACATATCATTGTACACACTATAGAAACTTTTAAGATGTTTACAACTTCTGCAACTTTTATTTCTTAGCTAGCATAGAGTACACTAGGGTAATAGCACACACCTTTTTCATTTTATTATTGACTACCATATGATTGAAATATACCAAACATGGGCTTGATTGAGGTAGGCGCCCAAGCATTCCTAACCTTTTCCTCTATCCCAGCTATAGGTTGAGGCTACATTTCTCTTTGCTCATTGATCATCTTTCTACTCTGCAAGTAACACAAGTTTATATAGGCCAAGGCATATCTATTTTAAAAATATAAAGTCTAAATGATGCAAGAATGCAATAGCAATTGTTGGGTCTCTATCACAAATGTGGAGGGATTTATTGTTCTTGAATTTTACCTTGAACTATTTTCAAACATTCTAAGAAACTCTAGTTTTCCACACCATGGTGCTACCACAACTCTGTCATTTTCTATTCCTACCAAATCAAAAGACTCTACTTTATGTTGCACTTGTTTGTATGACTTCTTCTTTGGCTTCCACTTATCAACCTTAAAATTAGGAATGTCCTCTTCACCCTCCTTGTCATTTAAGCATGTTATTCTCTATGGCATAGTTTCTTTTCTATCTTAAATAGATTTTTTTTGTAAAGGAAAGCTTAACTACTAGATTAGATTCTTTCTAGTATATTTTCTTGTATTTCCTCTTCCGCTTTATCGGCCTTAAAATCAAGAATGTCCTATTCACTCTTCTTGTCATTTAAGCATGTTATTCTCTGTGGCATAGTTTCTTTTCTATCTTAAACAGATTCTTTTGGTGAAGCAAAGCTTAAGTATTAGATTAGATTCTTTCTAGTTTACTCATTTGCATTTCCTATTCTTAAAGAAAGTAATTTGAATTCTTAATTTAATTAGTTTACATATTAGATTAGAAGTAAAAGAGCACATCTATTCCTTTCAAAAACATAATAATTTGGCAAGCATCCAAATAATAAAGGAATAAACTCTAATTTCATAACAAGAAACACAAATTCTAGAGACATCAAGAACGATAAAGTTTTAAATGGTTTAGGGTACACAATTTAATAAATAAATAATTGACCATGTTGATACCATAATTTTACCAACCATACAAAGATTCACCATAGAAGTAAGCACATACTCTAGACTACCCACATAGATACACCTCTCAAACTTCATATATAATATCCTAAGAAATGCATTCAATGAGTCTCCAGTTACCATTACATAGAGATCCTAAAACAAACTACATGAGTACCCTTACAACCTATTTACAACACCAAATAAGATGTTAGAATTGCTAGATTGGAAGTTACACTATAGTTTTAGGATAATACCAAATATATTATATTGAATTCATAGGGATGATCTTCCTTCTTTATAGATGCAGTCATGTCAAATAACCATCTAATCTCCTTCATATAATTCCTACACAACTACCAATTACATAACAAAAAACTTATAACATTAATACATTAGAACAAAATACTTTTTGGATCATAAAAGTCAACAAATCCCCTCAATCCAAAAGGGGTAAACTAAATGATCTAGAACATTTGTAAATTTAACTCACCCTACTACTCTATAAACTCAATCTCTTGTTTCCTATTATTGATCAACCTATGCCAACACATATATGCATCCTTGCCAACAGCCATCAGTTGTGAGCATCTAGTGTCTTGTGCCACTACCTCCTACAATTTGAAGATCTATTGCCTCCTCCTAGCACTATGTGGTATGATCATGTTGATATCCATCATATAACATGCATCTAACTATCCATATCACATGTAGTATGAACAAAATATATCATTACCCGACTACAATGATCATTAACTTAGTGATTCTCCTATACCCACAACCCTCAAATACCTTCAAGCATAGCTCGGACATTGACCCAAATTTAGTCCACAAACACTCATCCATATTTATTAATGCCTATGACTCTCCCAACCTGCCCAAAGTTATTTTGGATCATACTAATACCCTATGTTTGAAGATAAAAAAATAAAGCTGATGCCAAATCTAGCGAAACTATAGCAATCCAAAGAAATCAAGAATGGTCTATTGGATTTTTCGTTGTTGAAATTGTCATCTAATTCGTGAAAACTCTTTGGTAAATCATACTTGTATAAATCAGATCTCTTCAACTAAAAATCTTCGCCCTCTTAACTAAGGATACCTTTGATTGTAATGAAAGGCGTATAGGGTCAAACGAAATCAAAATTTACTGAATAAGTTTAAACAATCAGGCGAATTCAATATGCCAATTTTTTTTTAAATTACTTGTGTCTTGTTCTTATTGTGTTTTTTCCAATCTTTCAGTCTTCTTCACTAACTACGAGCCCCATTTCTTTTGTTTGCTCTGTAGAAATTAAGAGCTTCCCATGGAACTAAGTTTTATCATTGTTTTAACCAATGAATTGCTATAACCTGTAACCTGGGTTTTTCTATTAAACTGTTGTCCGTAGCAGGGTAAATTATTGCAAGCCTACATCGAACATAGCTGGGTTGTCTACATTGATAAGACCCACCTCATAAACATATGAATAATCAAACTAGTCACTCCAACATCTAACATAATATTCGAAATATCATCTATAGAGGCAGTGGATTCTTGTCATTGCATAATACTATGGTTTGAGAGAAATGTGGGCTGGGAAGAGATCTGATTTTCCAATGTATTGCAAGAAGCCATTGGCATAATCGATTCCATGATTTGGGAGTTAGTTGACCCGGAGAACAATTCTATAGAGGTGGTATTTTTTTTTCTTTTCAAATCTTGGAATTTAAAATAGAAGTGAGACAAATTTTGGGAATAATCAAGATAGAAGAATATTTACCAGAAGACTAATAACAAATTTGTCACCGTTTAAGCAATGAATTGCTTTGTATATATCAACAGGACAAATTGGTCGACATAAACTACCTTCCCCTCGAAGGATCCGTCTTAACCATACAAACAATCTTCGTTACTGCCCACAACATTTGAATGGGTGGCCATGCAACAACCACAATTTGTGCATATAAAATGAGAGTCTTTCGCCTTAGTTTCAAAAAAAGGAGTTCAATAATTCTGTTGATCAAAAACAAGTGCCTATATGCTCCTTAGATACCTTACTAAAGTCTTTAGAAAGTTAGTTTCTGATCTTCTGGTGTGAACTTAAATTTTTTGTTTTGAGTATCATTCCATTTGATTTTTGAGCCGCTCCCATGGCCGGTCTTATAGTCACAGGTAACTCTGGCATTTGCAGATGCTCTCTCAGAGGCGAATACTCAATTCCTGCTGCTGTTCAGAAACCAGATAAAACTGTCTTAAAACTGAGCGGCAAGTTGGGCTCCGCTAAAATAGAGGCATCTCTGCCAAAAATAGCTGTGAATGCATCCAAGACAGACAACGGCTCTGCCAGAGTTTCAACGCTGGAATCCATAAGTGTAAATACGAGTACTGTAAAAGAGAAGAAGAAGGGAAGCCTTATACCTGTTACAAAGCAAATGGTGGATCCTTTCAGACAAGGGAGGCTCATTGAAAATGGAGTTGCTTATCGGCAGACTGCAGTCGTTCGGTCATATGAAGTTGGCCCTGATAAGACCGCTACTATAGAAACCTTCCTCAATCTTCTTCAGGTAAAATGGATTCTTGCAGAAGAAAACTATTGTATGAGAGCAGTTGTTTGTTTCTGGGTTTGCATCAATACTTGGGATCACAATCAGTGATACAGAAATCAGTGATGCATCATTAGGATAAAAGAAGAAAGATGGATGCATTTGATTATTTTTTCCTCTTCTTTTATTCTATGATAGATCATAAGTGTGCATTTAGACTGTCATCCATCTTATTTCTTTTATCAGAGTGTGATTCTATAAATTAATTATGTTCAATACAATTTGAAATATGATATTTCCACAATTCATAGTAGTTTGTTGAATTTTCTAGATTAGATTATGTTAAGTTTATTTGAATCTATATTCTGATCATCCAATATGATTCATCTTCAAGCTTCTCATATCTTGAAGATGGATCCTATTGAATGATCCCAAAATGTTAATTGGAATAAACTTAACAGAGTTTAATCCAGAAAATTCACTACAATTATTCTTAAATTTCAATCTGTTTATTAATGAAAAGTAAATTTCTATTATCCAAACTATTGTATTTGTACTCAAGAGCTAATATGCATATTGTTTGTGTGCAGGAGACTGCTTTGAACCATGTCTGGATGTCCGGGCTGTTGGGCGATGGAATGGGTGCCACCCATGGCATGATTAGTAATGGTCTCATTTGGGTTGTCTCTCGTATGCAAGTTCAAATAGAGAGCTATCCTGTGTGGTGAGTACTATAAAATAATAAATTGTTATTTATATATCTTTTTATTTTTTACATTCTACTGATAGATTGTGATTGTAATTAGAAATGTTAGATGATTATGAAATTTGTTACCATTAATCAATTGTGTTTAACTGTTATGTAAAGGAGTCTGGTTAACGATGATAAACATTGCAGGGGTGAGGTAGCGGAAATTGATACATGGGTGGGAGCATCTGGGAAAAATGGGATGAGAAGAGACTGGCTGCTGAGGAGTAATGGCAGTGGTCAAATTTCTGCCCGAGGCACAAGGTAAATGTCAATTTTGATATATTTAAAGTGGGAAGAGTTTAAAGTGCAGGTGTATTTATTCTTAAACATCATCTATTTCAACCCTTAAAAGTCAATTTTGGCCAATAAGAATAAGATAAATATTTACCACTTTTTATTGTAGATGAGGTATAAAATTGCTATTGACTGTTTAATCATTGAAGTAGATGATGTTTAAATAGAATGGGTGTTTATAGTGGGAACGGATCCCACATGTAAATAGTTAAAAAATGACAAGTAAAGCAAAAGTAATCTCAGTTGGAATAACTATTGGCAATTGTATTATATTTTCCCTTTTAAAACAGTGTGTAAATGATTGAATTTGTTGTGCCGTGTGACAGCACTTGGGTGATGATGAACAAGCTAACAAGACGGCTATCAAAGATGCCAGATGTGGTGAGAGGAGAGGTTGAACCCTGGTTTTTGTCCAGAAGGGCCATCCCGGACGAATCAAACGAGAAAATTACTAAGCTGGATGATAACAATGCAGATTATATTCGTTCAGATCTGAGGCCTCGAAGGAGTGATCTTGACATGAATCAGCACGTCAATAACGTCAAATACGTTGGCTGGATGCTCGAGGTATTTTAACTCATTATCTTAATGTTTCAATTTGTGTTTTTTAAAGAATTTTTTGGATGGAGATCATCTACAAGATAGTATTTGCTATTCCATAAGGAAGCACCAGCTTTAGATTGAACTTCTCCCACTGAAAATTAAAGACTGAGGGGGTATCTATTTGACCAAATTCGCCCATTTTGATAGATCTAACTGACCAAATTTTAATTGTAAATCTTCTAACAATATATTCTTTAACACTCTACTTAAATATCAGCTATTTCAATGGTCAAACAGTCAATAGAGATTTTACACCTCATTCACAACAAAAAGTGGTAAATATTTGTCCTATTTTTATTTGCCAAAATTAACCTTTCACTATTGAAGTGGATGATATTTAAAAACAACCATTTTTTAATACTTAATGATTAATATGATATGTTAAGGTGTATATAATAGGAAAAAACTAATATGATACGTTAAGGTGTTTATAATAGGAAAAAACTATGTAATAACATTTTTTTACATGGACTGTGAAAATTTCAACAATACTACTAAGGTACTCAGTTTTCTTTTCTTTTTTGACAGACGGTTCCAGATTGGGTACATGAGGGGTATGAGCTAGCGGGCATAACATTAGAATACAGAAGAGAATGTGGGCGGGCAAATATAGTGCAGTCGTTGTGCCAGCATGTTGTTCATCAGAGGGAAAGCATTGAATCTGCCTCCTTCCCATACTTGCTAAGCAATGATAACAGAGATGATTCTCCTCTGATGAGCTTGGCATCTGAGCTTCTGAAAAATGAGGGGCTTCTGGGCGTAGAGTCATCTCAAGAGTTTACTCATCTTCTTCGATTGCAGGGAGGAGAAGGCCGTGATGCCAACGCAGAGATTGTGAGGGCCTCTACACAGTGGAGGCTCAAATCAGACCACCATAGTTGAAATAAGAGAATTCATGAATAAAAATTGTGCCAAAGCCATTTATTTCATGTACAGTTCTGCACATAGTACTCTGAATCAAGATGAAGTACTGAGTTTCATCAAATTATATATGCTTGTAATTAAGCTTTTTTAATGGTGAAAATGCCCTTGTTTAAAGCTTAACCAAATATCTATGTTTATGTCAAATCGTTTCTAACGTATTGACAGTAATGAAAGGGAAAAGAAGAACTCAGCATGCACCTTACAACATCCTATATTTTACTTAAACATATATTCAATAACTTGATGCAAGTACATACTAATATGCCCTTAAAGCGGAAACAGACATAATTGATTTCCCATCTCATTAACCCATAGAGGAAAGATAATGTAGCTTATAGATCTAAATAAATTTCAGCAGCATAACGACATATAAATTAGCACTTTAAGAGCATGAAACAAGAAGAATAGAAGAAAAATAGATAGAAGAGAAGAGACACCAAGATACGTGGGGAAAACCCTTTCGGGTAAAAAACCCCACACTCCAAAGCATCGAATCAATGTATTAATCTGCAACAACAAACATGTTACAATACACTTGCAAGTTCAAAGCCTTAACATGGAGATTTACATCTTGCTCTTCTGGAAGAAAAACCGACAACATAACCCTGCATAAAACTCTCCTCTCACAAACTTCTCCTCAAACCTCCAATTTATAAACTTCTGGCTATACAAGAAACCATCTGTGGTTTTACAAAACCATGTGCGAAGCTTCTTAGCCAAGATTCTAATCTAAAAATAAGCTCTCACGTCCAGAATATTCTCCCTTAATTTTGACCCTTACAGTTGTCATAGAATCTGTCATAATATCGCTAAAAATAGTCCTTCCATGATATACTAGCGTGTGGGCATATTTTGACAACTAATATTTCAATTTTCAAGGCACCGACATGTGGCAAAAGTGCCAATTAAGAATTCAAACGCCCCTTCCTTATTTTGGAGCTAAATAAAAACAATAACTGACTGTGGGAAAATATTAAATACAAATAAATGCTACGGGAAATATGCAAGGTTGAGACACCTCATTTCCCAACAAGTAACTGTAATGGACAAGGCGTTTCTGAAATTCTTTTCAGAAACTCATTGAAAAGTTTGGGTACATGAGTTTCAGAAACTATGAACTTTCCAAGAATTGGATAAGCCGAACTTGCCATTATGTACAGTAGGGAATATTTTTAATAGTAATGCAAAGTATATCAAATCTACGCTTTCTCTATAATTCAGCTTGCTTCATCTTAACAAGATAAGATTTCAATTAAAACGAAATAACAATTCTTTGTAATGATTTTTTCTATACATTATTCTCATTTTAGAGTCAACTATTTACAATTCCTTTCATGGAAATCAAAGAGCCTTTCATGCTTATATATAGGAGAAAAAGTGCATTTTTCACATTTTTTAGTCCCTCGTTACAGCAGGGATATGTTGTTTTCACCTCTAAGTATTAGTGTTCCCTCCACACCTGTATAAAGGAAAAGATTTATTAGTGTTCCCTCCACACCTATATAAAGGAAAAGATTTATGCTTTCCCTAAAGAATTTTGTGCAAGAAAAATTTTTAAAAATTGATTTCCTAATTGGTCAATTGCTATTTGAACCCATTGGCATTGATTTTTGGGAATTTTAAAATCTTGTAAATGTTTTTTAATGAATACTATGGTGGGTTGAGATTTGGTATGTTTTTAATGTTTTTCTCTCCTTTTCCAGGGCAGATGCATACGCTGCATCCTTGAAAATATTGGTCTACAGGTATTTGCTTGGTTCAATAGGTGTGCAAGGAGGATTCACATTTGTTACATAAATTCTCTCTGGTCTCACATTGGTGGTGGAATTAATACAAACCGCATCTTCTGAGGGTTTGATGGCAACACCAGCAACAGAAGCAAAAACTCTATTGTGACTATTATTATTATCCTCCTGCACAAATTTAGCATAGGTTGCAAAATCTGACAATGCCCTTTTGGACAAAACTATTGCACATTTTTTTAAAGCGATAAATCTCAACCATAAGGATTTATGAAAGGATAATTGCCTTTTTTGACACAAGGCTAGGGGTTTGAAAGCTAAAATATAGCAAGGCTTTCTGAAAGATGAAGAAGAGTATCGAAGGAGTAATTGACAACATGGGTTTGCTACCAATGCTCCCAACGAATTCCCTGGACTCATGTAATCAATGAAATTTTTTCACAATATCTGTAAGGATTGTTTTTATCATTCACAGGCCTTGGGCTATTTTGCTTTGCCACACACAATATTTCTCTGACAGAATGACCCAAATGGAGAATGCCCAATTCACATAAGGCTATGGTCTTTAAAGGGGCCAAATTGTACCACTGATTAAAAACAAATATCAACGCTTTTTCTTTTGTTGGATATAATTTGAAATGGTTTTTGTTTAAAGATCAACGTTCATATGTGTGCTTGCTGCTTTTCATATGTAGAGACTCTTTTTGAGAAAGATTAAAATCTCCTAAACCTCCTAAAATTTTTCCAAGGTATCTTTGCTCGACTATTTTAATATTGTTTTGTTGCATATAATGTTTACTTTTTCCATGGATTTTGTATATGTGGTGCGGCATGTCTTTAATATAGAACAAGATGAATACACAAGAGAAGAAATTGATTGGAGCTACATTGAATTTGTTGACAATCAAGATGTTTTGGATCTAATTGAAAAGGTCTTTTTGATTTCCATTTCCTATGTTGGTTTGGTTTAGATGCAAATAGAGGTTGCATGGTTAAACATGTTGCAAGTATGTGCTTAACAGGTGTTGTCATTGATGTCAACATATCTGTATTGTCATTGGTGTCAATTGTGCTCTTATTTTGTTACTTGCTTGTGATGAATATTGCTTTGCATAAGTCCCGAAGATCATGAGAATATGTTTCTAATATTGAGTTTCCAAGTGCTTTTGAGAAAATTTGCCCTCCTAGTGGAAACAATGTGTTATAAAGTATCTTGGTTTGATGATGAACAGTCCATTAGTTTTCTCTGCATTTCTTGTAGAATGAATCTCTTTGTCTACGGATTGGAATTCATTTAGAGGCATGTCTAAATATGCTATGTTCCAAGTTTGAGCCTCCGGTATGAAGATTGGAGTAAGTTATATTCACCAGAGTAAAAACTATTTTTCTGTACATTCAGTGGTGATAGGGAGAAAGTATTTTGCTCCGCATTCCTCCGCATTGAAGTATTTTGGTCTGCGGTTCTAGAGTTAAGTCTGGGATGATGTTATGTGCCTTCAACTCAAATGGTTCATGATTTGGTGGTCCGCAAGTGATCTTTTCTTTATGGCAGTAGATGACATTGTTGTTTATGTGCTCCAGTTTGAAGAATCTTCTTGACAGAGTGGTTAGAGGTTGTGCAGTTGTTCCTAGTGATTGCAATGTGCTTGTGGATGTCTCCTGATTGTGTTCCTACTTTTTGATTGGTCTGTGAAGATAAATTTGGATCATGGATGAAGATTGTTCCTAAAAGACTTAGTGTTAACTCCAAGTCTTGGCTGACCTGGTTGTTTTCACTACTTGCAGAGATGCATTGAAGATTGTGAAAGCATGTTGTGGCATGGAAGACTGCACTTGAGTCCCAGCTAAGGCATAACGTGTTCCGCATACATCTTTTCCTTAGCTAATTTTGTTTAAGTCCAGACCTATTTCTATGTATGTTTGTAATGTCGACCTTAGAGATTGCTCCAATGGTTGATGAATGTAATGTTGACCTTAATGTACATTTCAAGGTTGATGAATTGTATAAAAACATGTAATGAAGTTGTGAAAAAGATGTCCTTGCAAAAAATGTGAAGATAAGTGTGAAGTAAAAGGTAGAGCAAAGCAGAGGAAATGTATTGCGCTTCAATGGAACTGAACTCAGGGATGGAGTAGATGTTATCAAATCAGTTCACAACCCCTTGGCAGTGAGCCCTAACTTTTGCAGTGAGCATTTTGGGTAGTGAGCCCTAAGGTAGTGAGCCTCTGATTTTCGATATTACTATAACATATTTATTTTGTGAGCTAACACTCACCATGGTTTTTCCCTTATAGGGTTTTCCACGTAAAAAAAATTGGTGTCTCATGTGTTGAATGTGTGATTATGTTTAAATTTTTGATTTCCTGCTTTCATGGTTAAATCATAATAATAGTGGATAATTGATTGATGTTTATAAGAAGTTAAATTTTGGTGACAACTGATTCACCCCCTCTCAGTTGTCCTGTGCATTTCAACAAAACATACATACAATGTCATCATTGAGGCTCTTTATAAATGTCATGTTTACATTTTTAAACTATATACTGAATGATGATGATGAAACAATTTGAAATGCCATTTCCTCTAAATCACGATTGTAGGCACCATTGTTGATTGGATGTTACGTGACATCTGAGTCCATGGATAGTAGATATTCTCAATAATGTAAAGGTGATTGCAGTCAATAAAGGTAAGATGCTTTTGGATTTATGCCACTACAATGGTATGCATCTAGGTATAGGCCTAGATTCTAATCAAAGTGCTTGAAGGCTCATTGAAGCAAATGGGTTGGAATCAAGTCTAATTTTAATAAAGTATGCCTTTAATCCTATAGCCTCTCACCAAGGGTCACCACAATAAAACATCTTAATTTCCTAGTTTTCAAACCAAAGGAAGAAGATGAGAATTAACTCTGAATCATGTGTCTTGACATTATGTGCAAACCCATTGAGAACCCTATTAATGACTTGTTGTGTGCTATATTACAATTGAATGTGTCATTTTACATGGTTTAGATTTGCTATTGGGTAGAAGTCTACAATATATATGATAGTTTAGTTCATTTGGTGTGTCTTGATTTGATGTTTTTATTTTCTTGTTTCTCTAAAGTTCCTACCTGTGTCCCAATTTGTAAAGATTACACACTATGTAAATGATAGAATGAAAACCATTTTGGTGTTTGATAATCTATGTTTGACCAATGTAATAATTGCAAGGAATTGTCTGGTAGTGTGTGTAATATGTCTACCCTTCAAAAGTTATCTTTCATAATTTGTCACAGCCTTCAAGAATTATTTGACATTGGCAAACCTTAGATTCCTACTAATACTGGCAGCACATGCTTGTCCATATTAGGAAGCATGCTACAATTAATTTTTAGTTCCTTATCCATCACAAGAAGCATGTTACGTTCAATTTGTAAATCTTTGACAATTCATGGGTATTCATAGGAAGACTTCCAAATAAATTTGGTGATTTATGTGGTTTGAGGGCACTTAACACAAGGGAGTGCCAAATAACAAATAAAATCCCAAATCAGATAAAGAGCTCAAAACTTTGGTAGGCAGTCTATGATAGTAAAATTGTACAAATGGTCAAACATTAAGGACTCAAGCGTCCATGATCTTCGAGTGGAAATTATAGAGCAACCATTCACTTTTGACTTGCTTGAATTTTAGTTTCCTGACTCTTATAATGTGCCTCTATGGTAAAGAACAAAATTTGTATCACTTATCTTTCCATTATTCTTATACTATCACTTCTGATAAGCCAAAAGGAAGGGCATAAATATATGTAGCACTTTGAATCCTTCTAAGTGCTAAATTGGCTTATAAAATCTTCAAATTCTCTTCAACATCTATATTTACCATTTGCATTATCTATTTGGACATCTGCCTCTTCGTATTCAATCTATTTATTACTTTTCTGCCTCTCCATATTTGATATATTGCAAATATGGTAAAATAATTAATATCAATGCTTAGATCTATAGCTTGGCATGCTCAAGTTTTGGTATTGAAGAATATCCTAATGCTGGAACCTAACCACAAGCATCTTACAATAACATCACAAGTTGGGAACAATTTCAATGTGTCTCACAGATAATCCACACATTTTTGGTAGTGATACATGATTTGGTGAGTGCCATCTCTTCCCTATATTTGTTGCTACATGCATACTTACAACTATGCTTATTTACATGCCATGCAACCATAAGCTTCTAAAATTCAAGTTCTATTATTTTGAAGAATCATTGTACCATGGAAGGTTGCTAAGATTCATAAGAAAGCACACATGCAATTTTTGAAATTAAGGCTACTCATCTTTAGCAAAATTGCTTGAGCTCTCTACCTTTTTTTGCACAATTTAAAAGTTGGTTAAATTGAATTATCATTGTATGTTTGTTGATTGTTGTCATACTTGCAAATGTCGATAAGGGCAACTCGTAGTCTACACTTAGATACAAAGGGAAAAGACTACAATACACTGATTTATTTGCACATTTTGTTGTTTACTTAATAGGAAGTTTTGGTATAAACTTGCAAGGAGATTTAGTGACACTGTTAGGATTCTTTTACTTACATTAGGGCTAAGTTTATTTGGTCACAAGTAGCTGATTGGAGATACCCTTTTATTGCTATATTGTGTTGAACCTTAGGGAATACTCCCTTCACTTAATAGACCCTAAAGGAGAAGAAGGGGCTACTCTCCCTTATTACAATGGCCCAAAGTTGTCCTACCCTAATAATAATTTTATCACTTCATTACGAATTAACATTCTCCACATTTGGATTTAGGTGTATCTTTAGTGTCTTGGGAACCCACAACTCTAAGAGCTAGTAGGTGGTAGGATGAGGTGGAATGCGATCCCTACAATTTACTTCAAAAAAATATTTTTTTCATGTAAAACCCATAAAAATAAATGCTCACCTAGGTCAAATACAAGGGAAATCAACTATCTTGTTGTGAAGATGTAGTTGGCGCAATGTTTGGAAGTAAGATGAAAATTATCTAATACTAGGAGCTAAAAGATAACTCTACCTAGGAATTTTTGAAATACTATTTTAATGTCACGTGCAAGCTAAAAATAGAAAACCTTCAGAAAAATTGCTTGAGCTCTCTACCTTTTCTTTTGCATAATTTAAAAGTTGGTTGCTAGGCTATATGATATTTTTTTCACATAGATTTGACACAACATGTATCATCTATGCAACATACCTAATGAAAGGTTTATACAAATTATGGATCATGATTTTTGTGCACATTTAAATCATTTTATGGATCACTCACTTGGCCTATTTACTTTTAAAGTAGTCATAGTTAGTGTCTCTCAGGTAAGCCAAGTATGATAAAGGATATGCACCTAAGTTCAGTTGTACATCTGCATTGTTGGTGTGAACAGGGTTATTACCTATTCGGTTTACCCTTGTAGTGTGAATTAGTCACATTATCTAACTAGTCATTAGTTAGTGCTATTCACACATGTTCACATGTTAAGTTTACTTAGGATAAGTCTAGATAATTCTAGGTTGCCATGTGATCTTATCCTACACATGTGATCTTATCAACTAATTGGCATCTTAAATAAATCCTCTAGTTGTCTCATGTGATAGGAATGTGACACTTGTCACATGACTACAACATCCTACATCTCATCCTTGTCTTTATAAGCAAGGCATATCATGTACATTGTAACAATCTTTTTACATTCATTGATAGAATAGAATTATTCTCTCATTTGATCTCTCTTGTGCTTTCATAAAGTCCTAAATCTTGGGTGGCTACCATCATAGCCAAATCTTACATGGTATTAGAGCTAAGAGGAATCACTTTGTGTTAGTCAATTTTTGAGAGATCTTGAATGCAAATCATGGTGGATCTTGATAGATGAGTATGCTCTTCTCTTGCATCGAACGATGACTTGGAGAATTAGAAAAAACTTGATAGAAAAACCAGATTTGGAGGATTTTCTTCTTTGTGGACTTGTACTGCAGGTTGCAACATGCATTTCCTTGATTTAGGTGGCTGATTTAGCTTCTACATGTCATTTTTTGTTGTTAGAGGCATTTGTTTACATTAGATCCACATCTTATGCAAGTCAAAAAGAAAAATTCTTTCTGGTTTTTGTACGCCACATTAAAAAACATCTGGGTATCTATTAGTTTTTGCATGCAGCAAACAGATCGTCCATAAATTTAATCAAAAAATTTCAGAAGGCTCCCTCTCTGTTGACATTTTGGTTTTGACAGTCCAACTTTGAAGGCTCATATCTTGTTCATTTTTGTTTCTTTTCTCAAGAATTTTTTTTGATTTGGGCTAGAACTTCACAGGATTCACAGTGGTGGAATCAAATTTTGATTTTGGTGTTTGGATTTTCCAAAAAATGTAGTTTTTCATCGTTGTTGCTAAGCAATTCCCATTTTCAAAACTTCAAAGGCTTTGTTTGGGCTCATATGGTAACATTTTTTGGTGATTTTTTTGAAGTGCATAATTTTGTGAGTAATTTCAAGATCTATAATCATTTTGATCCAATTTTTCTAAGAAATTGTACTTTCAGTTTTAGCCCATTTTTGGCTTTTGCATTGTATCAAAATCAAAGACCACTTTGTTGTTTTGGCTTGTGTAAATTGTAATTGGACTGAATATAAAGTCCCAAAATCATTTTTTTCTGGGGGTGATCTCAAGTTTGAGTAAGTTTGGGGGTAATCTTGTGAGTCTTGATCTCTAATCATTTAAGGAGACATCAATGGGCTTCTATCATCGTAATTAATCAAATTGTAGATATTGTGGAAGTAATCAACATGAGAAAGAGATGCGTCCTCATTTCTCACATCATCTTTTTCAATTCCTTGTTGAGATCTCTTCTCCTCCTATTGAGATCATTGCTCCACCATCACCTGTTGCTACATCAGAGTTTAGTGATGCTTCTTTGAGAGCTTCCAGTGATTCTTTGCAACAAGATCACATCAATCTTTCTGATCCAACTCACTTGGATTCCTTTCTTGCAGACATTGCATCCTTGTTTGTGGAGTCTCACATTGATGATTTGGAGGATACATTTGAGGGGCTATATCTCCTCTTTGATGATCATGATATCATCACATCTTCAGTGTTTTCATATGCAGTTCACTATCCTTCCTCTCCTAGTTCTACTTGCTTGATTGGACATTTCATTCTTGATCTAGAGAAGACATCATTTTCCAGCATGAGGAGACTAGAGTTGTATTTTGAGGAACACATATTGATGTGGGTTCCCTTTTCATCCATGTTTTGGGAGTTGCTTCTACATCAACCATTGGACTTGTTTCTTCCCAAGGGAAGAAATGTTATTTGCAGGCAGTGGACCATATTTTGTCTTCAAGCATTCTTTGGCACATGAGCTACTTCTTTGTGGGGGGATCTATCATCTCATTCTTTCTCTCCTATGGGGGGGGTAATTGATTATATATTTGTGATAGAAGTAGTCCTTGGGGGGTCATGTTGAAACCTCCTATTATCACTTCTTTCACTTTCTTGTTTTTCTATCTTTTGGAGAGGAGTTTTTCCCATTGGGTTTTCTCCTTTACTCTATTTGTGAGAAAAATTTTGTACATGGATACCTAACATGGCCTATTAGCCGAGACCCATCCATCATTGCATCTTTGCATTTGTCTACTTCTCCCTAAGTTGCACTTAAGGGGGGTGTTGGTGTGAATAGGGTTATTACCTATCTGGTTTACCCCTTATACTGTGAATTAGTCACATTATCTAACTAGTCATTAGTTAGTGCTATTCACACATGTTCACATGTTAAGTTTACTTAGGATAGGTGTAGATAATTCTAGGTTGTCATGTGATCTTATCAATTAGTTGGCATCTTATCCTCTAGTTGTCTCATGTGATAGGAATGTGACACTTGTCACATGACTACAACATCCTACATCTCATCCTTGTCTTTATAATCAAGGCATATCATGTACATTGTAACAATCTTTTTGCATTCATTGATAGAATATAATTATTCTCTCATTTGATCTTTCTTGTTCTTTCATGAAGTCCTATATCTTAGGTGGCTACCATTATAGCCAACTCTTATATGCACTATAGGGACTGTAAAATAGACTCTACTTGAATCATATGGTATAGTAATTTTTTTTGCTCAACAAGACAATGTCAAAATGTGGAGCTCATGTAGTGCCCAAAGGATTTCCATCCCACGTTATTGGAAATGTAAACAATTCCTTTTATATCTTGATCCTTAAATTCACTCAGTTTCTTTAGCTACAAATAACTTAAGTTAGCTTACATTTTATTCCATTTGATCAACATTGGAGAAAGTCCATTTGGTCCAATTGCTTTCTTGTACAGACTGGATGTCTAAAATTTTATTTTAGGATGTCGATGAGTGAATATTAAATACAACTTCAAATTTTTGTTGTGATTTCTTATTTGTATTCAGAATATGGTCACCCTACTTCAGACACATTCACTATTACCAAACACCTTTTTTTGCTATTGATTGAATTACTTAGGCTACCCTTTCATTTTCAGGACTTGATAATGCTACTTTGAGCTAGTATGCCCCAAACTGCCAATTTAGTGCTTGCCCCACTCAATGTATATTTTCATATAGATCTAAGGACACTGCTGAGGGGTTGATCATTTATGTTGTTACTACACCCATGTCTAGTAAATTTGTTAGTATTTGATATTTTTTATTAGTGTCATATAGATCTAAGGATAAATATGGTGTTGATCTCATTCAATATGACCCAATTTTATTTTAAAAATTAACATTTAGACAAACATACCAAAATTTTGGTTTAGTAAGCGATCCCCTAAAGTTGAGAGTTTTTGACTCTTTATTAGTCAAGAGTTGATAGGGAGAGCTATTGCTTATGTTTGGATTACTTTGTCTAATTGACTTTTTACAACTTTTTCAATTAAGTTTATGTAGTTGTTCTCTTTGTACCACTGACAAATGAATAATGAAGAAAATAGTGATTATCTTCAATGATGTGTTTGTATTAGATATATCCCGTGCTTTAAGATAGAGTCTAATTATTTACTGGCACCATTAACTACCTATTTGTGCTCATATGCTTACATCTTGGTTTATGCATTAATTCTTGTCACACTATTCAACATCCATTCCCTAATCTATAAATTGGAACTAAAAAAACCATGGAAGAAGATAACAAAACTTTTAGAATGTTGTACAAATAGTTAAGAAAATTTCATAATGGTTTAGAATGTTGTACAAATAGTCAAGAAATTTATTGTTCAAGATGAAGGTCCTAGAAGACTTATGTCATTTTTATCTATTCAGTCAAGTGCAAGGTGTTGTTGCTACATTAAGTTAGTTGTGAATATCTTCATATTTACTAACCATGAATTTTTAGCTATAAAGAACCATACATACATTGGCTATTTTGAAATTCTAAAGAAATGATTATGAAATATTTCAAAGTAAGGTATGTATTGCAAAGATTTGGTCAATTAGATGATTATATGGTTCATTAAATTTGTACCTCAAGAACTTTAAATTCCTAGTTGGTATTGGATTTTGTTCATTTGAGTTGTAAAACATACCAGTGAGATGCACAATTTTGAATAAGATGAGTTAGTTGCTAATGTGTGATTATTCTTCTCAGTGCATACCATGATTTTCTTTTGGAATGACAAAAAGAGGAGTCTGTTAATTTGGTTGTCATGTAATCTCTTTCTTGGATCATTAATCATTGGGAGCCTGTTGATTGATGGAATCTATACATAATTATTTTGTCTAGAGAGGCTCATACTAAAATAGAGTGTTTTCAATTCAAGATCTCTATGCTTTTTGTGATTTAATTCTTAGAATTGAGTTCCACTATATGTTTGCAAGTCTAATATTTTGGTAGCTTGCATTTCTACATGGGATGCATATGTTGCCATATTGTTCTAATATGCAATGATATTGCTAGAGTTGAAATATATCCATCCACAATTTACAAACTAGAGTATTTATGGGGTTATAGAATATCTAGCATCATCTATGTTTAGAGTAAAAATGTTTCAGCCTAATCCTCTATTGATTGTTCTAAAATAAATTGTCCATGTTCTAAAACTGTTAAGGAAATTTACCAAAACTAGAAACTGTTAGTTTTACACAAGAATTGACAGTGTAAGAGACTTCAATGAAAAGACTGTGTATGCTCATTTAACTATTGGAGGCAAAATGACTTTCAAGTTGATATTTGTGCCTTTTTCTGCATTGCTAGCAAGAAAGTAGAGCTTCAAGTTTTTAGTATTTATATATAGATTTATAGAATATCTAGCATCATCTATGTTTAGAGAAAAGAGTTTTCAGCTTGATCTTCTATTGAATACTCTAAAATAATTTGTCGATGTTTTGGACCTGTTAAGGAAATCTATCTAAACTAGAAACAATTACTTTTATACAAGAAGTTGACATAGTAACTTCAATGAGAACCTATTATGCTCATTTAACTATTGGATACATAAGTGCTTTCAAGATGATATTTGTGCCATTATTTCTTCATGCCACCATGAACTTTAGCAAATGCAATGAAGTTGTGCTCCCACTAGTTATCAGTGTAATTTCTCCAAAAAAATTTTTAACTTATCCAAATGTTTGCCATGGAAGTGTTCACTACTTAGCATTCTAGGATTTTGTGTCTTTGAATATAAGGTATGGAGTTTGCTACCAGTCAATATTATTTTCTACAGTTCATTCCATTGCCCCTCATTGGTAGCTTTTATTAAAGTATCATGTATAGAGTTGGATTCAAAGCATTTTCCTTAATTTAGGTTTGTAAAGAAGTAAATACCTCATAGTTCATAAGAAAATTCAGGCATGCCCACTAAACTAGATACAAACAAACCCTTCAATAGGAGCAACTGGAACTTTATTTGTAAATTTTTTCTCTGATATGTCTTCATATATATTGGATAAGACTGATCTGGACATATTTCCACTAGCTCATTTTTCTGTCACTATGAATAGCTCTCCAAAGGCAATCTTTTGTTCTTCTAGAGGGCTAAGGATAATGGAACCAATTTTCCCACATTCGCTTGCACGAGCTCTTACAAATCCTATTAAAAGGTAAATTAGCTTAGAAAACTTGTAACATTTAATAAGGTTTAATGATGCAATATTGCCCTAATGGCTCCTTCAATTTTTTGATGAGGCTTTTCTAGTGGCATCGTTTATTCAATAAGCATAGCTCCTTAATCTCATCCTTGAGAACTATGAGGAAACATCAAGTCAAAAAATAAACTTATGATATAAATTAGATCAACTTCATTAGAAAGAGAGTGACAACAAATATCAATTTTCAAACCTTAAACATTAGCAACCTGATATCCTGAATGCACATGCCTAGGGTGTATAAGACCTCCCTAGAACAATGAGACTACCTCAATGTTTATACCTCATGAGTTTTGATCACTTCACTTCAAAGATGGACATAATTTATGTCTTATGTTCTGTTTTATCATATGTTTGCATCAATTCTGGAACAAATGGTTAAAGTGCTAATAGTTGCTTTAATATAAAATAGTATAAGCAATTAGCCATATCTGCAAATGGGCAATTATTCTATCAAATCCCATGTTTTCCAAAACCGTCCTACTAAACCACACTCAAAGGCATGTATAATAAATTCTAAACATAGATAACCAACTATTTACATTTCATTTTTCACATTTTCATTTTCTAATCATCTATTTCTACCAAATCCAGTCCCCATCTAGCAACATTTAGCAGGGACTTTCACTACTCTGTAGCTCTTGTTCAACTTGTTTTACATTCATTTTGGTTTTGTTTTGAGATATAGTTTCCTAGCATTCAATTTGAGTCATTTTAGTACATAAGCTAACAAAACCTTAAAAACACTCTTCTTTTCACTTTAGCTTTCATTCAACTTTACATTTCATATTCTATTCATTTCCATGTTGTAGATACAATCATACATACATGTGATTCTATCCCTAAGATGAAATCACTAGCATAATTGCATTCTGCCTAAATTAAAATTCATTTCCTACCTATTCTAAGTTGACTTCATTCAAAAATTTGATTGTTTCTCATTGGCTTATACACCAAAATGTTTGAATTGAAGTCTGGGATGCCATATTTTAAGACAAGCCCTAGGTCACTAGTCTCATACATGGGATGAGCGAATATTTGATCAAGAGAAAGGAATCATGAGCTTTTCTCCATCATAGTTTTGCATCAACATCTACATGAACATATACTACATCAATCTGTCATCCTAGGCATATTGTGTTGTTGTGTCTTCGATCATGTGAAAACAATAATAGTGATCTAACTTTTAGAGACAAGGAAGTCCAAAACAACAACCCTTGCACAATAGACTCCCAAAGGTGTTCCATAACACCACATTGTGTATTTATGTATCATGCGAAGATGAACAAGATTTTAGATTTTGGAGGTACAAAGGATGAGATCACTGATGAAGGAGGAGATAGAAAAACTAGTCACAATCATGAACATGATTTTGCCCAAAATCATAGAATAGTAAGGTTCAATGTGTCATAGTTGTTTACACCTTATTCCTATTCTAAATTCAACACTCAATCTACTTTAATCATTATGCATCACCTACTTCCAAGGACAACAATACAATGAGATAGCTAAGCAATTATGTCTCCTTATTAGTGTAAATATTATAATTTTATTAATGCTATTAGGAATACTCAATTCCCCTCACCTGAGTAGCTAATAATGACATGTGTACACTTTGATTTAAGGTACTCAAGTGCCACCATTGCCTCATCAATCCTTGATTGATGGCAATTAGGTGTCACCTTTGTTTAGTCAAGGCCACCTCTATCCTAGTTAGACTGAGTTAACTTACCTCCTAATTAGGAGTGATCGAAAGTCAACTCATGGCCTCCTAGATATGTCACTTCCTTGAGTCATGCATCCAAGAGGCCTACATAGTTGTATTTTAGTCTTTGTAATTTGCCCCGTTATATTGAATATTGAATATAATTATTCATTATTTTGGTTTTATGATTAGCTCATAAGCATTAACTCCTAGATAGATCATGTTTTGTTTATGACAAATTTTAACATGGTATTAGAGCCATCATGTCATAGGGTTAGTTCATTAAAAGGTTTTGGGAGCACATATATATGAATTTTTGGCATATTTGGTGAATGGTGAAGCTATTCTAAGCTCACCTTTGTATCCAAAATAGTCAAATTAGCTAGGATAAGTTGTTGGTTTTTATAGATTTGACAAGTGGAAGCTTACCAACAGGAATGGAAGTTTGCTTTATTTTTGTGAAGGATTTTTTTTAGAGCATCCTAGGCAATTTTGGATAATGTCATTGCACTCAAGAGGTCCAAGAAATAAATTTTGACTACAAATTTGACTATATTTGTCACAAAAAATTTCCCCTTTAACTATTTGCAAATTCGTACCTACACGCAAATCGAGATTTGGTCCGTGATATATATTTTTTTAAAGTCAAGGTTCCATTTGTTGGTGGTTGTCTACAAAAGCTAAAATAAATTTACATTTTACAGGACAAATTTAATTATGTTGTGTAGACTGAGTCATTAACAAGGGTCAAAGTACCCTTGAATCTATAGTATTTTTTACACTAGCTAGTCTTCTCTTAATCGATAGAGATGTATCTTCAACACTAAACCAGATTCTATTCTCTTGTTGGACTATGCCCACCTACAAATGGATTATTTTACACTCTCATAATCCCTGAGCTCAAAACTAATAGCATTAGATTTCATGCTACATTTACACGTGATGTGACCTTTTTCTATACATAAGCACAGTCAAATGTAAATTAAAACCATAAACTTGTTGTCCACTTTGATGGATTTAACATGCAATGTATAAGGGAACATGTGTAGATCATATGTATGTTTTTGGACTGTCATAGGCTTGGGCAACTTAAGACACTTATATTATCCTTCCTCCACCCTAAAACTTCATCACCCTCATAGAGATTCAGGTACATCACAAAGGACTAGTTATATTATCATGCAAGGAGGCTCTACTCAAGACTGTCCCGACGGCATCATACCCTCCTTGACTATACTAGGTAGTACATGCACCCACCAATATCAATACTCTATCTTCCTTAACTATCTAATAACTACTTGACAAGCCACTATCTATTCATGAAGACAACCTCATTGTGATTATAATTGTCCTAATAACTATGCCAATGACATGTATGGTTATATTTTAGTTGACAACAATCTTCCCTACCATATGAATATCCTTTCAAGGCCACCTATATATGTTTATATAGTATCATGGATATCTTTTTGCATGGATTTGAGATTAATTGACTTATCATTTAGTCTTGATTGCCACCTTGTGTATCAACTACTATCCTTCCCATGGGTGAGAGGTCATAACTATTCCTAGGGTTGCATGATAGCTATTGCAGTATAATTTAGTCTTTAGGTTGATATGATAGTTCTTCCAAGTGAGTATGTTCAAGTGACAATCCTTAGCTTGATTTTAGCATGATGATAATTCATTGACTAACATGATTTCCCTTAGTATCCTTCTAGTTGTTTAGGTTAGTGTTTGAGTCAGGATAATAGCAACATGTGATAATTTTCACTTCCTCGTGATAATTTAACTTGTCAAAATGATAATCCTCTCACTTCCCTCATGACTGTCCTATAACATGAGATTTCATGCTTTAACATAATCATAAAATGATGTAAACGAATACATTTAAAGAACATACCTTAGATTTCGAGATTCGACTTGCCCAATCCTCAAAAATTTAGCTTCAAAATGTTCAAAAATTTGATCTTTTTGGCAAGTTCTTTTGTATTTGATATTGAATTCTATATAACTCTGATAGGATTAGTGAAAATTAAGAAAAAACAAACATATATCATCAAATTCAATCTAAATACATTAAAATTAACATTGAAATAATATGAAACATGAAACTATTAGTTTAAACAATCAAATTTTGTCTAAAAACATGCAATTTAGTTCTACGTTGAGAAACAAAAAAAAAGGTGGTGGATTAAGAAAAAAATATCATCAAAATGTCAACTAGTTAAAAAAGTGTTTTGTTGTCTGATTGTGCATGAAAAGCAGGGAATAACAGAGCATGTGGGACTAAAACATGGATCCCAAATGCTTTTTGTCCATTTTTTGGTTCACAAAAACACGCTCACATTATAACGCGAGTGCGTTTTGTCAAGTATGAAATTTTTAAGAGCTTTCATGCATCAAAAGTCTTAAGTGTTGTCATGCATTTAAACTTATAAGTGTTTTAAGTGCATGGAAAGTGGGGAGGGAGGTACAAAGGTGAGAGAGAGAGAGAGTACTTTTGACATGCAACTCTAAACCTGAGAAACCCTAAACCCCTAGACCCTAATTAATGCCCCTAAACCCTAACCCCTAAACCTAAGCAACCCTAAACCTCTATCTCTCTATCTCTATCATCCCTCTACCTCTCAATCTCTCTCCCTTTATCTTTGTCCATGTCCCCCACTCTCTATCTCCCTCTCTCTCTAAACCCCTAACCCCTAAACCCTAAACCTTAAACCTCTAGACCTTAACCCCTAAACCATAAGCCCTAAATAATGCCCCTAAACCTTAACCCCTAACCCCTAAACCCTAAACCCAATCAACCCTGAACCTCTATCTCCCTATCTCCCTGTCTCTATCATCCCTGTACCTCTCAATCTCTCTCCCTATGTCTCTAGCCATGTCCCTCACTCTCTATCTCCCTATCTCTCACCTCTATCTCCTCTATATCTCCCTATCAATCCTCTCTCTCTCTAAACCCTAACCTAAACCTCTAAACCTTAACCCCTAACCCCTAAACCATAAACCATAAACCCTAAATAATGCCCCTAACCCCTAAACTTGAGAAAACCTAAACCCACAAACCCTAAACCCAAGCAACCCTAAACCTCTATCTCCCTATCTCTCCCCTATCTCCCTATCTCTATCTTCCCTCTACCTTTCAATCTCTCTCCCTATGTCTCTAGACATGTCCCTCACTCTCTATCTCCCTATGTCTCCTCTATCTCTCCCAATCTCTACCGGTCCCCTCTCTCTATCTCTATCTAAACCCTAAACCCAAGCAAACCTAAACCCCTAACACCTAAACTTGAGCAACCCTAAATCCCTAAACCCTAAATAATCTCTCTCTCTCTCTCTCTCTCTCTCTCTCTCTCTCTCTCTCTCTCTCTCTCTCTCTCTCTCTCTCTCTCTCTCTCTCTCTCTCTCTCTCTCTCTCTCTCTCTCTCTCTCTCTCTCTCTCTCTCTCTCTCTCTCTCTCTCTCTCTCTCTCTCTCTCTCTCCCAAACCCCCTAAATAATGCCCATAAACCCTAACCCCTAAACTTGAGTAACCCTAAACCTCTATCTCCCTATCTCTCCCTATATCTCTATCATCCCTCTACCTCTCAATTTCTCTCCCTATCTCTCTGGACATGTCACGCACTCTCTATCTCCCTATCTCTCCCCTCTATCTCCTTTATCTCTCCCTTTATGTCTCCTCTCTCTCTCTACCTATATATCTCCCCCTATCTCCCTATCTCTCCCCTCTATCTGTCCCTCACCCTTATTAATGACTCTCTCTCTCTCTCTCATCGATAAAGAACATGGAAACAAGAAAACAAGGACATTTAAATAGGGATGAGGATATGAATTGGGAGGATGAAATGGAAACAAGATAAAATGAAAGTTCATTAGATGGGAAGAATGATGAGAGGATAGGTGGAAAATAGTAAAATAGGGAAAATTTGGTGGGAACTAAAGGGAAATTGGAAAGGAAAAGGAAAACTAGGAAAGTTAGGAAAAGGAAAACTAGGAGGTAGATAGGTCAGAGAGAGAGAGAGAGAGAGAGTAGGAGGTAGAGAGGGGAGGGAAGTAGAGAGTGAGAGAGAGAGGAGGGAAGTAGAGGTGAGAAAGAGAGAGGAGGGGAGGGAGAGACGTGGAGGAGAGGGAGAGAGAGAGAGGGGTAAGGAGGGAGGGACATGTTTTATTTCACCATAATGCGAACGTGTTATAATGCACTTGCGTTATGATTTGCCTTGGTAGTTTTCAAGCCTTAGGCTTGGATTTGCCTTGGGCTTCCAACCCAAAGGCTTAGACTGTGTTTACGACGTCCAAAGATGCATTTTTCCAGATTGTAACAAAAATCATATTATATAGAGCGAGCTCCCCATCAAGTTTGCACTTTTTTCAATGACCAGTTAGAAAAAATACCACCATAATCTTAAGCTCTCTGTTAGCTTTCTAACCATATAATTTTTTTCACATTTTGAGTATGTTAAGGATTTCATCTTTAATTTCTTTTGTTAGTGTATACGTTTTTTTGTCAAAAACTAGTGTCTAGTATTTTTGACTTTTTTTTTAACCGTTCATCAAAATTTCAAATATATTACATTTTTAGAAACTAGACTCCATTCTACACGTATTCAAAATAGAAAAAAAATTAATTTTTGATTAGTTTTCAAAAAAATTAGGGGGGAGCACGCTCAATTTTCTATTTTTTGGGACGTGTCCACTTTGAAAATTAGTAAAAAATTAATTATTCATCAAAAAATTACTTAAAAAATCAAGAATAAACTACATGGTGTTGTCTAATTTCTCACTGAAACGATTTTTAAAATACTAAAAAAAGTTAACATTTTAGGGAGAGCACACCAAACGCTATGTTATGTTTTTTTTTTTTAAATGGGACCAATTTGTGTTCTCCCCCTTTTTGAACCCCTTAATCTCAACCATTTTAAAAAAAAATAGTAGTTTAGAAACTAGATTTGGAGCACTATGACTCTTGTTTTTGTTGTATCTTCAAATTTTGAGTGTAACTATCTTCAATTTCTCATCCAATTTAAGTCTTTCTTGATTTTAGAAAAAAAAAGTGGCATCTTAAGACCCCCTTTTAGTCCCCCATCTTTGTGCACTTACTCCATGGAGATCTATTAATCAAGTAATAGGTGGTACACAACCTCTACCCAAAAGCACATATCTAAGTGCATACCACTCATCATACTTTTATCTCTTTCTATTAAGATTCAATTCATCCTCTCTGCAATCTCATTCTATTATGGAGTATAGGGGGTATTCTTCTACCTCATAATTTACTTGCATGTCTACATAAATCATTGAATTCCTTATAGCAATATCCACCTCCATTATTAGATCTCAACACCTTTATCATCTTATTTGAGTCATGTTTCTCAATCAAAGCCTTAAAATCCTTAAACTTAGAGAAAACTTCATATTTAGATCTAAGAAAATAAACCAGGTGTATCTTGAGTAATCATCCATGAATGAAACATAATAACATCATTTACCAATAGAACCCACGTCCACTAAACCAAACAAATCCAAGTGATTAACTTCTAAAACACTTTTTTCTCTAGTAATTTCAACAAGAAAAAAAACTCTATTCTACTTTCCAAACACACAATGCTCATAAAAATCAAACTCACTATAATAACTAAGAAAAACATCAACCATCTATTTATTAATAGTGGTCCAAGACCTTTTTTTCAAATGTGGCCCAAATGTTGGTGCCACAACATACATTCATTTTTAAAAGTGCCAAATACATTAGTAGAATTATAAAATGTGGAGGCATTAATCTTAAACAATGTCCCACACCATGAGCCTCTCACTATCACCAAATTTCCTCTATCCAACCTAAAACCAAACTTACCAAAAGTCACATGCACTCTAGAATAATTCAACTTGAATACAGAAAGAAGATTTCTCAAAAGTCTTGGAATGTGCAAAACACCATTGAGAGTTTTCACTCTTTTATCACTAAAACATAATTTTACCTTTCCCTTACCAACAATCTAATGCAAATTATAGTCCCTAGGTGCTGCCACAATAATGGGTTACACTTTCTGGGACATCCTGATTTTTTGCTGAAATCACATATTTTTAGAAAATATAATGATTTAAGCCTTGAAAAATTCTATTTAAAAGATTTTAATTGAAGAGGGTTTGATCAAACCCCCTTAGATAGAACCCTGCTAGTTTTAAACCATACCTATAATGGAGTCTCCTCTACACCTATCAAAATGTTGATAAAAAACCACTTTTGATTTACCTTTTGGGGGATCAAATGAATTCATTTAAAATTTATGTTTTGTAAGTATGTAGTCCTTATTATAAGCTTCCCAAAAAGTATAATTTTAAATATATTTAATTTGATTATTATATTTATTTTTTATTTCTTGTGAATGTAGGTTTTTCATTGAACATCAAGTTCTCTGTTCTACACATGGAAAATTAGTAAATTAGTGAAAAAAATTCTAAAAAATATCTATTCCCTAGGTATTGATGTCCTTGTGTCAACAAAAAAAATTGAATTTCGATACATATAGAAAAAGTTATGTTTTACGGAATACGCCTATGTCTAAATTATAATTGGTTTGACTTCAAAAATTAATTAAAAAATATATTCAACAAAACATTATAAAACCAAATGCATGCCCTATATATCAATGTTACCAATCTAAATTCAAAAGAATCAGAATTTTATCCTTTGTAGAAAAAAAGTTATGTGCTACAGAATACACATTACTTTAAAAAAATGTTGTTTACTATTAAAAACTAGTTATCAAAGGAGATGCAAAAAAATTTACAATTTAACTCCAAATTTTTTTGAAAAAATATATTTAGAATCTACAAACAAAATCTCACAAATCACTAGTTTGCATCATCTTCAAATTCCTAATGGTTTAGCGGCTATAGGTGTCAGAAAGTGAAGATTTAGATCAAAATGTTGATTTCAATGTCAAGTTTGGCCAAAAAGTGTAACCCATTATTGTGGGATCACCCCCCCAATAATTACCTCTCCTCCATTACCGTTAAGAGCGTGGTTCGGTGGTTAAGTCGCTCAGTTGTAGTGGCAGTCACCAGGGTTCAAACCCTTGCTGGGCCAAAGAGCTCGCAAGCTTTATGTCTTCGCTAGGCTAACGTGCTCGTAGGATTTGCGCCTTCACTAGGCTGTAGTGCTCGCAAGTGGTGGGCCTTCACTGGGCCAACGAGATCGTGGATTTGAACCTTCAGTGTTAATGCAGGTGTTCATGCCAGGTGTTAATTCCAAGGGATGAGGTCCCCCGTGTTGTGGCCTCACCGATTCATAGCTCGAGTCAAAAGTGATTCATCTAACCTAGAAGGGACAAGCTAAAAATTTCCCATTTCATTGATAAAAAAATATCTCTCCTCCATCATAAGCTCAATAAGATGAGAACCACTCCTTATGGGCAATCATATGGTAGGAGCTCAACCTAAATCAATGAGTCAATAGTCATCACTAACAACATTAGCTAAAACGAATAAAGCATCAATATCACCATCATCAAAAGATTTATCAGTAGAGGAATCATCATAAGTTTTATTCTTATTTTTTCATTCCTTCTTTATGTGTCCCTACTTTCCACAGTTCCAATGCTTCACTCTACTCTTCCTAGGGTTTTGGACCATATTTTATACTTGGATCTATCTTTTGATTTCTTCTGATTCCCTTTAGACCCACCTTTAACTTTGGACCTTCCCTAACATGTAATGCATCTTTTGAGCCCTCATCCATGGATTTTATCCTCATTTGTTCACTAAGCAAAGTAGCAACAAGCACGTCCATTTTTAATCTAAAATAGAATGCCTCAAAATAATAATGAGATTTCCCAATTTGAGAAAAAGAACAAAGCAGTAAAATAAACTTATCCTCCTCATGTAGCTTAAAATTAGTGGAACCTAACTAACTCAAAGTTAAATTGAGATCATTTAGATGGTCAACAACAAAGTCTTCATCTTTCATTTTCATAGAGTAAAGCTTTATTTTTAAATATAGATTATTCACAAGGATCTTCATTTGATAAATATCCCTTATTCTCTTCCATCGGCTACGTGTAGTAGCCTCCTCTAAGACATTCAAGAGAAAGGAATCTACAAGACACAACCAAATGGTTCCTCGTGCTTTCTTGACCAAGTTTGTAAAGTCTTCATTTCACATGCCCATAGATTTCCTTCCTTTGCAACAATTTTCCATTGATCTCTTTCTTCCAAGAGATCCTCCATTTCAACTTCTACAGCTCATACCCAAAACCATTAAACTTCTCAAATTTTGACTAAGATGTGTTAGCCATGGATTCCAACCATAAATGGATCTATAAACCTGCTAAATTAAATACTCCCACTCAAACAAAAATAATAGAACACTTCTAGAAAGGTGTCCCTTTCTAATCACAACTATAGCACTAGAATACCAAATATTGAGAAAAGTTATAAACAATTACAGTGATAATATAACATAAAGTGTACAAATTATATTATCATTAAAAAAAACATGCGATTAACCATCAATTATGAAATGCAACATAGATTATAAATACTTATAATAGAAAATTAAAATTAGCAAACACATATGACACTAGATATACATGGAGAAATCCTTTTGAAAAAAAAAAAAAAAAACTCCACCACCAAAGAGACACCGAGCTTGTATTAATCACAATGAAAGTGTTACATCAATACAATCTACTCCAACTCTCTTTGATAATATTTTTGCAGCATAATAGTACTAAAACCTACAAAAAACACAATACCTCTATCCCATGCCTCTAATATATAGAGTTTTGGAGCCCACTGGGCATAGACCAGACAGTTAAGCCATTGAAAGACATAGATAGTGGTCACAAGCTCAAATCCCTAACTTCAACCATTGTATGAGTAAGGGTAGCTCATGTGGTTAGAGGTTATACGAGCCATGTAATAAGGTCTTCACAAATGGGATCTCAACTAGTGTCAATTCCTCCATACCAAAAAATATATAGAGTTTTAGAAACTAGAAACCACAAATAGATTTCCAAAACTAGTGGGAAAAACCATGAGCTAAAAAACAAGGCACCCAAATACCACAAGCAAAAACTCAACACCTCATTCATGAAAAGTACCTCCTAAAATAGCAAAAGTAACTCATAAGTATGTAACCCCCACCTTTATGCAAGAAGTCACCTTGTAACTCCCAAACACCCCATGAAGGCTCTATTTACAAGGCGTGACTCTTCATCTTCCAATGTGACCTTTCATCTTCCTTTTCCTCTTTCCATGTCTTCTTGTAATAATAATCCTAAATAACTAGAGAATTTAGTAATTAATATTATTGTTCCCACAACACATGGGCATCCAAGTTCAACCATTCCATGTACTGAGGAGCAAATACATTAATTTTCCATCTACACATAAACTTAAATACTCTAGACAAGTTTGATATCCCCTGATCTTAACAAGATCAATTCAATGATGTTTGAACAAGTTTAAAGACATGCCAAGTAGATTGCCAATGCTTATGTATATGTCCTTATGAATGCAGATGTTAATGTGATGCTCTAGATGCTCTAGTAATTATATGTGAATGATGTGATCTCTTGTTGATTGTTGCCTAAATGACCCTAGGATTTGTCCTTTTATACAATACCCTAGCATCCAAATTCTAATATTTTGTGTTTGAGTCTATAGATAATGACTAGTTGGAGTCAAGTTGACTTGGACCATGATTAAATTTAATTTTGGGAAAAGGGAGTCAAGGTCACATGTAAGGTCTTGACCCAAGACTAAAAACAACAAATTTATGGGTTGGCCACTATTGCATGGAGTCTCAGGGTTAGGCTGAATGTCAACTCTTACACAAACATATGTTATTTGAGCACAAAACTATTACATGAAAAATGAAAGGTCTAAGTTAGTGGAAAAAATAGTAGTGGTGCACTTTTCACCTCTATAATTATTGTAATGGTCACCATTTCCCATTTAGTTTTAAGCCCATTTTGATGAAATGTCTTAATACAATTACATACAGACAAATGGCACTCTTGTGCTAAGTTTATCTCATGAGTTGATGTTTATCCCTATTTGTTTCACATTCATTTACACCTATTTTCATGCATTTGACTATCTCATCCCTATTTATGTGCATTCCCATATATTTGCCATTCGCATATCATTTATTAGCCTACATTTGCACCCATCTCCACACATTTGATCATTGCCTCGAAACTAACACTTAATTTTTGTCCTAGGTTAATCTCAAATGCTTCAAGATTGACCTGAGTAGCTTGGGATTGACCTCAAAATTTAAAATTCAAATTTCAAATTTCAAGACTCCTACCCTTTCCTATTAGCTATTGTGAGCTGCCATTACACATGTTTTTGTGAATTGTTTCCATGTCTTGGTATTTAAAGACATTTGACATGTAATTAATTCATAAGGTGACTACAAGGACAAATCATTAGAGAACACTTCATTTTGTAAGGGACAAAGAATCATAATCTGTATCAAAGTCATATATGCCATCTACACCTTTGTGCATATTATCTATGATCATTTGCTCAAAGTTGTAAAGTTGGTCTATTTAGGGGGTTGACCTAAGAGAACTTGACCCTAGTGATCTGGCAATCTCCCCTAAGGTATTTGTAAACACTGCCTTGAAAGATTCAAATATAGGGAAGGCAAAGCCAAAGAGATCTTTGCTGCAGCTTTCTATCAGATCATTCATGTGAGTCATAGTTCATTCTCATGCTCCATATCATTCCCACAACACTTAGGTTCAATCCTGAGGGACTTGAATTCAACCTACATATGTTTCTAAGTCTACACAAAGCTCGAGACATTTATAGATCATGAACATTATTTTTTGTAACTTATCAAGTAAATGATATGCATCATCAACACTAATTCTTCATAATTATGTTGGAAACTAAATAGCCCATCTATTACATATAATTTCTAAAAATAACACTTCAATTTATCAACCCAACACAAAATTAAATCTAAATTAACTATACAATTATTGTTTACATTTATTTAATTACCCTAAAAGATTTTATTCCTTTACAATTATAAATGCCCACACTAATCTAATGCCTCTTTATAAAAAGGTTTGAAGTAGGAGTATTTGGTAAAAGGTGGGCCTCTCTCCATTATGTAATGCACGTTGACATATATATATATCGTCCTAGAAAATAAGCAGTATTTATTATATAACTAAACTCAGGACCCCACAAATGCTTTGAATCTTCCACCCTTACCAAACCTATACAATTAGGTAGCTAACCTAGACTTCGATTCCTTATAAAACAAGACACTTTTTTTTATTTTTAATTATTTTTTAAAGCTTCAAGTTACAAATTTCATACCATTTAACACTTTTAAATCGATTTGTACGGAAATGTGGAAACTTCGCCAACAAGTTATGATGTTGGAGAAAAAACAAATATTACGTGTAGGATAAAGGAAATGGATATGGATATTTATGTACTCTAGTGAAAAGATCTTTTTGGTTTAGATTTATGTTTATTTATTATGGTTGAAAAGTCAATATTTATATAATATAGTTCAGGTAAATGGCTATCAAAAATAAAAATTGGAAGGTATGGTGGAATTGTTTTTTGAACTGTGGCCTCCCTCTAGGTATTAAAGGTGGCTTTGACTTCAATATTATTGTACTTCGCTATTAAATTAAAGCGTGTTGATAGATCACCTTTGTTTTTTTAGTTTTTGTTTTTTTAAAGATAGCTAACATCTTAGTTATAGAGATGGACATAATATAATTTTTATAGTTGAAAAGAAAATGAAGAATCCTTTTCAAAGATTGTAAGTGTAGATTAAGTAATTATTAGATTTGCCCTAGGATTTATGATCTAACCAATGCATCTTGGTTCTTCTAACCCTACATTTAGGTCGATAGATGTCTCTAAACTAGAAGAATTGAATTTTGCTACCTAATTGGGTATAAAAGGGCAAACCAAAATGTCAGGGTTCGTTGAGCTTGTTCAAAATGACAAAATTCAAGAGCCTCGTACAACTTAAGAAATAGTCATAATGGGCATGCCATTTTCATAATTCAACTGACTCCTAACCCAATTGGTTCATATGATCTCATTGAAGATCTCAAGAGGACATTCACAAAGATTTCATTTATTGATCTTCTCATAATTTCTCTAGCCCGTCATGCAGTTCTCCTAGAGGCTATTAAGTTAAAGAATCTAAATATTATAACCCCCCTCCCAAAAAGCTGATTAACTAGGTGGACTTAGATCTTAGTCCTCCTAACACTAGTTTCAAGACCCCAATTTCTTCTTTGATCTCAAGCAAATGCTTACCAAGGCTGGACTAACTATGAGGGGAGACCCTACCTTGCATCTCCAAGTTTGGATCTACAATACATGCTTCAAGAGAACTCTAGTCAACAACAGAGCCATAATAAACATCATTCATTTCTCCCTCTTGCAAAGGATGGGGTAAAAAAGACCAGCATCACCTCTTGCAAAGATGCCTTACATGGATATGGCAGTTATTAAAAGTAGTGATCATTGGAAAGATTACCCTTCTAGTCACTCTTGGACCTAAGTGGTCCCCACCATGTTCTACATCATTAACAAGGACATAGGTTACAATTTGTTATTAGGAAGGCCTTGGATCCACAAGATGGAGGCTATTCCTTCTACCTTATTCTAGGAGGTCAAATTCCTACATTTAGGGAAAATCTACATTACCAAGGGAGACCTAGACCCATTCAATATGCTTAAGAATAACTTGACTAAGAGGAGAGTCAAGATACCTATTAATTATGAGGTGTCCATGAATAGGATTTTAATACCAAAACCTATACCCAAAATTATTTGATTGAGAAAAAAAGAACCTAGAAAGATGATAAAAAAATTCAAAAACTCATGTTTTTGAAAAAGGAGAAAGCTCAAAAGGAGTTATAACAATCTCCACAAAGTTGACCACATAGATTATTTGACTTCTAGAGAATGATGAACCTTTTCAATTTCTCTTCCAAGAGGCCAATCAAATTTGCACCATTGATATCGACATCTCTACAAACATAAAAGGGGATGAGTCAAAAGAAGACGAACCAAAGTTTACTCTCACACCATGGATGAACAAACTATCTTTAAAACCACACATAGATGAAATCCCACCAAAACTAATAGGAAACAATTTTTTGATTAAATCAAAGTCAATGTGACTATCATAGACCTCGTTCTACCTACCAATTTCAAAAAAATGGATGAAAGTATCCTCACTAATGTTGAATAGGATCACTCCAACAACAAACCTATGAGATCACTTCTAATTCATGGATTAACAAAATCACACCCACAAGAACCTGAGATGCCATTTGAATTGAAAGTAATCAAAGTGCTTGCAACTATTATTGTATCTAGTGATCATGGGAAGTCAATTGAGGATTGTCAAGTGTCTCAAGTCGAAATGGAGGCAATCAAGATTTCCCAAATGATAATGAGGTAAGTGTAGGGTAATTTAAATGAATACGAATGACACAAGTAACTATTGGAACCTATCGTTTTAGAAATGCAAGAAGATTTCAACAATTACCTAATGGACTTGCTTCCTAAAAGAAATAGGGAGACCAAACTTTGATTTGCTCTTGAAAAGGAACAAGGAGAACCTCATACAATCCATGAATTGGGTGAGTTCTTATAATCTATTAAGGGGCAAAAGTATATACAAGACAATTTCAAGTGTGAACTTGAGACATTAAAAGGTGTTTTGTCTAACCAAGGGGTCCCATGTTAGACATTGTTCCATCAGAAGGATTTTCTTACATTATGGGAACTTTTGGAAAAAAGTCCTCCAAAGGCAAAATTGATCAAATGAAGAACTTGGTCTCACTTCAAAATTAAGGTTAGGGACTCAAAATGGGAAATCTAAAGAACAAAAATTTAAAAAGAGAAAAAAATAAAATAAATTAGAAGGGCCCCTACCTTGTCAAGGAAGATGTAGGTAATTGCACTTTCCTCTTATGCATTGTGGAAGATGAGGAGTTTGTTGAAACCATCAATGCCCTTCACCTTAAAAAATATTATATATATAAAAACAAAAAATCCACATGCACTGCATTCTATCCACCCTCCATTATGTCATCTAAGTTGATTTCTCTTTTATGATTTTCATCCTAGTTAGAGTCATAGGTTGCTAGTACATTAGTTGTATCTAATAGGTCATGAGATCCCAAATCACATTATACTTTTCATACCTTGGCATGCCTATCTATTTGAATAAATTAGTCAAGCATCATTTCCTAGTTTCATTCCCATCAAGTAGACTAGTCTACGGTACTACCTAGAAGCTAACAGACAAATCTTTTGAATTCTCTTGAGCAAGGGGGGAATCTTAGAATCTACTAAATACTCATATAGTTTCATCTAGCCCCTTACCCACCTTACTTAATCCTTAGTGATGAGCCCTCACTTCTTCTTGGTAACATGGGTTAGGTTAAGGGGATCTAATACTCTAAAAAGCAAAAGTCAATAATAAAAAAGAGAGAAAAATAAATACAAGCCAAAAATGAGAGAAGCAAAAGCAAGCAAAGCACACACAAACATGAAAGGAGACTTTAAGAAAAACACACACAAGCATATGTTAGATGAAATAACCAAGAGTCTTGCTCATCTTTGAAAGACTGTCCTTGTTGAGGATGCACTCCTTTACCCTGGATTTGACCTATTTACCATCATTGATCTAAGTCTACGGAGTACTCATAAAGCTAGTTACCCGATGTTGTCTGGTATTAGTTTAATGGTCCATTTAGATTTGGATCAATATTTTTCCCTTTAAGACCTTATTCAAATCTTTCCATTTCATATTTTCTATTCCCATTTGATTCCCTTATAGTCTCATGTCTCAGAAATCTAGTGAGCAAGTTACATATTAGTCAACCCACAATCCTCTAGGTCAAAAATTAGTAAAGAGCAATCATAATGTTGCTATAGCATATTAGTATTATCTAATAAATAAATTGTCTCAAAGTAAGTCCTATATTTGTGAGAATCATAAACATGTGAATTTGTAGTCTATGTACACACTCATACACATCCATCATGCATACCTCATAAAACTAGAAAATACCCAAAAAAAATTGTATCCGTATGTACATTTTAGTTAGCATCATATAACTATTGAGTTTTTTTGTTCATTTTACTATTTATGTTATTTGTCACAAGGAAAATAGACTTACTGATGCTATGGCTAGTTTGGTATCACTTATGATTATTGATGATGTTACTCCTCACCTTACATTGCTTATTCATTGCAAAGACCAACTATTCAAGATAGTAATTTACAAGTTTGTGCTACTCTAATAGTAGATGAGTGGTTCCAAGATATTTATACATATTTCTATTTGGGGGCATTTCCCCTTAATTATTCTAAAATTACTCACATTTGAATTCATAAATGTGCTACTACATATCTTATTATTGCAGGCATTATTTATCAGTGTGGGTTTAATGGTTTATTGTTTAGATGCCTAGATGATAACAAAAAAATGTTTACCCTTCAAGAAGCCCATTGGGGAATATGTGGTGGTCATGTTAGTGCTAAATTATTACTACAAAAATTATTGCACATGGGGTATTATTGGTCTAAAATGGAAATGGATTCATTTGATTTATTCATAAATGTGCTACATGTCAAACACATAGAAATATAAAGCATGCACCTGCTCATGAGCTTATTTTGTTTGCCTCTCCTTGGCCATTTTCTATATGGGTATTAGATTTCATGGGCAAGATTGGCCCAGCCTCTTCAATTGGACATACTTTCATTATTACACCTAGATTATTTTACAAAGTGGATTGAAGTCATTCCCCTCAAGTCTATTATCGCTTCTAACATATGTGCTTTTCTTATGGAAAATATCTTTTATAGTGCCATATTACCTTTAATAATTACATTATATATAATGGCATATCATTTAAAAATATAGAAGTAAAAAAGTTTTCCTAAAGTTTCAAATCTGATGACAACTCTCTTCTCCTTACTACCAATTGTGTAATGGTCAAGTAGTTGCCACAAATAAAACACTTAGAGCATATTTTAAGAAAAATAATGGATAAACATGATACCGATTGGCACACACAATTTGTACCTTCCTTATGTGCTTATTGCACTAGCATTCACACTCCTATAGAGTACACTCCTTATTCCTAGGTTTATGGTATTGAGGCTATTATGCCTCTTGAGTTAGAAATTACATATTTGTGAGTATCCAGGCTTCACAAAATTATTAATGATAATACATATAAAGAACAAAAAATAAAGGAGGTTGAGATACTTGATGAACATAAAGTTCATGCATTAGAAAATATTCAAGCATGTTAGAGACAAATAAAAATACATACGATAAGGGCATCATTCAAAGAGATATTGAGATTGACGATTTGGTCCTTTAGGCTGATCCTAAAAAGCCAAATGTAAAAGATGATTTAAGAGGAAAATTCAAAGGTCCAAGTGGTTGGGTCCCCTCATTATGACTTCTAGGTATGGCATAAGAGCATTTGGTTTGTCCACCATTGATGGACCTTTGAAGGATCCAATTAATATTATGCATTTGCATCATTATTACTCTTGATAGTTATTTATTTTAAGGTTTCACTTATAGGTGGAAATTCATGTTCATATCCATTTGCAAGATTTGGCTATGGAGATAGCCACCCAAGATCAATTGAGCTAAGAGATACTTATACAACATAGAAAAACAATATGATAGAATAATGCTATTCATATCAAAATAATGCAATGTGCAAAAGAGAACTACAATAAGATGAGACTATGAGAATAGAATAAAATAAGCAAAGATAAGTGAGTGCATTTATAATAAATGCAAAGGAGGAGGAAGTTGGAATACGAAGAGATACCACTCACTCCACTCACCATTATTAGCCAAATTGAGCCTACCTAAGCAAGTTAAACTAGGTGTAGGAAAATACCTAATAAACTAATGAAAAGGAATAAAAACCTTAAGCATAGCTTAGATGGATGAACAGAGATGGGTCCCAATAGTGTGTAGATTGATGAGGTACCCATGTACATACGAATCCCCCTATAAGGAAAAACCCCCTAAAGAAAGGAGAGAGAATCCCCCCAAAGTAGAGAGAATATTCCCACCCAAAGAAGAGAGGGAAAGAACCCCCCCCCCCCAAAAAAAAAAAAAAAGAAATGATAGGAAAGAGATAAGGACCACGTAGCCCTCCCAAAAGAATAGCCCCTTGCAAGATTAATAACTCCAAGTAGAAAAGAGAGAATCTAGGTTCATATGGTCTCATAATGAGTGTTGAAGTAGGTCCATCTACATTGAACAATACATCTTCCTTTTGGAGAGAAGGAAACCTTATGGTGCAAGTCTATTGAATTCCCACTCCAAAGATGGAATGAAGGGTGGAAATAATATAAAGGCCTCTATAAACTACTCAAATGTCACTATGTCAATGTTGAAAAGAGTTACAACCAAATTAGGAGTCCTAGGCCTAACTAAAAAAAGTGAACACCCAGAACAATGTGGAAACTGATGAAGAATAGATACCAAATATGAAGAGGATCCCTCTAAAAACTACTCTCTTGAGACTCTTCAAACCATTACTATGATGTGACAAATGTTGATGAGAAAAATTAGGTATCATGTAAGGGCTTGATATAGATGTGCTCTCAATCCAAGTAAGAGATATGCACCGATGATAACCTAGTTCTTCTGTAGAAGATGCAATGGTGACAAAGTCAAATCTGAGGACTCATGAAGTACCTAATGTGCCACTATGGAAGCATGAATAGGTGGAGAAAGAATAGGAGCTAGAGAATATGAGATAATAGTTACGATGGAACTATCATCAAAGAGGAATCTTAAGTCCTCAATGGTGTCATCCAGGTTTACAAGAAGAGACTCATATAACAAACTAGAAAGATCTATCAAGTCTCCCAATGAGTTGTCCTTGGAAGACAATGATTATGATCTTGCTGCATTGAATCATTAGAAGCCTCTTTGGAAGCAACATTGAACTTGAAATAAGTAGGAGAAGATAGAGATGAGGTCTTAGTGCCTGTCATATAACTACATTTCTCATCCTTGGATGATGTATCCACACAAGATGTCTAAGTATGAACACCAAATGTATTTGCCAATAGTAGAATACAAGAGGCCTCAACCTCAAGATGTTGACTCAAAGATAAAGAAGATGAACCCTCTGAATTTGTGATAGGAGTCATAGAAGCTAAAGTCTCAACTAAAGTCTCTATAGGGGGAGAAGAAGCATCAAACTCTAAGTCTCTATATCATCACAATGTTCAATCTCTTCCCATCTAGAAGGTTGCTCAACTATATCACATGCATATGAAATTCATAGTGTGTTTAGATGGATTGTTTTATTTGTAAAAGGTTTATTTTGGGTTTATGCCAAAGGTAAATATTTGGTAAGATTGTAATAACTGTTGTGGAGGTGTGAGGTGTACCGCATGGAGTTTCTCCACCATTTAACTATTGGAATTTGTAAGTTTGTTATTTTTAGTCAGCAATATGTTTCATGTGGTTTTGGGCTTTACACCACCTTGAGGTCGACGTAGATCATGTGAGGAGCTTGAGGAGGATACATATAGGGTTTTGAAATTAAAGGCAGGTGAAGAAGACATGGCATGGTAGAAGGTTAGAGTGTGAGTTTCAACAACAAGGCGTGAGGTCTGAGGGGTTGAGTAAAGGTACATGGAGTATGATGTGGAATTTAAATTGAGTGAACATGTAGAAGGGTTAAGTGGATGTCATTATAGTAGGGTAGTGGTAAAATTCTAAAGTTATATTGTATTAGAAATTATTATGTAGCCAATGCGACAAGCCTGGAAGTGGTGTTTCTATAGTTTAGTGAGTATATGCATGTAGGAGCCTATGTTTCAATTATCCATTTGTGTAATCTTGTTGAAATCAAATGGTTGCAACCTAGCATGTAAGAGGGACCATTATGACAAACTTCATGGTTGTAACACTGTGATAATTGTGCGAGCTGTTGTTAATGAGTAAGTTGTGTCTTATGTGAATTTCTGTGGTTTGTGGTGATCTGTGTATGTATTATTATTGTCAGCTACACAACTAGACAATCCTTTATTGGACCCTCCTACCATGACTACATCATGGAGCAAAATCTAATGGTGAAAATTACATACCCTGTACTTTTCCCATTTCATTTTGGACTCACTTTGACTTGTTTGTCCCTAATGCAATGAATAGTGTGTAAAATAATGTCTTTCATGTGGAAGTTTGAAAATAATCTAATCCAAGCATGATTTCATCTCTACTCATTCATAGGATTTGGAATCAACCCTTAGTTTATCCATCCATCACCCTGGTTCATGTATGTAGTCTTTAGTCCTACGATTTATGGAAATGACCCTAGATATCTCAAAATTCATATTTAAATTTTGGGCCCAAGATGTCTCCCTCTATTTAGTTGTTGTGAGCTAACTAAATTACAAAAATATTTGAATTACATGGTAGAGAGTTGTATAAAAGGACAAACCCTAATTCATTTTGAATATCTTTCCCAATTCTAACACACACTAAAGGCCTTGCATAAGAGCTCTGCTACACATCATACCATAATAAGAACATCAATACTACATCATTTATATTAGCATTTAAGGGCATTATTGCATGAGTATTTGTTGTCTTTGATCATTGTTCCAAGCCATTAAATCAGTATCCATGGGTTTTTCTAAGGAGAATAATTATAGCCTAGTAAACTCTTCAAAGGTGTTTATCAAAATTATCATTTTATTGTAGGTCTAGATACCTAGGTAAACCTATTTTTGTAGGTGTAGAAGAATCATAGTCAATAGGTTCAAATCTATGAAATAGAGTTTAGATCTATGGACTAGGTTCAAATCAACATGGTCATGTATATCAATTTTGCAGTTGTGGAAGTGAACCACTGAAACAAACAACAAATTTATTTATCCTAAAGTAGTTACCTAACAAGTCTTGTTTTTTTGGGTGTAGATGTGAATTAATTGACAACATCTATCATGATCAAATCAAAATTCAACCAAGAGCTAAGTACCTTTATTTTATTATTTGAAATTCAATGCATTTAATTCATTATCATAATCAATCCCAACTCATTATCCTAGAGTTACTAAACTATTACATTAATTATTTATTTATCCTAAAACTTATGTAAAAATGTAATTTATTTCTTTACAACGTCACATATTATTTTTACACAAAGAGGCATATACAACAATGTTAGGAAGAGATGTAATGGTGTGAATGGATAATAAAAAACTTGAAATGTTGTAAACCCGACATCTACATTTTTTTTTTTTAAAGTATGAAAATAATATAAGGCCGATAATATTATTAAAATATTTATAGAAAACATATATAAGATTCATTATTCTATAAAACTAAAATAATTAAAAAAAAGAGAGAGAAGAAAAAGAAGTGAAATAACATGTATAATTTTTTTTAAAGTTATTTAGATTTTGTTTTCATTTAAAATCTAAGTTTATTTATTTTTAAATATTTAAATATTTTACTGTGACAACATACTAAAAAATAGTTTATCTACATACTACTCTCCTTAAAATAAGATATTATTTAACATTTCCATATTTATACTACTACTTTTAGTTTGTTTAAGATATAATATTTAAGATATTAATATATTAAATATTATTTTTAGATGGGTATGTATAATGGTGGAATTTGCATACCCATGCCATTCCCACTTAATTTTGTGCTTATTTTGAGGAGCATGCATCAATATATTGACATATTGACAAATGACATAATTTTATGCAAAGTTGAGCCCCTTGCCACATGCCACCTACCTATTCATTAGACATATTTCTATACACACATTATCCCATTCATATGTTCACAGATTCCCCTATATTTGCCCTATACACACATTTACCACACCCATTGCATGCCCCTTATCCACATTGATTTGACCCTTTTTATGCCTCCACCCTTGCACACTCATTGCCACATCTTTACATTTGGGGGAGCATCATGCTTTCCCCTTACACACCATGCTATCATTGCTAGATCTTTAGATTTGGGGGCATCGTGCCTTTCCCCTAGCACATTATGTTCCTATTTGACACACCTTACATTAGAGGCATCATACTTTCCCCCTATTACACATATTTGCACCTTATCACATCATCTTGCCCGTGTAGGGGCAATTACATCAACACAACCTTCCATGCTTACACCTTACACTATTGTGCTCATGTGATCCGCTCATGTCCTAAGAAGTTACTTTACCACATTGGGGGCATTAGGAGTTATGCCTTTCCTATCACATTGTGTACATATTATGATATTCTAAATCCACTCACCACAAAAAGTGAATGAGGTGGACTCAAAATGCAACATGTGTCCTGTGCTACACCTTTGTTGATGGCATGGATCAAATTACTCCCATTCTTCTAGAAAAATCCAACGAAGTAGAGGAGAATATGAATGTTCAGTCCAGGGCTTAAATTTGACAGTTGTATAGCCGTATTTAGGCATTTTAGCTGTAAAATACAATTGAAATTTTGAAAAGACCGTATCATATGAAAGGAGAGATTTTGGACAAACTGTCAAAATATATATATATTTATATAATTTACTTATACTAAAGTATGTCATAGTATTTTAAAGGCATCATTGAATAGATAACTGTCATAAAAATTTTTCTTGACAAGCAAGGTTGACTGTCAAATTTAAGCCCTGGTTCAGTATCTTTCCTTGGCAAGAGGATCTCATAGATGGAAGTGAAATGGTTGTACAGAATGGAGGTCATGTCAATAGGTTCGCTTACTTCATGAGGAAGAAGTTCCTGGTAGCAAACTATCGTGTTGATTTGAGGTGTGGAATGTGGAATGATTGTTGCTTGAGTTGTTGTGGTGTTCAAATGTTCTCTTTGTGTTTCTAGCACTGTAAGTCTATTGTCAATGCATACGATGAGATTGTCTAAGAAATCAAGTTCTCTTAAGTGAGACTCTTCTGTTATGCATCTCTATTTGTTGAGTTCTTTGATTTGCCTAAGTGTGGGCATGTTTTCTTGTATTTCACCAAGAACCACCTCAATCCAATCTTCTTTAATCCCAGGACACATTTGAGATGAAAATTCAAGTGAAGGGTATTAAAGAATTTGAAAGGTAGTGATTGATTGGTTTGTTGTTTGCTTTGTTGAAGTCAAAGTGTTTGCTTTATCTGCTTTTGTGTTTTGTATTTTCAAGCAGTTGAAAAAGTTGTTTGCTTTTGTGTTTGTTGGACAATTTGTTGATGTCTGTTGGATATCTCATGATGGAATCAAGGACTTTCTTTTCTCTTTTTGTTTTGCTTTTGTGCTTTTCTATGAAGGCTAAACTATGTACATGCAAGAAAGAAAGCTAATCTAATTCTTTTTTTTTTCTTTTCTGAAATGAAGTGTGATCTAATTAACTATATGAATTTTTCATGCAATCTACACTATGTTTTTTTGTCATTTTCAATTTTGAGATGCACTTGAAAATGAAAGAAACTCTAATCTACTGCAATAAATGAAAAAAATAATCTAGATCTAACACTACATAAGAAAGTAACAAATAAACTTAAACTAAACCAAGAAGCAATAATAGAGTGTTATAGTCCTTCGGCAGTATGAGTGATCTAAAATACTAAGAAATGAAATTGCTTTGAAATCAAAGAACTTGGGAGAAGCTTTTGAGCTTCTCAAAGAATTCTTATGAGCGTGTCCTCATAATGTTTAGCTTTTATACATTTCTTCTCCTCTTATAGTCTTGGGGTACTCCACTTGATGAAAATGGAAGATTCAAGTTGGGGTTGAATTGAGAGTGAATTGTGAGGAAGATAGCAATAGCTTCATATGATGTGTGAGCATCAGGAAGATAGCATTAGCTTTCTGGTATAACTAAACAATAGGATTTGGGATTGAGGCTATATAGAGAGACATGCATTCTCCTAAGGTGATCTAGTGCTTGGAGATGGGATGCAGAGATTGTAAGAAAGAATTACAGAGGCAACCTAATCTAATACCTAATGTGAAGGATAACATGGTTGCACAACTGATAGATTGAGTTAGTTTGAACACATTCTTTCACCTAAGAGACTAGCTAGGGTCCAAAAGAAGTTTGGAGATACAGTTTCTAACATCCATGCATGGAGTCTCATCCATATCCTTGGTGAACTCCTATAGCTGCAACACCCAGGCATAATGGTCAAGATTGCAGATCTCACTCTCTAGATATGCAATAAAGTTCTTCCCCATCTTGGTGCCATCGACTCTCTCTTTCCTCCTCTAATCCTTCACACTAGGGCCTCCACTTCACAGTCTTGACAACCCCACTTCATAGTCTTGACAATCCCTCTTACCTTTCCCACTCCTAGAAGATGAAGCCATTGTACCAAGCTTTGGAGTAGAATGTAGAGGAGGAGAAATGAGTTCAACACAAGCACATCGAGGGCATTAAGGAAGGGAGACTTGATATATTAATGATGCTAGCTATAAAATCCCTATTAGAACTACTACCAATAATATATACCAATCCCAACCATGCCTTACATTTATTGTGCACCTTACCATTGTGCAAAAAGAGAGTTGCCCTAGTCAAAGCCACACCTTATATTATCAATAGCCTAAATCACAATTACAATACACTCACACTTTAACAAGCAATTTTGTAAATAATATTTTACCTAAAAATGTATTACTCTTCTTGTTGGGTTCCTTCTAAGGCTTCTTATTAGAAGCTTGAGAAGCTTCTCAAGGATTTTCTTTGGGCCTCGTCTAATAACCATAGAGGCTTCCATTGTGTGGCTTGAGATTTTTATTGTCTCCCACATGATGCTGGTGGTTTGGGGTTGATTTCCACTCAACGACAAGGGTTGGCTTTGTGTGCCAAATGGATTATCCATGCTCTTGAAGGCAATGAAGCTTGGAAGATTTTGGTCCATCATTATATTTCTTCAGGTGTCCCACATGGGAAGCAAGCCTAGAAGGGGATTGGTCTTCAAACCCTTCTCACTATGCAAGAACCCATCTAAATTCAAGGAACATTTGTGATGAAGAGCATTTGGAGAGCCTGGGAAGCTATCAAACCCTAGCTTATTTGGAATGGAAAAGGATTCTGCTCTAGTATTTCCATCAATGACCATTGCATTTGGTGGTCTCCTGTTATTTCTTGTCAAGACTGTCCTCTTGCTAGAATGACTTGGGTCTGAGCTTTGAGGTTTTTAAAGAAGGTAATTAGGTCCCTTCTTGATCTTTTCAACATAACTACTAGGAATTTCTTTTCTTGTCCTAAAGCCAAAGCTAAGTTTCTTTTGTCTAATTAGGACTTTGAAACTTTCTAGGTCATTATAGACTCTGTGCCCCCAGATGTGATTCGCAAAGTGGGAGTCCACAGTTTCAAGCCATGGTGAAAAGATTGGAAATAGTGTCTTAATACATCATTTCATAATACAAGTCCTCAAAGGGTTATTATTGGCTTTCTTCTCAACTGCCTATGGTTCCTACCTTAAATTAGTGTTACCTTAAATTAGTGTTGGTTGCTTTAGTCCTCTATGACGTTTGGAAATGCAAATTTCAGACAGTTTGGTCATCTATTTTATAGCGAGGCTTGCTCATTTTGCCTAGTGTATTCTTTTTCAAGGCCTTCCTGTTGGGTCCAGGTTAGCCCATATTGGAATCAGAGATCCAAGATGTCCCTTCTGTGGTCAACAAGAAATGCTCAAGCATCTCTTTTGGTTTTTGTCCCAAACCTCAAGCTGCTTGGGCTTGGATTCAAGATTTTTTAGGCCTGAACCCTTTTCTTGGCATATGATTTTGTTAGGGGATTGGCTTCAAATTCCCTCCAAATATATCCATATTTGGCATGCTTTCAGGGTGATCCTTTTCAGCATTTGGGAGGATAGAAATTCAATTTTTTTTTTGCTTGTTCTGATAATCGTAATTTCTCCTTATACACTAAAGCTATAATTTATTCTAATGTGCTCATGCAGATTCAAGTGCAAGCCAACAAGGTTGCACTTGAGGTGGCGCACCTTCAGTTGTTGTTGGACCACTAGGGCAATGCCTTATGCACTATGGCCAAGGTCCCTCTGACTCCTGCCTCCAGTTGAGGCCATTCTCCACTTCCAGGGCGTCGTCAGGGGTGTAGTCATTCGGCCTGTGGGGACTAGGATGCCCACTCTTGTGCTTCCCTTCCTCCTGCGAGGCATTCTAGGGATCGATCCCAGCATGGGTGGTCTTATCTCACTTGCCACCACTCTACTTATCCCCAAGCTCCTGGCCACAGGTTTAGTGGTTGGGCGAATTCCAACAAATTCTCGCCCCTGAGTCTTGCTATTTCTCCTATTCAAGACAATCAACTCTTTGCTGCTAAAGATAAAAAAGTTGAATAAGATAATGATGGTTGGGAGATCCCTAATGTCACTCTAGACCTCGCTGATGTATGGAGGCTGGGACCCTCCTCCTCCTGCTAGTGCTATAGCTCTTACCGCTTAGCAGCTTCTTGTTGTTTCCTTTTGTTCTGAGTTTTCCTCGTTTGGACTTTGGGGTGTGACATCATCCACCCACACTTTTTTTTGTAAATATGTGTAATATTATTTAATCAGTACTATAGATACTTATTCATCCAAAAAAAAAAAAAAATTCCATGATTTAAAAGTGATTTTCTATATATATCTTTTTACGCTGAGAGACTTCTACAATCACAACAGGGTGGAGATGAGAGCACTCATTTTCTGTGTATATATATGGCAAAAAAAAATAATAAAAACAAAAAAAATTAAAAAAAGTTAAAAAAAAAATGGAGAAAATCACAACAAAAATTATAGAAGCAAAAAAGAAATTTGGAAAAAAAAAAAATGAAAAAAGATATCTCTCAACTTACTATAATATATTTTTTAAAAATATAAATATACTAGTTAATAAAATATCTTACTAATTTTATTTTAATTTTGTAAGCCAAGTACGAGGATGGACCGCGTTGGCGGGGACGCGTTTAAGGAAAAAAATAAATATAAGAGAAAGGTAACACTTTCTAAACTTTCACTTTACAAAAATTAGCCTTTTTGCCTTTTTAATTTTTTCCTTTCTGTTTTCACTCTACGCTTTAATCGGAAAACAAGAATTAATAAAAAAAGAAGTTTGCGTCCGACTGCTTTATGTTTTTTGTTTTATTGGTGACAGTAAGCGACCAAACAGCTCCATGTTACTCTGGCCAAGAACGATAGGTATTTAAATCTAGAAAAAGAAAAAATAAAAAAAAAAAAAGAAAAAAACTCAGTTTGAAGGCCATTTAAGTCCGCGAACGCCCGAAAATTAAGAACACCCCCGAAACGAAAAAATCTGGAACAGTTGGTAATCGGTGAAGCTTGAGCGGGATCCGCATTACTCATCATTGATTGAGTGCAGACGTTTATAATCCGATTGTAAAAATGAAGGGAGAATCTGGGTCTGACGAGACTGAGAAGATGATGGGAGGTCAACCACACTATGGAACATTTCAGGGCACTGCACCACCGTACCCTCAAGAGCCTGTTATGGGAATTCCGCAGCCTGTACCGCCCCCAGGCGCTATCGGATCTGAATCCTATTATCCACCTGGATACCAGTCCGTTCCAGGTAAATCCCTATTTCTATTAACTCTTCAGTTCTTGTAAGAAGTTTTAAATAAAATACGCTGAAATCTTCAATTTGCTAGAGTTTTGATTCACCAAAATTTTCAATTTGCTGGATTTTTAGTTCATCAGAATCTTCAATTTTGCTGGAGGCTTCACTTCGCCAAAGTTTTTCTATTAAGTCTTCAGTTCTCTTAAGTTGTTCTGATATAAGTGTGCTAAAATCTTCACTTGATAGAGTTTTAATTCACCAAAATTTTCGATTTACTGCAGTTTTAATTCACCAGAATCTTCAATTTTGCTGGAGTCTTCACTTCCAAAGTTTTTCTATTAAGTCTTCACTTCTCTAATTTAAATATGCTAAAATCTTCAATTTGCTAGAGCTTTGATTTAGCAGAATCTTCAATTTGCTGGAGTTTTAATTTAGCAGAATCTTTAATTTTGCTGGAGCCTTTACTTCGCCAAAGTTGACTAACAATTTCAACTGGTTGACATTCTCAACACTATAAACTAGTAGAGTTTTAATTTGCTGAAATCTTCGATCTGCTAAATGCTTCATTTGGCTAAAGTTACTGTAGTTTTAATTCGCTAAAATCTTAAATTTGCCGAAATCTTTAATGGGCTAAAGTTGCTCTAGTTTTAAGTGGCTAAACTCTTTTATTTGCTGAAATCTTCAATTGGTTAAAGATGCTGTTGTTTTAATTTTTTTAAAATAATTAATTTGCTCAAATTTCACTTTGCTAAAGTTGCCAGAGTTTTAATACCGCAATATCTTCGGTTCGCTTAAGTCATAAATTCCCTAAAATTCCTTTAGAAGTGAGTTTCTTAGGGAAGTCCCAGTTTGGTGTTTTGGTGTGAACTCAAATTCACTAGTATTTGATTCTGAGTTCTGAGTTCTAAACTATTCAGTTAGCTGAAGTCTTCAATTTTGGAAAATTGTTGTAATATTAATTAGCTAAAACATTCAATGTGCTTACGTTTTCAATTTGCTTAAATCTTTGGTTTGGTAAAGTCTTCAGTTTACTAAGTTTTCGAGTCTGCTGTAGCCTTCAATTTGTTAAACTCTTATGTTCACTAGAATATTTGTAAATTTGAGGTTACAACTTTTTACTGATAATTTTGAATTTGAATTATTTCATTTTATTTTCATACAAGGGACTTTGTTGTGTTCAATATTAAAGTTTTTGAGCTTGATTCATGTTAATGGATGTAATCTGTATGCATATGTTGTAGGATATCCAAGTCAGCAATATCCACCTCCTCCTCCTCCTCCTCCTCCACCAGAGGTGAGGCCTCGAGAAGAACGCCTTCCTTGCTGTGGTCTTGGCATTGGGTGGCTTCTGTAAGTTCTTATCTTAGACCCTAATTAGGCTGTAAAATAATATGTGTTCAATTTATTTATGTAGTTAGGCAGCAAATAGTACCTTTTCATCTTCCACTTTATTCCTATGCATCCCCGCAGCTGAAACAAAATTATCTTGAATACCGAACTTAAATTGACATGAATTGTGGAGAAATATTTTGTGCCTTTGCTTTAAATTAAAGGGAGATTTCATGTTGGGTATCGGTATCTTTCTCAAAGGTTGTACTTAACTGGATGACATTTAAGCCTACCCAGTGAAAATTCCTTTTTGCTAAAAAAAACAGGGGCTTCTATTACAGGGCCCTGCTGTGCAGGAGAGAAAAATTCATAGCCTCAAAACAACACTTTCATCTCAATCCAGCAGAACTATCAGCTGAAATAAATTGGAAATTTCAAGCTACAGCTGATAGCCAAAAAGTTACGTTACCAACTTACATGCAACTGTCCATTAAATCCTATAAAGCAAATATATCCCTGAAGGCTGATAGAATAGTGTAGAAGCCAAAAGTATCCGGCCCATCTACAGGATCCTGCTGAAACAAGGCTAAAAAATAGATTAATATATGTATTGACAAACATCACCTACATTTAGAAAGCATTAATAAAAAGTCTCAAGAGACATCCATAAGCAGAGATTTTGAGGTCTTAAGGGTGGTTGATGACAGATGCTAATGTGCTTCACTAGGACTCTAGACACAATATTCATTATAAGCATCTCTAATGCGTCACATCAAACAGAGTGAGTATGATAGTAAAATAAGAAACCGTTATATTCTTGACCTTACTAATTGTTGTGTGAAGGTGTAAGGACTAAACACAATGTGCAACAAATGCCCACCCAGTGAGACTTGATCATTGGTTGTGCTTCACCGTGGATTTTAAAATAGGCTATTATTATATGAGTTTTTGGTCAACTGATGATAATCTTGAGATAAGGGAGAAATCTCAATGAATTTTTGTTTTGGAACTTGCAAGCGAGGTGGCTTTCAGTCAGAACAAAGCACAAGATTAAAGGGCAAAGACAAAACTTTATGTTGATGGACAAGCATAAATTATTTTTGGATGTCTAGTGCCGTAATTCAGAAGTTGAAATCCTGGGATTGAGATTTGTTTAAAAGTATTTATCCATTCCTACTATTCTATTGTAGACTTGCAGCTTGGTAAGAGTATTCCACATGCTTACATGATATGTAACTTCTGACTTGTGAATTTTTGTTCAGGTTATGTTTGTTCCGAGAATATTAGGAATGTTAATGCTAAAACAAGAGTGATTTTCTGCAAATTCCAATGTTTCTCTGAGTTTCCTATATGGAAAAATGTTTTCTAGATTTTGGAGATTGGGAAGGGGACAGTGTAATGTCCCGTTCTAGAATTTCCTTATTTTGCCTTAAATAAATAACCCAACTCACAGTAATAGTTTCATAATTAATTATAAATATTAAAAAATTGTAATTTTGATTATAAAATTCAGATTTAAAGCTTATAATGTATCTCTGAAAATATAAAACTTATCCTTAGCCTCTGCTATAATTCTTTTTCCTATTTGCAGCTATTTCTCCTTGTATGATTGTCTTTGAACTGTTTCCAATTTCTGCCCAAGTTAGGGGTTTTCATCCACTAACTTGATAAGAGAAATTAAGGGTTTTCGTCCTTAAATCTTTGACCTTTGAGGGACTTCGTCCTTTTTGGCTGAATAATTCACATGGAAAGTGATATAATATTTCTTCACCAATCAATGATCCTTTCCCTTTGATTTATCTTCTTTATATACCTTATATGTCCAATGATTATGACCCTTCCTATACCTTGTGACTTTTAGTTAATTATCACCGAGTCTTTGCTTGAGGGAAATCGCAGGTGTTAAGAATAAATGCGCCACATTATTAGAGGATTGGCTGCTTTGGTGGGTCGGCTGTTCTATTAAAATGGTTTGCCTGCCGCCGCCTAACATCTTGCATTTTATGATCAGCCGTGAACAATTTTTCCAAGCCAACAACAAATCGATGGATGCAATTTTTAATTGTGAAATACCTTAGGCGGGGGCATTACAGTCCACCCTTTCCAAGATTGCTTGTCCTCAAGCAATTTAAAATTGGGATGATCAAAGATGTTGGCTCCTTCCCACGTGGCATCTTCCATAGGCAGATTCTTCAATTTAATCAAATATTCTGAAATAACCTTATTTCTTAACTTCCTTTCTCTCATGTCAATGATTGCTTTGGGTTCCAAAATCAATTTAACTTCATCATCAAGTGGGGGTAACTCTGGGCATGGCGTAATATGTTGACCTAGCACTTTCTTGAGGTGAGATATGTGAAAGACATTGTGAATTCTACTGTTTGCTGGCAACTCCAGCTCATAAGCTACCTCTCCTATTCTTCGTGTAATCTTATAAGGTCCATAGAATCATGGCTTGAGCTTCTTCGCACCACTTCCCTTGAGGGAAGATTGCTTCTAGGTTGTAACCTTAGGAAAACCAAGTCTCCAACTTCAAATGTTTTTTCCAACCTATGGCGATCAACATACATCTCTTGCTGATTTTGGGCTTGTTGTAAATTTTCTTTGAGTGTGTTTTAAATATCCATACTCTGTTGTACCAAGTCTCTAGCCCCAGGGACTCTACTATCTACAAGAATCAAATCCACAAATGATATTGCCTCATAACCATATAGTGCTTTGAAGGGAGTCATACCTATCGACATATGGTGAGTAGAATTGTAACAATATTCTCCAAGATGAAGCCATTTAACCTATGTTGTTTGTTGCCCTGTAACATAATTCCATAAATACCCTTCAAGCCATTTATTCACAATTTCCATTTGCCCATCCGTTTGTGGGTGATAGCTAGTGCTTGGGGTTAATTATGTTCCAGTCAATTGAAAAAGTTCTTGCCAAAATAAACTAATAAATTTACTATCTTTGTCACTCACAATGTTTCTGGGTAGCCCATGTAGTCTAAACACTTCTCTAAAGAATAGATCAGTCACTTGTGGAGCTCTATATTCGGAAGATATGGCATGAAAGTGAGCATATTTACTGAGTCTATCCATGACCACAAAGATACAATCCTTTCCTTGTCCTTTCGGAAGACCTGTGATGAAATCTATCGAAATACTTTCCCATTTTTGGTTTGGTATTGGTAGGGGTTGTAACAAACCATTTGTAAATATTTGTTCTACCTTGTTTTGTTGACAAATCATACATTCCCTGACATGCTTTAAGACATCCCCCTTGAGGCCCTTCCAAGAAAATTGTTCTCTCACTTGTTTATATGTTTTATAGTATCCTTGATGACCGGCCAGAGGGGTATCATGATATGCTCTCAAAATCCTTTCTTTCATCTTCGATCTTGGGACTAGATATATTCAGTCTTTATAGAGAATGAGCTCCTCCACTACCTTGTACTTGTCATCTTGCAACTTGCCTTCCAATATATGTCATTAGCCAATCAATCTTTGGCATATTCTACTAATATAGAAGTTTTCCAATCAGTAGAAATATCCATCATAGAGCATAAATGAGGCCTTCGAGACAAAGCATCAGCCATCGCATTATTCTTTCCCTTCACATACCCAATATCAAAATCACAAGCCTGTAACTTGCTTACCCACTTATGCTGCCTATCATTCAAATCATTTTGATTCATGAAGAACCTTAAACTGTTATGGTTGGTCTTTACCACAAATTTCCCACAAACCGAGTACTGCCTGAGCTTTGCTAATGCATGCATGATGGCTAGCATCTGCTTATCATAAATAGAGTAACTCCTCTCAGATTCCTTGAGTTTGCGACTCTCGAATGCTATTGGGTGTTTATTTTGCATAAACACTGCTCCAATACCTTCTCCTAAAACATCACATTCTAATTCAAATGGGAGTGAGAAATCAGGGATGGTTAATATGGGGCATGAACTCATTACCTCTTTGAGCTTGTCAAAAGCTCTTTGTGCCTCCTCACTCCATGAAAATGCCCCTTTTATAGTTAAGTCTATTAGTGGGGCGGCCAACCGTGAGAATCCTTTGACAAACCTTCTATAATAGCTACAAAGTCCTACAAATCCTCTCAAATGTGATAACATCTTAGGTTGAGGCCAATCTACTATTGCCTTGATTTTCTCCTCATCTACGCTGAAGCCTTGGGTGCTGATCTTATGCCCCAAATACAAAATCTCAGTCATTCCAAACTCACATTTGGATGCCTTTGCGAATAGTGACTATTGCTCAAGTATTCCCACTATCTAGTCTATATGTTTTAAATGATCCGCCCAAGTTTTACTGTAAATCAATATATCGTCAGAGAAAACCAAAATAAATTTCCTTAATTGCTTACCAAATACTTGGTTCATGCAAGATTGGGATGTGGCTGGAGCATTAGTCAGCCCAAATGGCATGACTAGGAACTCAAAATGCCCAAAGTGACATTTGAAGGCTGTCTTGTGAACATCCTCCTTCCTCATCCTTATCTAATGATACTCGGAACATAAATCAATCTTAAAGAAATATACCGCACCATGGAGCTCATCAATTGTGGGGTTGGTATAGCGGGTCTTGATAGTCTTTTTATTTAATGTTCTATAATCGACACACATCCTCATAGAACCATCTTTCTTCTTTACCAATACCACAGAGGAAGCAAAAGGGCTAGAGCTTGGTTGTATATGCCCCATATCGAGTAGTTCCTTAATCGTTTTCTTAGTTTCTTCCTTATAACCTCTCGGATGATGATAAGGTGTGGTGATGATTGGCTTGGAACCTTCCTCTAACTCAATGACATGTTGAAACCCCCTATTAGGTGGCAGCCCTAGAGGGATATCACCCAATACCTTACTATGCTTATCCAAAATGGGCTGAATATCTATGTGAGTAGCCCTTTCACCTGCGGGTGAAAACCCATCGGTAATTAAACATTGTACTGCCCAATCTACTTGTCCCCTAAGGAACACTCTCTCCATCCTCTTGGCAGAAACAACCCTGGGAGTTCCATCAGACAATCCTTGAAGAACCACCTCCTTACCATCAATTTTGAATTTCAATCCCATAGTTTGATAATTCTGTGTGAACTCCCCAAGTGAATGCAACCATTGCACCCCCAACACTATATCTGTCTCACCGATGCCTACCACATAAAAGTCATCACGAACCTTATGCTTACCCAAGGTGATGTCTAGTTGTTGTATCCTTTGTGTGCATGGAAGAGTAAATCCATCAGCTATAACCACATTAAAACCCTCGAAGTTATCTGTCTTCAATTTTAACCTAGTCACTAACTCCTCATCAATGAAATTATGGGTAGCCCCACTATCAATTAAGATTGTTACCTTCTGTCCCTGAAGCACTCCTTACACACAGAAGGAGTGATATCTAGGTGCTCTTGATAGTGTGGCGAGTGTATTGTTGATGTTTGTTTTTGGACAAGTCAACAATTAGAGTGAAATACAAAGTATCTGACTCCCTCTTGAGCAAAGCCTCTCGAATGCTGAACGAAGTGATCAAACAAGATGACTCCAAGGTTCCTTTCTTATGATTTTGTAAGAGACAACTCAGTGACTAAGTATGATTTTACTGGTAAACACAAAGGGACTTACGCAGACTTCTTCATTCATTTAGCTTATCTCTCCTTTGAGTGTGGATGAAGTATGTACAAGGTTGCAATGATAAAGCAAAGTAAAAAGATAAAAGTTTGGAAAGGCTAATCTAAGGTCAATGAAGCAATGATGATGTACGAATAGACAAACTCCTTAATTAACCTAACTCCACTTCGCCAAGGATGCCTACAACTACATGAAGTTGGTGCAATCTCCTAAGGTTACGCGAATGGTTTTCAAATCATGAAGGCTTATGTAAGCACCCATTGAACGGCGCGGCTCAAACAAGCATCCACAATCGAACTCAAGCAAATGATGAAGCTCAGACTAGCTTTACACAACACTTCACCGGCGATGAATGTTAAAAGTATAAGCTAGGAGTTGATCAAATATTCAGTACAACATACATTACATCAAAGAGCTTCTAATCTACTTCTAATCTAATTGAAACACCTCTCCATTCAATTCAAGATACCAGAAATCATGTTACTCCACAAGACAACACTTAACACCAAACAATGCTCCAATGTCTTTGCATTACTCTTGAGAAATATTTACAACAATTTCAAGCCCTCTCAGAGAATTTTGAGAGTCTCTCCTACTCTATTCCTACTTGCCTATTGACTACCGAACTACCTTTTTTACAAATGAGGCAACAAGGCCTTTATATAGTGCTCCAGAATACATTGAATGGCCTAGATTAATTTGATAGCCAAGGGTCTAGATCATGCCACCTCAGAGGTAGTTACAACAACTTGCTATTTTTAGCACAAAAGAGAGAGGCAATGAAGGCACATTTTCCAATGTGATAAGGATAAGGTGAAAACATTTAAAACATTCTCCACATAGGAATCCCTTTGGCTTCTTTCATTAAATGATACATTTAATGTATTTAAAATGATGTGTTCTCGCCACATAGGTGCCACTTCAGCATACTTTGAAAATTGTATCATCAATGTGGTGATATATTCAATGTGATTGTTTGATACTTGAATGTTTAGGAATATAACTTGTAGATCTTGCCTTATTCATTCTTCTCGTAGACTGGATGTATAATACTTGTTGCTTCACTTGATTAACTTCATGATTCTTTCTTCTTCTTGTAGGTAAGTTGATATGATGATCTTCTTTGATGATGCTCCTTCTTGAAAAGTGAGTAATAGAGTAGATGATAATGATATATACTTCCTTCATGTAAGAGTAGATGATGAAGCTTGCTTCATGAATCGGAGTAGAAGTAGGAGATCTCTCTTTAGACTTGAGGATCAAAGAGTCTTGAAGTTGAATGAATGAATGCCCTTGCTTGATGATAACACCTTCCTTAGATGTGAAGTAGATGTTGATGACCTCTAGAAGAAACTTGGAAGCTTGATGAATCTTGAAACCTAAAGCATGATCTTTCATGATGTCATTGATGAAGAGGATTTGAGATATATCTTGCTGTGACGTTTTGGAGCAGCTACCTCTTGAAGTGATGTTTCCTCGGGAGTGATTACTTCCATCTTAAGCCTCTGGCATGAATGAATGTGGAAGGCTCCTTTAGAGTTGCTACATGATATCTCTTCCTTGAAGATGATCTTGACTTGAAGCTTGGATGGACAAATGCCTTGTCTTTTGAACATGATGCCACTTGATGAAGAGTTCCAACACAAGGATGATGAAGGATACCCTTGAAACAGCTACATGATGCCTTGCTCTTTTCTCATTCCTTGCTTGTCAAAGGTTCTTTTCACTTGATCTTTAGATGATTCTTCCTTATTGCTGCAACACAAGTAAAGAAACAACATCAATCCCCTTTCGAAAACATATAAGAATCAGTTTATGTATTTCTAAGCTAAGTGCATTGGTTTCCAAACTACTTGATTTCTTAAAAGCAATCACAAAATTTCAAACTAAGCATCACACTAGAGATGCCAATTCTATCCTTTAGTTGAATGATCACATAGAACTTAAACTAGATTCCCCTCCATAATTGGCGGATTGGTTGAAGAATTTGAGTTCTTCTTGAGACTGAATATACTTTTACCCTTTAGCACAACAGATTGAGATTTGGGATCTTCTTGACTCTTTGGCGCATCAGTTCAAGGTGTTAAATCCTTCTTGATTCCCAACATTTTCTGGACAAGTCCTTTACCAAGTTGAATCTCTCCTTACGGTGTATCTGATCAAACCTTTATGCCATTTGGGTGCTTTAGATAAGACTTTTGAGATCCTCATGTCTTTCAAACATCACAACAACTTGCAGCCTCTTCACCCTTCCTTATGACGCAACAAATAGAAGTCTGAATTTCTTCTTAATATTGGCGCATTAGATAAGATATTTGAGATCCTCATATTATGAACATATTGATTGAAACTCTAGATTCTCCTTGAAATCATACTTGGAAGATGATGGATTGACCCTAAACTCCTATTAACCCCTGGCACAGCAGATTGAAAGTTCAAGTTCTTCAAAGCATTAAATCATTTTGGTCAATTTTACTTCTGGCGCATTGGTTAAGGGTTTTGAAATCCCCTAGGATTGAGCGCATTGGTTTGAAGTTTTGAAATCTCCTTCACTTGACAAATTTCCACATGACTCTTAGCGCATTGGTTAGAGTGTTGAAGATCCTCATGATGTTAGAAAAACTTCCATATTCCCTTTATGTATATGGCGCATTGCTTAAGGTTTTTGATTTCTTCTAGAAATGTGCTTTTCAAAACTTGAACTTTACTCCCCTCTATAAGGTGGCGCGTTGGATGGACACCTTGAAATCTTCTTTAAAAGCCTTATGCTCTCCCTCATGTTTGGCGCACCGGTTAACACTTTTGATTTCCTCTTGAAATGGCGCTTTGGATCAAGTGTTTAGAATCCTCTAGGGCTGGCGCTTTGGTTAAAGAATCTGAAATCCTCTAAAAACTTAGCATTTTTGCCTTAAAACTTAGGTTAAATCATCTTCTTCTTAGTGGCGTGTTGGATGAGGGTCTTGATTTCCTCTGGAAATATTAGAAAACTTGCATTTTAACACTTAAAACCTGCTCCTCAATCTTGGCGCATTGGTTCAAGGGTGTTAAATCCTCTTGAAATTTGCCTCAAAATTAGCAGCGTATCACTTAAAGAAGTGAATTTCCTCTCGATGTATCACTTAAAATCTCTATCTTATCCTCTTCTTGGAACCTTTCATCCAAGCGCATTGGATCAACAGTTGGAGATCCTCTTCCCATCTCCCCTCTTGGGCGCATTGGTTGACACTTTTGAAATCTTCCTCAAAATGTATATTATATCCTTGCAAATCAATCTTGGCGAATCACCTCTACCTAGGTCGCATTGGTTGAGGTGTTTGATATCTTCCTCTACTAGGCGCTTTGGATGCCACTTCTGAAATCTTCTACAAGTTGGCGCATCACTTCAAAGTTTGAAATCCTCTAGATAACTGTGACGCATTGGATCAAGGTCGTTGAATCCTCTAGAAATTTAAATTTTTCGCCTCACTTTACCTTCCAAAATGGCGCTTTGGTTTGGGCGCATTGGATCAAGCGCAAGAGATCCACATCTTGTTCTCTAATTGAAAGTGCCCTTCATCATGATTTTGCGCCACTTTGACATCCCGTCGCATTGGATCAACTTTTTGAATCCTCTGGAGCAATTAGGCGTTTTTCAGGGTCCTTGAAGTAAAGGTATATTGAAAAATATATTTAAGTATAAGAATGAATTTCTTATACTTTAAATATTTTTCAATATACCTTTCAGGATGTTTGAGATAGGTCTCGAATCCACCGGATTTAACATGCAAAATCTAGAATTTGGAGGATTCACCAGATTTCAGACTTAGTCAAATTTTCAGGACTTCAGGCTACCAGACTTAGTCACTTTCAGGGTCTCAAACATACTTCAAGATTGATCTCAATGTTCATGAACTGGATGGAATTTGATCAAGACTCTTCATTACTGCAAGTTTATGTACCAGATGAGACCTCCACTTATAAAGCAAAACTTCTAGGAGAGGGACTTCTTGTTGGATTGGCAGAGGAAACGGACCTAAGGCATCATCAAAACTTAAATGCAAAACACAGGAGCTCAAAAAAAGGGGGTCCCCATTTGCAATGGGGCGATGTGTGATTTGGTCACAACACGTACCTCCTGAAGGCTTCTCTACTTCATGATTCTCATGCTCATCCTCCTCCAAAACACCCTCGGATTCAGACTCTTCTGTTTCTGAACTCTCTTCTGTGACTACCTCTATGTAACGAACATGTCCTTTGCCTGAGCATTTATGCTTGGGCTCCCACAACTCTACAAGAAAAGCACAATTTCTTCCTTTGAAGCTCATTCTTGGATTCTTCCACCTTGTGGGATTAGGGAAGTAATGCTTTTGGTTGCAAAATATCTTTGTGAAATGGTTGCCGATGCGACCTTGAGGGTATATTCTTGGAATGGGTCTTGTTCTTAGATGTGGTGTCTTCCAATTTTGATGCCCTTCAAATAGCGTCTTGTAGAGATGATGGCTCAAAAGCTCTGACCAACCCCCTAAGTGACTCTGAAAGTCCTTCAATAAACAAAAACTTAAGTCTCTTCTCTATAATATCCGACACCATGACTGAAATCCTTTGTAATTCTGCTACATATTCTTCTAGTGTACCCTGCTGCCTTAGTCGTGTCAACTCCTTAAAATGTATCTTCGGATCTTTCCTATCAAATCTATCTATGAGCCTTTGTGTGAAGTTAGCATATGTCATGATTTGATGATGCCCTTGTGTAACATCACATACCATAATGCTCATAATTTAACATAAATATTCATCTTAACAAGAATTAGGATACATCATAATTATCCAAAGCATAGTTAAACAAGAATGAATCATTATCATTACAATAATTAAGCATGTTATTCTTTTCTAGAATATAACAAAACTTAGAATTACAATATCCAATGATATTTCATTAGTGAATAACCTTCACTATGCATGTACAAAGCTATGCTCATCAAATATCAAATTATACATAATAAGCTGACTATCAGTCATATAAAGAAAAGCACTGCATCTGGAACTTTTGACATTTGTCTTCATAAGTCTCGACTTGTCTTTTGCTTGGGAAGGAGAGCATCATTCGAGTGCTTTTCCTCCAACTACAGACTGGCGGTCCCTCGCACAACTTCCTACCTAGAAGCGGCCCTACCCTTCATGGAAGGTACAGATATAAGGAACCATTAGGTTTGCCATTTGAGTATCTGGTGTTGTGTCCTCCATAATGTCTCTCGGTCATACAACTATAGATCCACTCTAACTATGTATGACACTACTGGAAACATTATGCCATCTGGATCACTGTGGATCGACAATGCATGTAGAGACGGATGCATTACTTTGGCCAAAGATTTATATACATAAACGTTTCGCAATGAACATTGTCGTATGTCCACCTCGACTTGACTTAGAAGCTGTCTCATCCTACAGTAATCATAGCTCGACCTCTTAGGTCTAGAAAAGGTAGGTTCAATTCATTCTTAGTCCAATTCTAGGACAATCAACTCCTATCTTAGGAGTACATTCAATTATTTTACGTTGCTTCCGCAACAAGGAACCTGTGACTCCATGTCACCCTATTCCCATCTTTTCAAAATATCAATAGCCAAAACAAGTTTTCCAACTTATGACCTTCCTAGGTTCATAGTTTCATGTTGACCTATCACAAGGTTTACATTCAAATTCATGAGATTTAAGACTGATATCATAATAGTCTAATAAGACGGTCTTACTAAAAAGACTCTATCTCAAGTATTCTCATGGGTTTTAATATCTTATACCTCATTCGTCAAGTATGGCCATTCGAAAAGAGATGGCTTTCATTTACGTTGCAATACAAGAGTTTCATACTAACCATAGTATTCATTCTCATAAGTATATAATTATCTAGGAGAAATAGTTCCTCCAATAAACTCGGCATGCACTTAATGCCACCTACAAGGCAATACAACTTACTTCTTATCCAGTTTCTTCTTCTTCAACAAGGAGTCAACATATCTTTTAAATACATAAGATGCATCATAGTTATCATAATAACTATCATTAACAGTTAAGCACCATTATAGGGAATCTGTGACTCCACGTCACTCTATCCTGCACTTTCATATTGATATAAGTTTATTCATGTTTTCAACACTTAACCTTACTTGGTTGGTGTTTACTTTATTTACCTAATTTCAAGGTTTATACTCAGTTCATATCATCAAAAGAATACTTACAATGACTCATAGAGTCGATCTCTTTTAAAAGTTCTATCTCAAGAGATCTTCTTAATACCATATACTTAATAAGAATATTTGCCATTCGCAAAGATGGCATTCACTTACTTTTAAACTACAAAGTTTATAGTGGCATAGGGTTTATTCTTGTAAAAAGAACATATCAAAAGATTAACTCTCCCATAGGGACTATGGCGTGCATTCATTGCTGCCAAGAAGATAAACAATATGTTTGTATTAACCTTCCTACTTCCATGAGAAAACATAATAGCATCGGTATGCATTACATGCATAAAGAATACCAATGCCAAAACAGTCGAAGGTTGACATGTTTTACCTCGAGTTGATATGTGAAAATACTAAGTGCACACAACACAAACTCAATGTAATGTCCCCCTTCTAGCCCATTGGATCAGTGGACAGTGATTAGCCTATGATCAGACTCTCGTAGGCTAATGGAGATATTTAGGGGGGTCATTTTAGGGGACTTACTATTTATAGTAAGTCAGATGCCAGGCACTTGCCATTTTTAGTATGGCAGTCGTGGAGGTCCTTTGCACATAATTCATGGTCTCAATGTGACTAGAGTTCAAATCGATATAAGATAAGTCAAAATAAATATTTAACTTATATTATTTTATGAGACCTCAAAGTGACTTTAAGTTATAAAGTAAAGTTATTTTATAAAGTGCAAGTTGTAACTTAAAGTTGTATTCCTAGGGATGGGCGCCCCTCATGGAGTGATAAGGGGATGAGTTGCAATTTAAAATAATTAAAAATAAATCCCTCTTGGGCGTTGGGAAGGAGAGCAACAAAAGGACCAAAAAGTGACTTCATTTGTTATGCGAAGATTATTGATTTTGCTCTCTATTGTGAGTTTATTGTGCTTTGGCTTTTGGAGCTTGGCTCTAGGGTTTTAGTTGGCTGTGTTGAGACGAAAACCCCGGCATTGGTCCCTTTCCTCGTGCGTGAGAGATCGTATCAAGAGAGGATTTGTGGAGGCTTCATCCAGAGGTCTCATTTGTGCATTCAACGGGTACTATTTTGGAGTTGATATCAGTTAGGGGTTTGCATCCACTAACTTGATAAGAGAAATTAAGGTTTTTGTCCTTAAATCTTTGACCTTTGAGGGACTTCATCCTTTTTGTTTGAATAATTCACATGGAAAGTTATATAACATTTCTTCACCAATCGATGATCCTTTCCCTTTGATTTATCTTCTTTATATACCCTGTATCTCCAATGATTATGACCCTTCCTATACCTTGTGACTTTTAGTTAATTATCACCGAGTCTTTGCTTGAGGGAAATCGCAGGTGTTAAGAATAAATGCGCCACATTATGAGAGGATCGGCTGCTTTGGTGGGTTGTCTGTCCTGTTAAAATGGTCTGCCTGCCGCTGCCTAACATCTTGCATTTTATGATCAGCCGTGAACAATTTTTCCAGGCCAGCAACAAATCAATGGATGCAATTTTTAGTTGTGAAATACCTTAGGCAGGGGCATTACAGACAGAAAAATTTGTAGCATTTCATTTATATAATTAAGCATTATTAAACATTCTGTAGAGCTGCTTTCCGAATACTAGTAAGTAAACAAAATAATTGAAAAGTACCTTTTAAACTTGACAATGATATTAAACTATCATGTCTTTCACTCTTGCACTTTTCTATCTTGGAATTCACTCACCTAATCCACTCTTGAGTCATAATCGTAAGTGTCAAGGCACCTGCAACTCAAGCATCCTCTCCAATCATATGAAATTATAGGTAAATCGCGTCTTCAAAGTTTTGAGACTTCGAGTGATTCCTTCCTCAAAAAAGACTTGAACAATGTGAATGATGTTTTGTGGTTCCATATAAATATTGACACCTCTCTAGCACAAGTCAAATTGTTTCACCCAATCAATTCCCCCAATGTCTTTTAATGTGTTGTTCATTACATGGTCACAAGGGGTCCAATGTATGTGTCTGTATGAAGCCTCAATTAACTTTGTTGATTTTCTGCAAACATAAGTTGCATTTATAACTACTTGTGCAATATTGGCTGGGCCAACCTCCTCAATGGCATCGTTCAATATCTGAAGCTGAAAATTAACATCCCTGCACTTTAGAACGATAATGCCCATCCACCCGTTAATGATATAGAATACCATGTATTCAATGCATAACTCCATCTCCTCCATTGGAAAAGTAACTATTGAGTAGTTTTTAACCAAGAATTGGGATTTTCAAATTGGTTTTTCTTGGAGGTACTTAGATTGACTTGATTAAAGATTTGCATGCCTCGTGGAACACTTCCTTATAACAAGGTGACCGAGTAGAGCCACACATAACATGATATCATTTACAAATATAATTTTCCAACACATCATCTTTTCTGTCATGTTCCTACACATTTTCACAATTCTATATCAGGGTTTAAAGTCTTCTCTTTCCCTTTTCCCGACTCACCTTAATAATTTGAAACTCAGGTGCTAGAGAAGCAACCCTAGAAGTGTTCCTTAAGGAAATTCTAGAAAAATGGGTGGGGATACCGGACATCAAATGCAAAAGAATGGTCCCCTTTCCACAATCTTGTTGATTGAACTGTCTCCTCAAGTGTAATTTTTTTAATTTGGATACTATTAATTCATGCATGAAAGTGGGTACATGGGGCAGATGGTGACATATTGCTCATCTATGGTCTACTACTGCTAAGGCTTCTTGATAACTCAACTCTCATTCTAATGGTTGCGTTTCTATCTCCTCTTGACATTGGGGGCCCTCTAGCACTCCTCTTTTACAATGCAGATCTTTAGGCAAGCTCACATTGCTAAATTCTTTTCTACCACCAATAGTTCTTTGGCCTTGAGTGTGAGGGGAGGTTCTATGCAGAATAGATTCTGCATTGATACTCCAACATGGATTGATGAGAATATTGGTGGCTCCATTGAATTCCAAAATGCTGACATTTGATGATTTTTGCTTCTTGCCTAGGTTGCCTGTCTTTTGCTTCCTCAGTTATTTGGGGTCCTCCGTGCACTTCTATTTATACTTGTACTTGTTTTGATGTCAACATTTTAGGTTTACCCCTACTTGTCTATTTCTTTGTTTTTCTTGCTTTTCTTTGCCTTTTGTGTGTGCTTTGAGTCTAGGATCCTTTTTGCCCTAGTATTTTGCCATTGAAACAGATGTATGTTTCAGTCCCTTTGACCTATTCTTGATCATCTGTGATCATTGATATAAGTTCATTCTTGCTTTCTTTCTTTCCATCTCCGTGATGTGATGTGTGTATAAGATGTGCATTGACTTTGGTAAGGCTCCTAAATCAGTCATGATTGTAGATATTGCATCTAAAATGGTGATTTTCCTATAATTCTTTTGACTTGTTTGTTTCAAGCATTGTTGCAAACTGAAATAGGGGTCACTGGCTGCCTTGCATATGGCTTCAACAAAGGTGATGGGAAATCAAACTACGAGGCAAGACCAATTGAACTCTATATTGGTGTTTGAGTTCCTTCTTCCCTCCACCTTACGACCTCTCTCTATTTCCCTCATTTCCATAATTGTAATCATTGCTCAAACTCATTTTGTATATTGCCGAAGATAAAATAAAAATACCTAAATCAAATCTTAAAAATAAAAAATATAAATAAATAAAATGTATTCAATATATTAAAAAAAAGGAAAAAAAATATGCATGTATTTTTAGTTTTACCCATAGTTCGCAAAGTCAGACTTGACTTGGACTCGGTAGGCCAAAAGTTTCTGACTCGGCAAAAACTCGGCAATTTAAAAAATACATAAATTTTTGAAAAAAAACACAAATTCTATGTAAAATATAGCTACAAAATGTATCAAATGAGTTTGGTTGGGGTTTGGAGGCAATGCCCCCAGTGGGGTCGAGGGGTAGCGCCCCTCCTAGGGTTAAGGGGTAGCACTCTTGGCACGTTCCCTGTCGTGGTATAAGGCGGACTTGAGGGGCGGAGCCCTCACCACCAAGCCCAAATGAAGATTCTCAAAACCACATATACCTTCATGGCGCATGCCATTTTCATAATTTTTTAAAGGGCAAAAAACCATTTTCATAACTCGTTTTTCCAGCGTTTTCAGCACATTTTTGGCACGTGGGCGAGTCTAACCCTCAAACTCATGGAGTACCCTGTGAGTACTCGCCACAAAACTCGCATAGACTTGTGAAAAACTTGGCAACTATAACTCGCGAGTATACTTTGCAAAAAATCGTGCTAGGAAAAAATTGTGACAATAGTGTATCCCACTTATGGGACATCTTGATTTTTGTTTGAAATCACATTTTTTTGAAAAATTAATGATTTAAGCCTTGAGGGGTTCCATCTAAAGGGGTATAATTGAAGAGGATTAGATAAACCACCCCTAGATCAAACCCCCTTGGAAATTACCTTCCTAGTCCTATATCAAACCCTCGATGGAGTCTCCTCCACACCTATCAAAATGCTAACAAAAAACTAATTTTGCTTCACCTTTTGGGGGATCAAATGAAGTCATTTAGAAATTCTATTTTGTAAGTATGTAGCCTTTAGTATAAGGTTTCCAAAAAGTATGATATTGAATATATTTCATTTGATTATTATATTTATTTTCTATTTTCTAGTGAACATAAGTTTTTCAACGAACATCAAGGTCTTTATTCCACACACATGGAAAAATAAAAAAATAGACAAAAAAAATTCTGAAAAATTATCTGCACACTAGGTATTGATGTCCTTGTTTTAACAAAAAAAGAAGTTAATTTGGATACATATAGAAAAAGTTGTGTTGTATCATATAAACCTATGTCTGAATTATAATTAATCTCACTTCAAAAATTAATTTTAAAAAATATCCAACAAAAAAATTATGAAAAAAAATCTACGCACTAGATATTGGTGTTACAAATCTATGTTTAAAAATTTATAATTGTGTGCTTTTTAAGTTATTAAAATTTATGTAAAACAAATCACAAATTATTTCTTAAAATTTTGAAAAATATATATTTATAATCTACACAAAATCTCAAAAATCACTAGTTCACATCATCTTCAAATTCTTAATGGATTAGTTGCTATAGGTGTTAGAAAGTGAAAATTTGGTTAAAAATGCTGATTATTGTGGGCTGACCCTTTTACCTTTTAAATCTGCTTCCAATCTCTTGCAAATTCTTCTCCCTTCTTTCAAATTTATCCTTATCTTTCTTATCTTTTCCTCTTCCATGCAAATGCAATGAGTGTAATGAGGGCATTAAGGTTTTTGGAGGGTTGTAATAGGGTGGCAGGCCTTGGTGGCTGCCCACCCTTTATGTTATGCTTAGAGGCATAACCTATAGTGGCAGCAAAAGGTTGAGTGTAATGGAGTGAGCTTCTTAACAAAAACTATTACCAAAATAATAAAAATACAAAACAAATAAATGTATGGCAAACAATACTCAACATTAATAACAAGAAGTTATCTATGATTCTATACACACGCAAGTTGCTACCTTGGGGTTAGCTCCCTTTACATTAATATGCAAAAAAACGAAATGCATGGCCACCTTTGGCCTATAGAACAACAGGGTTCTAAGCCCTAATGTCATTTCTTGTAGCCTTTCTTTTTGCAGTGGAAGCAAGAGATTCACATGATGATCGATGAAAAATGCGTAGACTGCCATTTTGTTCTGTTCTATCCCCTCCTTGAAGAGTGTTATTGCTTGTTTCAAGTCCTCGCTACGACGTGCTGCCTCAATGCTTATTGCATCCCCAATGAGACCTTCTTTCAGCCTCTTGTTGAATGCCGATATAGCATTGACTGCTTCTCCTCTGAATCTCTATTGGAAAAGTCGTCCGCTACCAGCTTTCCCCATCTCTTCTTCCCCAACATCAGAACACAGTTTGTGAGGAACTTCTCTAGCAATATCCCGTTGTGGACATGTTCCTTCTACGTGTTTTTCTCCCGGATTGCTTTCTCCACTTCCACTGTTTCAATATGAAATACAATATGCATTTGTAAAGTGAGCTCCTCTTGTTTGCACACACAAGCACAACTTGAAATGATAATCCAATCCACCATCTTCGAAGCTTAAGGAAGACATCTTGATCATAAGTTTTATAGCCTGCACTCTACCTCCCATGTGATTTTACGGCCAAACACAATTCTGCAACCTCCAGACCTCAATGCTAGGGTGCTGTCGGTTCAGTCGAGTTGCGATCTTCCTAGTCGGTTCCGAAAGATTTTTCTGTACTTATGATTTCTGCCAAACCTTGCCACTCGTTCACATCCTCTGAAATAATCATTTCCCTATCTTGATCGATAGCTTGATTAGACAAAAGGTCAGATTACATATATATATATATAGTTTCATAACTATAAAATTACTGTATTTTGCATTTGTGCATGGTTACTTTGATTTAACTACAGTGAATGAAAAATTAATACAATAGTAAATAGCTATGCACTTTAAATAATATTTTTGAAATAATTTATTTTTAATTTAATTTAAAAAAATAAAGTAGATATTATTCATTTAAGTACATAGTTATTAAGTAAAATTTTATATATCTTGAATACATTTTAATACATGGTATAACTAAGTAGATTTTACATACTTCATAAATAAAACATTGAGTTACAAGTAAATATATAATATTGACTATACTTAAAAAACAATCAAACAGGGCAATTCTATAACCTTCAGTATCGGGGCTCTGCAAAAGGCTTGCTCTGACTATGTGGCTAGTTCGAATGGTCCTGCCAGTGATTGGTATCAGTATACCTCTATTCAAACTGCTGCCACCGATGGATGTTTGGCGGTGCCCTTAAGAATTCCTCTTTTAGCTTGAGACCACCTCCAGTTATTGGGAAGTATACCATTTCAGTGCTGTGATCGAGGATGAGAAGTCTCACGAAGTTTTAAAGTGACACCTTTTTCTTTTTAAAGGCCTTGCAGATTGCCAAACCAACAATGGCAAATACAATAGTGCTCGGTATAAATGTGACTTTGCAAAATAGGCTGAAGGTGAAGAGGAGCTGCCAATGGAGGAGGTGCCCCAACAACTAGAGGAATCGATGGAATACCAGGTCATCCGCCTCTTCATAGTAAAGGAAGGGGAGGAACGGCAGGTTGTAATCAATGTGATCGAGCGTAACTGAGGTACTGCAACGCTACATAGAAAATGTCACTCGGTATGGGGAGCCTCATGTATGGCTCTTCCTCTGTGCTTCATCTGGTCGACCTTGACTATGATGATACTGTTAAGTTTGAAATGGACAATATCCTGATCCTCCCTGCCTCTGGCTTCATAGCTGGAAATTTTGATGCTTTAGCAGCTGTAAAGAAAGGTGTCATTGCTAAGGCACTCCAATTCTACAGAAATGGCATTGACAATAGAGATCTGAGCTCTCTTGGGGCTTTCATCAGCAATAATGGGGATCTATTATCTGCCTCTCAGATTGAGAGAGCCTTTGTATCTGGGGATGGGTTGATGCACATCATGTATCAAGTGCTGTAATTAACTCTTTTTACACCAATGGAATGGGAGCTGCCCCCATTGGCAGTGCTTGCTGATCAAAAAAAAAAAAAAACAATCAAACAAAAGACTTAAAAAAAATAGAATAGTAAAAATAGTAAGTGAAAAAACTACATTTGCTCACAAAAAATGATATTCATATAGAAAAATAAAATAACTCTTAAAGTAAAAGTTAAAGTAAATAATTTGCTTTCATTTAACTTTTGAAAACTTGTGCACGGTTTTTATGATTCATTGCATTACTATTGAAAAATAAAATAACTCTTCAACAAAAGATAAAATAAAATAGTTCTGAAGTAAAAGTTTAAATAAATAATGTTTATATGTCTTTTCTTATTTATCTTTTTACCTATTTATGTGTCCATGCTTGTATGTAATATTTTAGATATATATTAAAAATGATATTCATACAAATATTGTAAAGGAGAATATTCAAATGATAAAGTAACATATAATAATATGTATATTCTAAACTAGAATACATATCTTAAATATATCTATAAAAAAATACACCTCAAGACTGATATCTCTGGGCGTCTTTTAGATAGATGTATTTAAGATATCTATAGAAGTTTTATTTTTTAGATTTTATATAATTTTTTTGTTTTTGGGTAGCAGGCCGTACAGGCATCCTTGGGACAGTCAAACTATGTCTTAGATTGCCTTGGGATGGTCCTTGGACTTCCTAGCATCCTCCACACTGTGTGGGACATCATGAAGCCCTTGAGATGCTCTAGTGTAGTTTGAGACACACCTTAGGTGCTGTGAAGACACACCTAGATGTCGCCAAATTGTCCAAAAAATTTACATCCCCAAAACAGATCTTGGAAGACCCAAGATGTTCTGAGGATGTCAATGCCAAGGTCCTAGGTGGCCAAGAATGCCAAGGAGATGTTTTGTCCCCATCCCTTGTCCCTGAAATATAGGGAACATTTGGAGTGACACCAAGATGGTAAGGGACGAATTACTGCAGAACATGGTCAAAAACATGATTTCATAAGCAGATAATGTTTGTTCTGGATTCTCCAATTCTAGAAATCTGTGATTTGATTAAATGCTCTTTTTATATCCAATCAGTTTTGTTATGTTTGTGAAAAATTAGACCTTGCTGGACCATTCTATGTGGTTCAAGAATCTGAGGCATGCTTATACAAGTCTGGTATTTGCATAATTAATCACGATGTTAAAGTGGACATGCTCCCACAAGTTTAGCAAAAACTGCTCGCAGAAGTGTAGTGAGAAGTGTGATAGAATGTTGCAACTTTGTAAGTAGCAGCCCCTGGAAGAAGCAGCACATGTTGCAATCTTCTCTGCAAATCTGTTTAACATTTCTTAATAACATACATAATTATGTAGCATGGAATCCAATTTTTTTCGATGTTCTCTAACTCTAAGCCATTGGAAATTAGAACCCTTTCTACTTGGGAAGTTATTGTTTATTATGGGAATAAACTATTGCCAAAATTTATTTTCTAAAGTTGATAAAGGAGTCATCAAATTCCATATCAAAATTAAGTACTGTTTTAAGGATTGGGATTAATAAAGATGTCAATGCCTTCTTTAGAGTTCAGGAATAGAACTGGATATTAGCAAGTTCTTATTGGTGATCTTAGTTCTTTTCCAATTTTTTTCATTTTAATGTGTTACAGTTTCTTAGGATTTGGTTAGTTTGACTTTGAGGAATCATTACTTAAGGTTTTCAAAGAGAAGGAAATTTGTATACATGCTCAAAAATTCAAAGTTTTGAAATAATTCTTTTGGATGTTGGATGTCATATACCATGCTATCTTGCCATCTTTATCAACATTTATCTCGCTCTCTCTTTAGCACAGCATGCAAAGTTATCATTTTCACTGTCATAATTTCTACCGCAGGCAAGTAACTGAAGGCGTATTGTTTTTTGTGCCAGGTTCATACTTGGTTTTATATTTGCTTCAATTCCCTGGTATGTGGGAGCATTTCTTCTTTTCTGTTGCAGACAAGACTACAGAGAAAAACCTGGTCTTATTGCATGCACCATTGCAGTAAGTATCAAGAAGTCCCATTCTTTTTCTTTGAAATGCTTTTATTATATTAAAAGTACAATTGATACCATTTACAGGAGAAGGGTTATAGATGTGCATTTGGATGGGCACACACTAAAATGCAAAGCTTAGTGAAATTTTTGCATGTATGCCCCCTGTTTTCAGAGATGTTAGTCTCATAAACAAGTTATCTGATAAATACACATTTTAATAAATATTGTAATATTCGATAAATGATATTTCAAATTTGATATTGATGACACACAAGAATGTCATATATATCATTAAAACATGAATGATATATCGTTATTATTTATTATCTAACTATTCATTGTATTTTTTTCAATGACATGCATCATCTTTAAATTTTTGAAATAATAATTTATCTTCTCCCCTTGAAATGCTTTGCCCTCAAAGCTTGATGGAAACCATCTTCTGGCTCAATGTAATGTCCCCTTCTAGCAAGCCAAAAAAATTTTGCAACCTTGCAAACAATTTCAACTTGTAAAAGAGCACATTAGTATACAAATCATTTCCATGTGTTCACATAAAGTGCTTAACAATAATACACTAATTATTTCATATCCTTTCTAGCCATATATTCATGTTCATGATCTATCTTATATAATAATCACACGAGAGTCATGGACATACCTCGGGGAGGACGTTCGTAATCCTACCCATTAATCAGACCACTCACCTAATATGAGAGGGTGGGTTAAGGATTCCAAGACCCACGGCCGTAGGCCCAAGGCTTCACCTCACACCCGGAGGTACTTCACTCTTGGCTCGGAGGGGCTTATAGCCAACTCGAGGTTCACCTGCCGTTAGGCCATTAATATTGTCTAGGTCCTACGCAACCATAGGGTCAAGAACTTCATGCTACACCCGGCAATACTTCGTTCTTACCCTAGGTCTAAGAGCTTCATGCTACACCCGGCAATACTTCGCTCTTAGCTCGGAGGGGCAATGACTTGCCAGCTTGAGTGCTAGACACTAGATTCCTTCTGACCACCAGTCTCATACTAATAAGGTGTGAAGGTGGATTAAGAGGAAGGCTACTAATCCTAGCCCGGTACTCATGGCCATGTTGATTTCTTATTAAATGGTAATCTCATAATCAATCCCCTTTTAGAGATACACTTATTATTCTAGGCATCAACATGCCTTCAATTCAAAATCACTATCTTGGATATTCACAATATCTACTAGTTTATTGTCATTTCTCTTTGAATGCTTATGTCTTCATGGTTATGAAACTAGATGTTTACATTATTACTACTAACCTTGGAATTACATCTAATACGAGATTCAACATATATAACTTTCAACTGATTAAAACATTCATAACATTCATATAACCTTTATGAAATGCATCTATTATTTAAGTGGTTAATCTCATGGATACTTCTATCATTTTAAACATTCTTATAAATCTATTTTATAGACCAACCTTTCATTTCTATATATGTAATATGATAGCCAATTTAGAGTACTAAATCATGAAATGCAATTATTAATCCTAATGCCTATTTAATATGATAACACAGTCCATTCATATTTACGCTTAGAAATGACAATACTTTTCTCATATTAGATCATATTAATTCTATTCATATTTACATTCTCATTCTATGCACCATTTTCCATTACTTACATATTTTTATTCTATTTAGAGAGATCATTTATATATAGAAGATGACATACCTGGTATAAAATTGAGCCGCTGGAAAACTCAATCTCCACTATGGTCAACTTGGAATAATCTTCAGAATGATATTATTTTCCCAAAGTGATACAGCTGAAAAGATTATATCCCATGCTGCCTCTTATGGTTCAATATCTTCCTTTTAATATTTTTCTCCTTGCTAGTGTTTTAACGGGCCCACAATCCACTAGGCAGGAAGGAGGATTTATGCAGCTTCAGATAAACCAGCGCTCTATGTATTTCTAATATCTGATTTCTAATAATCTTTGAGCTGGGACCCACGTTCCACTACCATCTGCACTTCCTTCTTGATTTATTATTCTTATATTGCTCACTGGACATTTTAATCAGAATATGTTCCCTATTCGGTCAGCATTACCATTATTCATACTTAGCAACCTTTTGATATTTCATATATGATTTCAAATATGATAACGGAAGCACTTCAATATAATGTCTCCTTGCTTAAAATCGGTGCTAATGAATATAGAAATCAACGCCTTCAACAAGCAAAGTCTTCAACAATTTCCAGGAGTCTTCGAAGTCTTTTATATGTGGCTGTTATTATTTCTGAATTTTCCTTTATCCCCCGCTATGATGATTTTTCGCTACCTATTTACTTGTCTTATATCATCCCATTTTCATTCGTTCTACGAAGGGTCACCTCCCTTTATGAATCGGTCTCTTTTAATATATATTTATAATAATATTTAATTATATTTATATTTATATAATAATATTTAATTTGTCGATATACATATAAAATTACATTTATATTTATCATTTTTATATATAACAATATTTGATATTTATATTTATATTAATAATCATATATTGTTATTTATATTTATATAATATAATATAAATAAATATATAATATATTATATTATATTAAAATATTTATATAATGACATTATTTATTAAATATTAGATATATAAATATTATCAAAAAGTATTCTTATGCTGACGACCTTATTTTTGAGAGGGTGATTTCACCATTTTTATTACCATGATGTTTAATCTTTAATTTAAACAATGCCTTAATATCGGGACATGACACTCAATGTCGAAGACTTGAACTTTTGTAAACATCACCTTGAGTGTAATGAATCTGCATGGGTTTTAAATTTAATATACAACCACCAGTTCTTCCATTGTTGAGCTCTCATTCTTGGTTTTTTCCTTGTTTTGATGGCACGTTGGACCTGAAAGGTGAAGGACAAAAGCAACAAATTTGTTCTTGCATTTTTGTGAGTGATTTTGACAAGTTCAGGACAGTTTCATGGTAAAAATGACTGTATACCATATTTACTTGGTGTGATGTCCCCTTCCCGAAGGTGCCCTAGAATAATGTTCACGACAACTTGGGGTTAGGGTTACCACCTTTCAATATAAATATCTCTTTGAATAATGTAATTCCGAGTTGGAATCCTGCACTCAAAAACACTAACAACACATACAAATACATATATTCTTTCATAATTGTTAGGATTAGCAATATCATAATCATAATCAATAATAATGAACAAGTACATATATTCAAATGTATTTCCACATATTTAAGCATACTTATACTTTAACCATGTTTAGGCCTCATGATATACTTTGGAAATGGCGAAATCAAGCTTGGTTGTTAATCTAGCCCAATCATCTACCCTAGTGGAGGAGGGAAAAACATTATGTTTAGGGCGCCGGATAATCATTCTCCACTGTCGTAGGCCCAAGGGTTTCATGAACGCTCGTCAATACCACCACATGGCCCAAAGGTGTCACGAACGCCCGTCGATACAACCATTTGGGAGTCACCTACTGTGTGAGCCATTTAAATAATAATAATAATAATAACAAACCGTATGTCCCTAATAACCCAAACGTGGCAAGGTCGTGCTCATCCCTCCTATATCATGACTAAGACTAAGTATAACTATATAAAGTATAGATAGATATATAACTTAGAAATATCATACCGATATGTAAATTCTCTCTCCTTAGATGATTTGGAGATGCCCAAGTGATCTTATGATCGCTAATATATTAATTACCTTGTGTATATTCTTGTCTCTCACAAGGTTATTCCTTATATATATACTGCAGAGTATGTCTGCTATGAATATCCTTATATATATATATATTGCAGATTATGTCTGTTATAAAATCTGAATAAGATTATTGAAATTGGAATTGTATTTGTTGCTTGCTGATTGATCTGTATTTGTTGTGTTTTGATGATCGATGGATTGCTTGATGAATGATGATCCTTAATGCTGTCCACCGATTCCCTTTTTATACCCTTGATAGGCTGCCCTTTCACCCAAGGGTTGCCTCCCTTCATGGAGATCGCTGCCCTTTAATTCTTAATCGCTGCTTCTCTTAATTATTATTACTCACTCTTTTCAAAACTAATCGCCCCACATCATTCTCACCTTTGAATAAACAATTTAGCTTTGTTATATTCGTTGCTCTCTAAATACACCTCTGCACTTTATACTATCATTTGCTGCACTTAATATAAACTAAATCTTTTGGTTCTTTCTTGTTTTCTGATCGCTGCTCCCTTAAGCATAATATGAATCGCACTCCTTTGTATTCATTGCTCTCTTTTTAATCATCTGCAAGTTATACATATATAGTGATCTCCATATCCTCCGTTGGAATATTAATGAGAATCTGCTATTCAAAGCAATCGCTACCTTTTCTTTTAATCATATTATATTGTGATTAGGATATATGAATCGCTACCATGCTGTCATCTTATAGTGATCGCTGCCAAAATATGTATATTTATTATATTAAATATTTATATTTATATTTTACATTTATATTTATATATTATATATTATACTAATAATATATTATATTATAATTATAATAATATTTAGATTGATAATATTTATATTTATAATTATAATAAATATATTTTATATGTTTATTTAAATATTATTATATACACGATCATCGTCCAAATTGATGATGACAAAACACCATATTTGACGGAAATGACTTCTCCACCTTTATCATGATGTTTAAATCTTTAATTTAAACAATGCCTTAATATCGGGACATCACACTTGGAGATTCATACACTAACCCTTGGTACTCGTCTCCCATATTGGAAATGCGTCCTGGATAGATATGGGGATGACTCTAAATGTAAGAAGACTTCAGATGAAGATTCTTCATCTCTCCATATGTCTTTTGGAAGTTTCCCTTGAAAATTGGGAACTTCCTATGGAAGTTTCTTATATATATCATATAAATCATATTGGTTATTTTCCTCAAATGCTAATGCTTTGTTGGAATACACTAGGACTTTGTTAACCACCTTTTCTCACAACCCCTTTGCCTAGTTGATTTTGAGGTATCTGTGACAAACTTGTTATACTGTTGTGTCTCAATTGTCCCACTTATCATCATGATCCTTGTTACAAATCTTGTTTGGTCAAATATGTGAAATTGTAAGGTAGCATGACATTCTTGGTATTCCGTTTCCATCTTGGACTAGATTGTCTTGTCCATCAATAAAAATACTCCATGAGCCATGGTGTCAAAACTTTTGTCCATTGATTAAAGTCATGCAATTTCTTTGTAAGCATTAAAGGGGGGTGATCAAATAGGAGGAAGAGCTTTAAATATGGTCATAGCTCTAAAACATTACAAAGTTTCAACATTGGCCGATTCCATATGAAATGAACACGTGCCCACTCTGCAATTTTTATGCTCTCTCCTTTTTGTTTCCCGGTACATGTTCCCACTCCCACTCCATATAATGATAGAAGCTTCATTATACCTGTTGATGATTGTTTTTAGACAAGTCAACAATAGAGTAAAACACTAGAGTATCCCACTCTCTCTTGAATAAAGCCTCTCGAATGCTAAACAAAGTGATCAGACGAGATGACTCCAAGGTTCCTTATTTATGATTCATGATGGGTTAACTCAGTGATTACATGTGATCTTGCTGATAGTCACAAAGGGACTTACGTTGGATTCTTCATACACTTAGCTTATTTCTCCTTATTTTGAGCGCATTAGATAGCTATTCTAAATCCTCTAGGGATTAGCGAACTAGATAGAAAATATTTGAGTTTCTCCTTGATATAAGCTTGAAGCGTTAAATCTTATCTCTTCGTGGAAGGCACTATAGTTAAGGGGTCTGAATTCATCTTATAACACTGAAATCAACTGGTTCCTCCTAGTGCTTTAGATTGAATTTTGGATTCTGATTTAAAAGACATCACAAAACTTTAAGCTTAACTTCCTTCATAGAGCGCACTACATAACAATTTTGGGATCTCCCTCAAGATATCTTCAAACCTACTTTAACTCATCTCTTCAAACGTAATAGTTGAAGATTTTGATGCTTGATATGAAACTTTACACTTCAACTTACCTTGATCTTGACCACAAACCTCTTGGCTTTAGGCACATTACTCAAAGGTTTTGGACTCCAATTGATTGTTCATTATAAGGGCGCTGTGGTTAAGCCATTTAGATCCTAGTTGAATGATCATCAAAAACTTGAACCAAATTCCCTCTAGCAATGGCGCATTAGATCTTGATTTTGGGAATTCCTTGAAAAGTCTTTAAAACTTGATTTCATGTTAAATCCATCCCATCTTTGGAGGGGCGCAGTAGTTGAGGAATTTGGATCTTCATTGAGACTCTTAAAATGTTTTCAACCCTTTTACTTGGGTGGTGCAGCCGATAGGAATCTTAAATCTTCTTTAATTCACATATGAGTCAAGGCGCAATGGATAGCAGATTTGATCTCTTCTTAAAGCTGGCGCATTGGATGATCATGTTAGGATCTCCTTGATAAGGACCTAGATTTGAAATCATCCTCAAAACAGTCAATAGGTGGGCGCTGTGGTTGGAGATGTTGAATCCTCATAACTTTTCAAATCATCTTTTGGCGCATCAGTTAGAAGTTTTAGATCCTAGTCTGCCAAATGATTTGATGGTAGATCAAACTCCCCTACAAGGTGGCGCAGCAGATTGAAATCTTGGATCCTCTTTCTTGAAAAGGCTTTTAAAACTTCTACTAAACTTGCAATTATCTCCACCTAAAGTGAGCACAGCAATTAGGAGTTTTAGTTCTTCTTGAAGAGTCAAGCTTATCTCCTTGTCAAGGCGCAGCAGATGCATATTTTGAATCCTCTTGCTGATCTAAAAACTGCCTCTTAACAAGATGTCTTCTTCTTTGAAAGTCACTTGAATCTGCCCCCTTTTGACTTTGGCACAGCAGATTGAGATGTGGATCTCTTCTTGAAGGTATGTTAAAATTTGCAATCAGTAATCCCTTCAAGCGCATTGGTTAAGGAATTGGAATTCTCTAAAAACTCTTCACAAAATTTCTCCTAACAAAAATGTTGATGATTGTTTTTAGACAAGTCAACAATAGAGTAAAACACTAGAGTATCCCACTCTCTCTTGAATAAAGCCTCTCGAATGCTAAACAAAGTGATCAGACGAGATGACTCCAAGGTTCCTTATTTATGATTCATGATGGGTTAACTCAGTGATTACATGTGATCTTGCTGATAATCACAAAGGGACTTACGTTGGATTCTTCATACGCTTAGCTTATTTCTCCTTATTTTGAGCGCATTAGATAGCTATTCTAAATCCTCTAGGGATTAGCGCACTAGATAGAAAATATTTGAGTTTCTCCTTGATATAAGCTTGAAGCGTTAAATCTTATCTCTTCGTGGAAGGCACTATAGTTAAGGGATCTGAATTCATCTTATAACACTGAAATCAACTGGTTCCTCCTAGCGCTTTAGATTGAATTTTGGATTCTGATTTAAAAGACATCACAAAACTTTAAGCTTAACTCCCTTCATAGAGTGCACTACATAACAATTTTGGGATCTCCCTCAAGATATCTTCAAACCTACTTCAACTCACCTCTTCAAACGTAATAGTTGAAGATTTTAATGCTTGATATGAAACTTTACACTTCAACTTACCTTGATCTTGACCACAAACCTCTTGGCTTTAGGCGCATTACTCAAAGGTTTTGGACTCCGATTGATTGTTCATTATAAGGGCGCTGTGGTTAAGCCATTTAGATCCTAGTTGAATGATCATCAAAAACTTGAACCAAATTCCCTCTAGCAATGGCGCATTAGATCTTGATTTTGGGAATTCCTTGAAAAGTCTTTAAAACTTGATTTCATGTTAAATCCATCCCATCTTTGGAGGGGCGCAGTAGTTGAGGAATTTGGATCTTCTTTGAGACTCTTAAAATGTTTTCAACCCTTTTACTTGGGTGGCACAGCAGATAGGAATCTTAAATCTTCTTTAATTCACATATGAGTCAAGGCGCAATGGATAGCAGATTTGATCTCTTCTTAAAGCTGGCGCATTGGATGATCATGTTAGGATCTCCTTGATAAGGACCTAGATTTGAAATCATCCTCAAAACAGTCAATAGGTGGGCGCTGTGGTTCGAGATGTTGAATCCTCATAACTTTTCAAATCATCTTTTGGCGCATCAGTTAGAAGTTTTAGATCCTAGTTTGCCAAATAATTTGATAGTAGATCAAACTCCCCTACAAGGTGGCGCAGCAGATTGAAATCTTGGATCCTCTTTCTTGAAAAGGCTTTTAAAACTTCTACTAAACTTGCAATTATCTCCACCTAAAGTGAGCGCAGAAATTAGGAGTTTTAGTTCTTCTTGAAAAGTAAAGCTTATCTCCTTGTCAAGGCGCAGCAGATGCATATTTTGAATCCTCTTGCTGATCTAAAAACTGCCTCTTAACAAGATGTCTTCTTCTTTGAAAGTCACTTGAATCTGCCCCCTTTTGACTTTGGCGCAGCAGATTGAGATGTGGATCTCTTCTTGAAGGTATGTTAAAACTTGCAATCAGTAATCCCTTCAAGCGCATTGGTTAAGGAATTGGAATTCTCTAAAAACTCTTCACAAAATTTCTCCTAACAAAAATGTTGATGATTGTTTTTAGACAAGTCAACAATAGAGTAAAACACTAGAGTATCCCACTCTCTCTTGAATAAAGCCTCTCGAATGCTAAACAAAGTGATCAGACGAGATGACTCCAAGGTTCCTTATTTATGATTCATGATGGGTTAACTCAGTGATTACATGTGATCTTGTTGATAATCACAAAGGGACTTACGTTGGATTCTTCATACACTTAGCTTATTTCTCCTTATTTTGAGCGCATTAGATAGCTATTCTAAATCCTCTAGGGATTAGCGCACTAGATAGAAAATATTTGAGTTTCTCCTTGATATAAGCTTGAAGCGTTAAATCTTATCTCTTCGTGGAAGGCACTATAGTTAAGGGATCTGAATTCATCTTATAACACTGAAATCAACTGGTTCCTCCTAGCGCTTTAGATTGAATTTTGGATCCTGATTTAAAAGACATCACAAAACTTTAAGCTTAACTTCCTTCATAGAGCGCACTACATAACAATTTTGGGATCTCCCTCAAGATATCTTCAAACCTACTTCAACTCACCTCTTCAAACGTAATAGTTGAAGATTTTGATGCTTGATATGAAACTTTACACTTCAACTTACCTTGATCTTGACCACAAACCTCTTGGCTTTAGGCGCATTACTCAAAGGTTTTGGACTCCGATTGATTGTTCATTATAAGGGCGCTGTGGTTAAGCCATTTAGATCCTAGTTGAATGATCATTAAAAACTTGAACCAAATTCCCTCTAGCAATGGCGCATTAGATCTTGATTTTGGGAATTCCTTGAAAAGTCTTTAAAACTTGATTTCATGTTAAATCCATCCCATCTTTGGAGGGGCGCAGTAGTTGAGGAATTTGGATCTTCTTTGAGACTCTTAAAATGTTTTCAACCCTTTTACTTGGGTGGCGCAGCAGATAGGAATCTTAAATCTTCTTTAATTCACATATGAGTCAAGGCGCAATGGATAGCAGATTTGATCTCTTCTTAAAGCTGGCGCATTGGATGATCATGTTAGGATCTCCTTGATAAGGACCTAGATTTGAAATCATCCTCAAAACAGTCAATAGGTGGGCACTGTGGTTGGAGATGTTGAATCCTCTTAACTTTTCAAATCATCTTTTGGCGCATCAGTTAGAAGTTTTAGATCCTAGTTTGCCAAATGATTTGATGGTAGATCAAACTCCCCTACAAGGTGGCGCAGCAGATTGAAATCTTGGATCCTCTTTCTTGAAAAGGCTTTTAAAACTTCTACTAAACTTGCAATTATCTCCACCTAAAGTGAGCACAGCAATTAGGAGTTTTAGTTCTTCTTGAAGAGTCAAGCTTATCTCCTTGTCAAGGCACAGCAGATGCATATTTTGAATCCTCTTGCTGATCTAAAAACTGCCTCTTAACAAGATGTCTTCTTCTTTGAAAGTCACTTGAATCTGCCCCCTTTTGACTTTGGCGCAGTAGATTGAGATGTGGATCTCTTCTTGAAGGTATGTTAAAACTTGCAATCAGTAATCCCTTCAAGCGCATTGGTTAAGGAATTGGAATTCTCTAAAAAGTCTTCACAAAATTTCTCCTAACTTCACTCCAAGATGATTGCATTAGATCAAGATTTCATCCTCTAGTTGAATAGCCTCTTGAATTTCGTAATTGAACACCCTCATCCCTTGGCGCACTAGATAGAGATCACTTAATATTGTCTAAAACTCCAATAAAATTCATTCATTTTGGCGCATTTGATTGGGCGCAAGAGTTCATCATTTTGATTCCTCTTCAATCGACATTCAAAACCTTGCGTTTCCTTCAAAATTGGCGCATTGGTTCCACATTTGGTGCTCCGGTTGAAGGCGGCGTACTTCATCAAGATTTTGTGCCATTTACATGTATTGTCGCACTAGTTAAGGATTTTGGATCCTCTGGAGTACTTAACCATTTTCAAGGTCTCTCAGGGCAAGGTATATTGAAAAATATATTTAAGTATAAGTTGAATTTCTTATACTTTAAATATTTTTCAATATACCTTTCAGGATGTTCGAGATAGGTCTCGAATCCACCGGATTTAACATGCAAAATCTAGAATTTGGAGGATCCACCAGATTTCAGACTTAGTCAATTTTTTAGGATTTTCAGGATTTCAAGCTACCAGACTTAGTCATTTTCAGGGTCTCAAACATACATCAGGATTGATCTCAATGTTCATTATTTGGATGGAATTTGATCAAGACTCTTCATTACTGCAAGTCCATGTTCCAGATGAGACCTCCAGTTATAAAGCAAAACCTTCTAGGAGAGAGACTTATTGTTGGATTAGTAGAGGACACGAACCCATGACATCATCCGAAACTAATGCAAAGCATCAGAGCTCAAAAAAAAGGGGGTCCCCATTTGCAATGGGGCGATGTGTGATTTGGTCACAACAATACCTTCGATATCCCATTAATACACCAACATGTAATGATGTGAAGTCATATCAATTATAATTTTTAAGAGTTTGAAACATATTGAAAGCTTGAGAGGTTTGCTATTTACTAAAGTCTCACTTTATAAGTAAAACAAAGAGATCAATCTCCATTCATGTAATAAACCCTCCACTCACCATTTAATTTTTCCCACCACATCCTTTGATTTTTCCTCATGCCCATCTTTAAATGATTTTCAAGGACTTCAAAGTAAGTGGGGGACAATCAAGTGGAGCACATTTAATGAATCCTAAGTTTGTTTTAATCACATTCCTACTTTTTAATAAATGTGCTTTGCTTTAATAATCGACCTTGCCATTTTTCAAAGCCTCCTTTTGAGTTCAATGCCACTTTAATGATATTTCTCCTTTCATTGCCGAAGGGCCAAACATTGATAAGTTTGAAACCATGATGAATGAGTGATGTGGTGAGCGAGGCTCACCGTGTCTTCACCATCCTTATGATACCATGTTACAAAATGGTTATAACCTTGGCATATTTGTTTTGTTGCACATTCATATGTTCGAGTTGTAGAGCTTGGAAAGAGTTGATGCACATGCATGAAGTTGTTGGAGAGCAATGCTAGATGAGGGAAGGTGGTAGAGACGAATGGAACAAAAAGAAATAACCATGCAAGAGTGCAGACCAGGGACGATACGAGTAGGAAACAGTGTGAAAGCTAGTAGTATTGATTGGTAAGGGAGTTGTTGCAAAGATATTTCTCCCACAACTAGTTTCCTCTCGAACATACATTGGAGTGTTAAGTAGCAGGCAAGAAACACACAAGTCATCCAATATATCAGCCATGAAGATCACTTCCATCCACATGCTGTGATATAGTGAAGATTTGAACAAAGATATTTAGGAAAAGTTTGGGTATTGTTGAGCGGCTTATATCAAACATGAAGGCGGTTCATGATGTAGGTGACTCGCCAAACAAGAGAAGTGTAGTGTTGAAGAATAAGAAATGGCTCTCCGAGAGTATTGCCGACCCCTAATAGTGTAAAAGCAACAAAGTTGTGATTGGAAGTGATGAAATGAAAGATAACCTATCTCTAGTGGATGGAAGTCATTATGGATATGGTCTCCTAGTTGGCAATCATAGGTTCAAGGCAAGATAGTGGTTTACTTTGTTGATTTCTTTTGTAGATCCAAAAGTGGAATGATGCAATATTTCCTAGTTAAGTTTGAGTCACCCACAAGTGACATTTGAAGGTAAATTTACTTCTTAATAGTGGCCATGCTACAAATACGCAATAGTTTAGCCATGAAATTTCTCAACCAAAATGCAATGGCCTTCGACATAGGTATGATCCAGTGTATTTTCATGGTTGCTTCTATCCATGCCAACTAGAGAATTTGAGGCTAGTTATGGCCTATAGGCCCCAAAGAGTCTTGTTTATAAAAAAATAGTATAAGTGAAGATGGCGTCCGTGAAAGGTGTCTTGTTCAAGAGAAATGAAATGTTTTAAAAGTGGAACAAGTGAGTTTTGCTAGCAAAGAAATACCAATTTTATCTCCTTGCCTCCACTTTGCACTCTCTGGTCATTAAAATTTAATTTCATAATGGGCTTTGAAATGAAGGAGATAGTTTTAACTTTTAAGCGACCGATGTAGGAAGGCATTCTTATGTGGAGAGTGGAAGACAAAGTGAGAGGTGGTGTCCATGAATGATTTTTTAAATAAATTGATTCGGAACAGAGTGAGAGGTTTGGATCAGGTTGGTTCTTAAGTTGGACACACTTTTGGAGTAGTATTATAGTTTAGTTGCATATTGCTTTCAGCAATGTATTTGTTGCTAGAATGGATATACAGTGAGTTTGTGGTTGGAAGATAACTTGTGGGAATTCTTGGTGATGGTCCAAAACATTACCACAAAACTCATGGAGGTATTGACTTATCATAACTTGTATATATTGCTATATTCTTGCAGTTGACAAAGTGCCTTTAGTTGCTGACGAAGTAAGGCTAAATGTGGACAATGTTGTTGAAATGTTTGAAGTTGTCTAGCAAAGTGCTATAGGGTGCATTTTTGCTGACGAAGTTGCTATTGAAGCATATCCTTTGGTTGACGAAGTACTATAGGGTGCGTTTGGCTAACGAAGTGAGAAAAGAGATTGCTATAGCATACAAGTTTTGTTGAAGTGGTCAAACATGTTGAAGTGTGTGGGTGGAAAAGTTGGCATTTTGGAGGTTGATGTGGTCATTGACTTGTAAAAGGTTGTGAGTTTTTCCCTTTGCCCACATGGACTATTTTGGGCAGTGAAATACAAAGGAGGCAACTATATTTGTTTTTAGAAACAACTGGTAAATGAGGTTGTGACTGCTGATGTGAGTTGGGCAGTCGATAAGTTTGAAAATCTCTTGCTATGACCATTGGAGTTTTTGGAATGGGCGATTCAGGATTTTGGACGGTTGGGCAATTGCAAAAGACCAACTGATCCACTTCTACAACAACCGTTCATTTTCTAGAGAAGTCGAGTAGCCAGAGGGGAGATAAAGGGCAAACTTATAGACCATTTTGATGGTACACTCTCATACATCTACGCTCTGATACCAAATATGATGGCAAATCTTGACAGAATCACGATGACAGGAACTCTCCAAACTAGAATCAGTGACAGGAACTCTCCAGACTAGAATCTAATATAGTTGAGGAAATTAATACAACAAATAAAAGACGAGGATTTTGAATACATAGGAACATTAATCAACGTATGGCTTTATTCAATGTTCGGCCAGTTACCATGAATACAAAGATATGAGACAATTGCTATTCTTGTACAGCATAATGCGTTCTGGGGCTTTCAATCACACAGCCCGATCTAACTTGTTCTTCTTCTGCTATCGACCTCCTTCACACTGTCTTCTAAATCTGTTGCGATTCTTTGTCCTCGATGGCCACCACGTCTCTAATCACTCCTGCCCGATCTGGGGTCGTTTTTTGTGTAACCGTTCCCTTATTGCCGTTCTGGTAGTTTTCAAACTTCCTGCAGTTCGGTGTCAAGAACTTACCAACCTCCCCAACGTCTTCTTTCAACCAAAACAAAACTACCTCTAAGAGGCTGATACAACTTAATTAAGGGAGGAAACAAACAGCTTAACAAACAAAACTTAAAATATTAATCAACAGAACTTAAAATACCGACTAATCAAAACAGAACATGATGGGGAAACAATGCCCCTGCATTAGGCTCCCCAGGTGGGAGAAATTTGAGTTCCATCTCAAATGATGGTTTTCTTTTTCCTCTTCTTCGAATTGTGTTGCATTCTTAGCTCTTCATCCTTTCCATGTTTGTATTGGTTTGCTCTGAGTTTCTTAGTTTCCATTCTTTTGTTTGCCTCTTTCTTCATTTATCTTCTTCTTCTTATCTCTTTCTTAGATGCAAGACTCCAAAACTTTGTCTCTTGTTCATATGTGTCATTAATACTGTCCATTTCCGGATCTTCTTCTCTTTTTGATTGATTTCTTGTTGTTGCCTTTGTCTCAGTTCCTCTTATTAGTTCTATACTCGCTTTTACTCTTTGCTTAGCTGAAAGATATGCTTGAACTTCATTCATGTTAATGCCAAGTAACTTCTTTTCTTGATTTGGTTCATTTTCTAACCTTTGATATGAAGCTTCCTTCATTCTCTCTTCATTAGTTGTTTTTGCATGTGCGTTTGTTTGTACTTCTTCCTCTCTCCATTCTTTCTTATTTTCTTTCATGTTCTCCACAATGAGAACTTTCTTCACCTCTTCCAGTGCACGTTGTTCACTTGGCAACTCTTTGCTATCAAAACTTTTTTCATCCTCTCTTGTCAAGGCAGCCATATTCCACCCTCTTTCTTTCTTAACAATCATCTTCATAGGCCACTTCAACTTCTTTTTCAATGGCCAATACCAACCATATTCTTGGCTTCTTTCGTCAATCCACTGCTTACACTTCTCTAAATCTCTTCTCAACTCTGCTATTTCTTTATCCCACTCTGCATTTTGCTTCTCCACATTTAGCTTCATCTTGTCTTTCTTCCTGAGGCTTTCTTTTATGGCATGCTACTGCATCTTTTTATCTTTCTTCTTGGCTTCTCGATACTTCACCTAGGGCTTCTCTCCTTTTTCTCTGCCTAGTCTTTTGGTACCCATGTTCTTCTTAACCTGTCAAAACCCACATACTTATGCAAAATCATATAACCCACTTCTCCTTCCAGATCTTTTAAACTCTCCTAGATCTTTTAGCTCTGATACCAAATATGATGGCACACTCTCACACATCTACGCTCTGATACCAAATATGATGGCAAACCTTGATAGAATCATGATGACAAGAACTCTCCAGACTAGAATCAGTGACAAGAACTCTCCAGACTAGAATCTAATATAGTTGATGAAATTAATACAACAATCAAAAGACGGGGATTTTGAATACACATGAACATTAATCAACAAATGGCTTTATTCAATGTTCGGCCAGTTACCATAAATACAGATATATGAGACAATTGTTATTCTTGTACAGCATAATGCGTTCTGGGGCTTTCAATCACACAACCCGATCTAACATGTTCTTCTTTTGCTACCGACCTCCTTCACACTGTCTTCTAAATCTGCTGTGATTCTTTCTTTGTCCTCGATGGCCACCATGTCTCTAACCATTCCTGCCCGATCTGGGGTTGTTTTCTGTCTAACTATTCCGTTCTGGCAGTTTTCAAACTTCCTGCAGTTTGGTGTTAGGAACTTACCGACCTCCCCAACGTCTTCTTTCAACCAAAACAAAACTGCCTCTAAGAGGCCGACATAGCTTAATTAAGGGAGGAAACAAACAACTTAACAAACAAAACTTATATTAATCAACAGAACTTAAAATATCGACTAATCAAAACAAAACATGATGGGGAAACGATGCCCCTGCATCACATTCAAAGGTTAAGTTGGCTTGAGAAGTGACTCTTGTAGTAGATGCAGATAGAAGATGAGGTGTTTTAGAGTTCTGTGGTTTTGGAAACAGAGAGGAGACATGGAAATGTGATTAATAAACTGTAACATTCCTAAAAGACCATTGTTATAGCATTGTATACGCATAATAGGCACCAATTAGTGATGGGATGTTGAATGCATACCCTTCTTAGATTTTTTCACCCATCTTGGGTTTTCTCCAGAGGAAAACTATTGTGTCATGTGTGATGTTTCCTTACATGTGCTCTATTATTTTATTTTCTTTCTTGTTATACATTTTGCATAGTATTTTGGCTAAGAGTGGATTGTGAGTTAACCTGATCATCCATACTTAGTGAGTCATTTGGGCTATAAATCCAATGATTTATGGATCAAGCCGTATTAGAGGCTTAAGTTCTTGATTGCTGGTTAGGGTTAAGATAGTTTATGCTATCCACGAGAAGAAGAGGAGGATGGAGAAGTCCGTTTCAGAAGACTTGAAGAAGATGTGGCTAGGATTTATAGTTTAGTGGGTAAGATTGACCGGATGGAGAGTTTCATGCAAGTCTTGGTTGAGAAAATGGGTTTTATGCTTAAGCTTGAGGAAGAAGAGGAACAACCGGTGAAATTTGAACTTGAGGAAGGAGAATCATCCACATGGAGTGCCTAGAAGGTTGAGGCAAAGATTAACATACAACCATACAATGGAGAGATTAGTGCTGAAAAATTGGATTAGTGGATATCTCAGATAGAGGTCTATTTTAGCCTTCATAAATTTACCCCTCATCAACATATCTCCTTTGCTAGGCTCAAGTTTTCAAGACATGCTATCACATGCTATAAGAGTTGTATATTATCCTTGGAATGTTGCAAAAGTTCCTCTTGTTTCTAAGTGGAAAGACTTAAAGATGTTGCTGAAGAAACAATTTGATCCTATTTGTTATGAAGAGGACAAAGTTATTCAGTGGCACTACTTTAGGCAATGAAAAGGATAGAGTATATAGGATTATTGCCTATACCTCCGAGTGATTAGTTTTCTATCAGGATTGACTTCAAGAACGAAGTGTTGGTTGATGTGGTACCATTAAACATACGCGGAGCCATATTTGGAAGTTCATACCTATACCTCTAGGATGCTACATATTGGAGAAGGACAAACAAATATAGGCTTATTGTAGATGGAGAACCATACATTTTGAAGGCAGCTGAGAAGAAAACATAGGTCACCATGATAAGTGCAGCCAAAGCTAGGTAGTTGATCAATGCAAGTGGCAAGTTTGCCTTGTTGACAATGAGAGGCAAGGGAGAATAGAAGGGCCTGAGTTGAAGGGACTTCATGGGCATTATACTCATCAAGAACAGCCAGATGTTTCAGATTTGGTGAGCACATTTTCTGACTTGTTTGAAGAATCCAAGGGGCTGCCCCTGAAGATAGCTATTGAACGTGAAATATAGTTGTTATCTGATTGTCCTTTACCCAACTTGGGGCTGTATAGGCAGAGTGTTGTTGAAGCACATGAAGTCAAGTAGCAGCTTCAGAAGTTGTTTAAGCAAGCACTTATCAAACCAAGTACCCCTCCATGTGGATCACTTATTGTGCTAGTGCCAAATAAAGATGGAACTTGGCGGATGTACATAGACTACCATGGTTTGAATAAGATTACCATGAAGAACTAGTATCCACTGCTGCAAATTGATTATCTATTGTATCAAATTATCAATTGTAGCATGCTAGGCATTTCACAAAGCTGGACCTTAAATTTGGGTATCATCAAGTGAGGATCAAGGAAGAGGATGCGTGGAAGACAACATTCAAGACTCATCAAGGGCTCTTTGATTGACTAGTTTTACCATTTGGGTTGTGTAATGTGCCATCAACCTTTATGCACCACATGAATGAGGTACTGAGGCCACTAATTGATTCTTGTGTTATTGTCTTCCTAGATGATGTTTTGGCTTTCAACAAGACGTATGAACATTTAGTTCATTTTGAAAATGTGTTTAAGATTTTGAAGGAGAATAAGTTGTTGAATGGTAAGAAGAGTGAGTATGCCATATCTTCATTTGTATACCTTGGTCACATGGTGGATGATGGAGAGATAAGGATTGATCCATCTATGGTTGAGGCAATTGTTAATTGGTCGAAACCTACTACCATGAGTGATATGAGGAGCTTTATAGATGCAGCTCAGTTCTCCGTAAGTTTGTGAAAGATTTTTCTTTTATCTCTGCCCCATTGCATGAAGTTACATCCAATGGTAAGAAATTCCATTGGAGTAGTACTGTAATAGACAACAACGAGCTTTTGAAGAGCTGAAAAAGAAAATTAATATAATGCTAGTTCTGCTTTACCTACCTTGTAGGCTATATTTGAGGTGGAGATGGGTGCGAGTGATTATGTTATGGGTGCCTTTTTGTTATCGTTCAGAGGCATTCAGAGGGTTGGTTTTGATATATAGTGCCTATGATAAGGAATTGTATGCTTTTGTTTCTGCAGTAAAGAAGTGGAAGCATTATCTCATGGGGAAAGAGATTGTAGTGCACACCAATCATAAACCCTTACAGTACTTGTAACCACAAACAAAATTGCAGCAGTCTAGACATTATATATGGATGGGGTCTCTTCAACAATTGCATTTCATGGTCAAATACAAATGTGGTGTAACCAATAAGGTGGCTGATATGCTGTCCTCATCACCTCTTTTATCTGTGGTAAGTAGCATGTCCTAGCTGGAGCCTTTTAGTAGTGAAGCGTATCAAGAAGATTATGCAAAAGATGCAGATTTCTGTGAGGTATATCAGACTATGAGTAGTGAGAAACAAACTGGGTTTGAGCCTTAGCAAGACTACTACCTTCAGAAAGGACTTGTGTAAAACAAGTAAATTGGGCATGCGAAAATTGCATAGAGTTTTGTTGATGTGAGAAGCACATACATCATGCATAGCTAGACATGTTGGGGTGAATAAAATTGTAAGTAACCTCCAGCGTTATTTTGATTGGCCATGTTTAACAGTTGATGTCGCAAAACTTGTATGGAGTTGTCAATTGTACAGTGTGAGTGAGCCCAATAATCAGAAGTTGGGGCTGTACCAACCATTTCCCATGCCTAAGAGCCCTTGGGAGAGCATCTCCATGGACTTTGTTGGAGGTCTTCCTAAAGTAAAAAGGTGTAATGACCATACTTTGTGGATTGTTTAAGTAAAATGTGTGGTGATTGCTTGTAAGAAGACAGTGATTGGAAGTGTTGCAACTAAGTTATTTTTTAATCACATTTGGATACATTTTGGTATACCGAAGAGCATCATTTCGGATAGGGATTCTAGATTTTTGAGCAAGTTTTGGTGCATGTTGTGGAAAAGGTTGGATACAAAGCTTAAATAGTCTACCGCTTTCCATCCACAAACATACGGACAAACGAAAGTTGTGAATAGAACTTTGGTGCAGTTGTTAAGAGGGTATAATCAAAGGTTTCCCAAGGGCTAGGATGAACATTTGGTGTACATTTGACATTCTTATAACATGGCTATTCTTTCTTCATTGAATCTTTTGTCTTTTGAGACATGTTTTGGGGTTATGCCACCAAGCCTACTTGATATGTGTTTTGGATAGTCAAGGGGTTGGAAAATAGAGACTCAGAGATTGTTAAGGCTCACAATTTCGTGGAGAAGGTGAGGCAAATTCATCTCCAGGTCCAAGAGAGGCTGAAAGGTCTTAACTTAGGTACAAGATATGTCATGACCAACACTAGACAAAGCATAAATTTCAAGTGGGTGATATGGTTTGGGTGTACTTGGGTATGAAGTGACAACTAGGGCCATCTTGGAAGCTCAAGCCATATGGTCCATTTCAGATCATAGAGGAATGCTTTTAGATTGGAATTGCTTGAATATATGAAGATATTTTTAGTCATTAATGTTGACCACTTACACTTGTTTGAGCCTTCCATGCTAGATGAAGAACTAGAGGATGCCATTCTTCATTCCTTGTATGATTTTGCACCTTAGGAGATGGATGAGTTGGATGAGGATGTTATTCTTAACAATAAGGTGAGGCAGATTAGACAAGGAGATTGGGAGATATGGCTGATTGAAGTGGGTATCTCATGAAGAAGTGGGTAAAAAGTACCCACATTTAATCGTGTCTTGAGACTTTTGGGGACCAAAAGCCCCCTAGTTAAGGAGGTGTGATCCAGAATTGAGTGAGGTTCAGATTGGGTTGGTTCTTAAGTTGAGCACATGTTTGCAACATCATTATAGTTTAGTCACAGATTGCTTTCAGCAATGTATTTGTTGCTATAATGGATATACAATGAGTTTGTGGTTGGAAGATAATTTGCGGGAATTCTTGGTGATGGACTGAAACATTTCCAGAGAGCTCATGGAGGTATTGACTTATCATTGTTTGTTGTATGGAAGTATGAGTATCAATATATTGTTTTCTTTTTGGCTTATGAAGTGCCTTTAGTTTTTGACGGAGTAATGCTAAAGGTGGATGATGCTATTGGAGTGTTTGAAGTTGGCTAACAAAGTGCTGTAGGGTGCATTTTTGTTGATGAAATTGTTGAAGTGTATCCTTTGGCTAATGAAGTGTTGTAGGGTGTGTTTGGTTGACGCAGTGAGAAAAGAAATTGCTATAGCATACAAGTTGTTGTTGAAGTGGTCAAACATGTTATTGAAGTGCACGGGCGAGAAAGTTAGCATTTTGGAGGTTGACGTGGGCATTGACTAGTAAAAGGCAGTGAGTTTTTTCCTTTACCCATGTGAACTATTTTGGGCAGCGAAATACAAAGGAGGCAATTGTATTTGTTTTTAGAAACAACAATTACTGTATTACATGAAGCCGGTGACTGTTGATGTGATTTGGGCGGCCCATAAATTTGAAGATCTCTTGCTATAATCATTGGGGTTTTGGGAATGGGCGATTCAATGGATATTTGGGTCGTGGAGCAGTTGCAAATGACCAATTGATCCACTTCTACAACAACTGTTCATTTTCTTGAGAAGTCAAGTGAGTAGAGGGGAGATAAAAGGAGAATTTTGGACCATTCAAAGGTTTGGTTGGCTTGGGAAGTGACTCTTGTAGCAGATGTAGACAAAAGATGACGTTTCAGAGTTCTGTGGTTTTGGAAACAGGGAAGAGATAGGGGAGTGTGATTAATAAATTGTAACGTTCCTAAAAGACCACTATTGTTGCATTGTAATCCTCATAACTAGCACCAATTAGTGATGGGATGCTGAATGCATACCCTTCTTGGAGTTTTTCATCCGTCTCGGGTTTTCTCCATAGGAAAACTATTGTCATGTGTGCTCTTTCCTTACATGTGCCCTATAATTTTCTTTCCTTCCCTGTTGTTTGTTTTGCATAATATTTTGGCTAAGAGTGGAGTGTGAGTTTACTTGATAATTGGTAGTTAATGAGTCATTTATAAATCCAATGATTTATGGATCATAAATACTTGTTTTTGCTTCCGCCTTCACACAATAAAACTTTATTTTGGAGCAGGAATTTTAAATAAATTCAATTCATCCTATCTCTGCTTTTTGTTTCTGCCCAGCATCTGCTTGATGGATATGTGATGGTGCCACATGGATATCGATGAAGTGTTGCATGTAAAACAAAAATAGTTATAGAATTGAACCACCTTTAGTGACGGCCAGCCATCCCCACACATTGTCTGTGTTTTTGGTATGTTAGGGCCTTTTTTTTAACAGGGTAATGCGAGGGGATGTTTCCAATGCATCTCCAAAACATCCCCAGTTTGGGTATGTGTCAAAAAATGCAGACGAACATAGTGAAAAATCAAAAGAGATTATTTGATTTCCTTACAATGCATCTTCCTCATCTGAATTTGGCAATAGGGACACCTTTTTTCTCAGTCTTGAAACCAAAAGGTTAGTAGGTGTCAATCAAACTACTTATCAAAGAGCAAATTCTGAGGTGCATTGCATCATGAATTAGCTCCACGTTTTGCCAAACTGTCCAAAAAGATCATCATTTTGCATTCAAAGTCTATAATCGCCAACTTGTATGTATGGAGTTCAAATGCTTTTTCTCGGACCTTGCAAAACTTTCAAGTCATGTGTAATGTCCCCTTTTAGGATATTCCTGATTTCTTTACTTGCATACAATAATATCACTAGAAAGGGACATTAGAAATATTAAAGATCAATAAATTAAGATAATATTCAGTTCAACTCATAACACTATTCAGTATCAACTATGTTCAAGTCTTAATTCTTATTTCTCTTTCTACTCCTCAACCTTGGATGGGGAATTACTTGTCAAGGCGCTAAACCTTCTCCAATGTAATTGGGATGGGATTACTCCGCCTCTCCCTAACAACCTTGTCTAGAGCGCGCTAAACCATCTCCAATCCATCGGGATGGAATTACTTCGCCTCTCCCTAACAAAACCACCTACCCTAAAGTTAGAGGCAATATAAATAACTAGGTATTGACTATGTTCACATCTCCTTCTAATCTTCAACCACGGATGGGGAATTACTTGTCTAGGGCGTGCTAAACCTTCTCTAATGTAATTGGGATGGGATTACTCCGCCCCTCCCTAACAAACTTGTCTAGGGCGCGCTAAACCATCTCCAATCCATTAGGATGGAATTACTCCACCTTTCCCTAACAAAACCAACCTACCCTAAGGTTGCAGGCAATAGAAGTAAATAAGTTTGAACATATCATTACTTAATGTGTTGTTAATGTAGTCTATTGAGGTTTTCCTTTATAGCAAATTTCATAATGTATATATCTAATGATATTTTATCACTGCTTAACATATGGTATTTATCATAATAAATACAAGGATATATTTTTATCATCTAAGACAATACTTACCTTTGTAACCTTGAGAATCCTTAAAGATTTCTCCCTTGCAGCTGATATACTGCTACACTTAATATTCAGGTATGTTACCACACATAACTTTCCAACTCAGAAATACTTCTGTCTCTAACTCAGAATATTGCTGATCTGTATTAATGTCAGATCTGATTCTATCTTCCTGCCTGATGACTTTGAATGAGGATCAGTTTCCTCTTAAATATCTTAGGAGCCTTGTGTGGGGTTATGTGACTGTTCCCTTTAAACAATCGCTGCCTATGAGGGGATTGCACCTTTTTGATTTGTCTTATTTACAAATTGTTGGATGTTTAATATTAACCGCTCCATATATTATGAATCATTTGATATATGATATATGTCAATTGTATCACATATCTTTTGTTAATAAGAGTTGTCTTATTAAACTTAAACCATTTCATAGTGTTAGTCAGCCACCATAAATATAACATTAATTGTTGGGTCTGCATTCGCTGCTTTAGTTATGAAATCACTTTATAATTGTCATTATTATATTATTATAATTTATATTAATGTTTATATTTATAAATATAACAATATCCTTTTTGAAATAAATATATTTTAATTATATTAAAATAATAATATTATTTATTAAATATAAGTTTTATTAAATATTAATACATAATTATCTCTAACATTCAAATAGCAACTTCACAATCTTTTATCACGATGTTTAAATCTTTAATTTAAACAATGCCTTAATATGGGGACATGACAGCCCTCCCCACTCAAAATTTGCTTGTCCTCAAGCAATCACAACGAGTTCTTTCATTACCTTGCACTTTAACGTCCACATTCAATGTGTTGAGACGAAACTATGGTCTCGTTTTAAATGGATGGAACAATTAAGTTTGATGAAAATTTCCACATTTCCTTTTAAGACCTTTCTCCCCATTTGTGGATTCCTAAAGAGCTAAGTTGTCCTTATTGTTGTTTTGGTTTTCAAGAGATTGACCCTCCTAGGTTGATATGATACCTCAGTGATCCTAAATCTCAATTGAATTCTTTAATGATGGTTTTGGATATCTTTCTTAGATGAAATGCTCTTCCCCTTTTCACCTCAAGATGGAATGGTGTTGAGTGATCTCCTCAGGATGTTAAATATAGAAGTGATTACACCAATTTGTAGGTTACATGCATTGCCATTTAGTTACATACTAAAATTGAAGTAGACAACCAAGTAGCTCAAGAACGCAACTAGCTCAAGCAAGTAGGCAAGTAGCTCAAGTAGACAAGCAAGTAGCTCAAGCAAGTAGACAAGTAGCTCAAGTAGACAAGCAAGTAGCTCAAGTAGACAAGCAAGTAGCTCAAGCAAGTAGACAAGTAGCTCAAGTAGACAAGCAAGTAGCTCAAGCAAGTAGGCAAGTAGCTCAAGCTAGTAGGCAAGTAGACAAGCAAGTAGGCAAGTAGCTCAAGAGTAGGCAAGTAGCTCAAGTAGACAAGCAAGTAGCTCAAGCTAGTAGGCAAGTAGCTCAAGTAGACAAGCAACCAGCTCAAGCAAGTAGGCAAGTAGCTCAAGTAGACAAGCAACCAGCTCAAGCAAGTAACCAAGTAGCTCAAGTAGACAAGCAAGTCATAGAGTATACACTTGAATACATATAAGGCACACATAGTATATATATGATGGCAGGATGACTGCTCTAATACCACTTGTAATGTCCCCTTTTAGGATATGCCTGATTTCTTTACTTGCATACAATAATATCACTAGAAAGGGACATTAGAAATATTAAAGATCAATAAATTAAGATAATATTCAGTTCAATTCATAACACTATTCAGTATCAACTATGTTCAAGTCTTAATTCTTATTTCTCTTTCTACTCCTCAACCTTGGATGGGGAATTACTTGTCAAGGCGCTAAACCTTCTCCAATGTAATTGGGATGGGGAATTACTTGTCAAGGCGCTAAACCTTCTCCAATGTAATTGGGATGGGGAATTACTTGTCAAGGCACTAAACCTTCTCCAATGTAATTGGGATGGGATTACTCCGCCTCTCCCTAACAACCTTGTCTAGGGCGCGCTAAACCATCTCCAATCCATCGGAATGGAATTACTTCACCTCTCCCTAACAAAACCAATCTACCCTAAGGTTGCATGCAATAGAAGTAAATAAGTTTGAACATATCATAATTACTTTGCCTCTCCCTAACAAAACCAATCTACCCTAAGATTGTAGACAATAGAAGTAAATAAGTTTGAACATATCATTACTTAATGTGTTGTTAACGTAGTCTATTGACGTTTTCCTTTATAGCAAATTTCATAATGTATATATCTAATGATATTTTATCACTGCTTAACATATGGTATTTATCATAATAAATACAAGGATATATTTTTATCATCTAAGACAATACTTACCTTTGTAACCTTTAGAATCCTTAAAAGATTTCTCCCTTTCAGCCGATATACTGCTGCACTTAATATTCAGATATGTTACCACACATAACTTTCCAACTCAGAAATACTTCTGTCTCTAACTCAGAATATTGCTGATCTGTATTTATGTCAGATCTGATTCTATCTTCCTGCCCGATGACTTTGAATGAGGATCAGTTTCCTCGTAAATATCTTAGGAGCCTTGTGTGGGGTTACGTGACTGTTCCCTTTAAACAGTCGCTGCCTATGAGGGGATCACACCTTTTTGATTTGTCTTATTTACAAATCGTTGGATGTTTAATATTAACCGCTCCATATATTATGAATCATTTGATATATGATATATCTCAATCGTATCACATATCTTTTGTTAATAAGAGTTTTGTCTTATTAAACTTAAACCATTTCATAGTGTTAGTCAGCCACCATAAATATAACATTAATTGTTGGGTCTGCATTCGCTGCTTTAGTTATGAAATCACTTTATAATTGTCATTATTATATTATTATAATTTATATTTATAAATATAACTATATCCTTTTTAAAATAAATATATTTTAATTATATTAAAATAATAATATTATTTATTAAATATAAGTTTTATTAAATATTAATACATAATTATCTCTAACATTCAAATAGCAACTTCACAGTCTTTTATCGTGATGTTTAAATCTTTAATTTAAACAATGCCTTAATATGGGGACATGACATCATGGAATCTCTCTTTGACAAGAACTCCACAAATATGCAACATATTCAGATCCCACATAAAGTCATATGAGCTTATCCTTCTCAATCACATGGTGTCTTCAACACTATAAAATCCAATCTACAAAATCTAGAAGTTGCAACCACATCTCATTCAGCTAAATTGTATTGAGAGGCTACAATTTCTGCAGAAAAGCTTCATAGGAGAATCTAACCATCAACATATATGCCTCTTAAAACAAAAGAATAGGCATCAAAGAAGTTTCTAGGTTGGATTGTTGGAGGGTTTTCTAAAATTGATGTTCTTTTTTAGATTTATAGCTTTCTCTTCTTCAGTTCTTGTTTTGCATTTTCAGATTCATTCGTCTTGTTTTAGGCTATGTAAAATAGAAAAATTCAAATTACCACTTGTGCTATATTTACAGATATTAGTCCCTTCTGCCATTCGGAATGGCATGTATATCACTGTTAAACTTTTATTAAACTTAAATTTGGGAGCCATATAAATTACTTCAACTCCATAGCATCATCATAGTTTTCAAAATGGATTTGTCACTGGCAAAGATATAACCATCATCCCCATATTTTTCCAAAAAATCTTGAATTGGGGGATTTATAAGATACAAACAGATTGCAAAAACCAGCACATGCTTGATAAAATTGTTAAAATAGGATCACTACCCATTGTAGTAGAGCTTATATTGAAGATCATCTCCGAGTCTCTGATTTCCTGGAAGCTGGACCCTTGGTAACTGTCAAAGCTTTGGTCAATGGCAATGGCATCAATATGGCAGTGTCCATTGATATGCTCATTCAAATCTGCCCCTAACACCATCATTTCTTTTTTCACGAATCCACAGTTCTTGTTCTCCAGGAAGGACTGAGATTTTACAAGCCATTTTTGTTATTCTAACAGTTCTATCCTAAATTGCTTCAGGGTAAATATCTGCTCCACGGCCACCAATATCCTGAGAAAAGCCTTAATTTTTTTGGTCTCACTGCCACTCCCATGGAAAGGGTAGCCTCATGAGCACAGTAGGTAATCCCAGAACTCTAGCATGGTTCTAGCCAATGGAATGCTGGATGCCCATGGGCTAGTACATCTACTCTAGAGTATAGGATCGTCTCTTGAAATTTGCAGAAAAGGGAAAAACTCTACAGGCACGTCTGGATTCAACAGTGCACAATTAAGGGTTCACGGAACTGTGATTCTTGTAGAAATTAAAAATGTTGTATGCAGCCATTTTTACGCTTTATGTTGACTGTTAGAAGAAATTCATGCTGCAGAGATTATGTTATTCCTTGCTCACATCTTGATGAATAAACTCATTCTCAGACAAAAGATTTTTAAAAAGAATAAATTTCTATTTAACAACTGGATTGAATCTTCTCTTATGTTGATTAACATTTGGTGCCAGTTTTCAAATTTTAATTTTTGTAGGATTATTTTTCCAACTGCAATAGGTAACATGTTGATTGCAATATTTTTTGCAGGCTGTTCTTTCTGCTATTGCAGTAATTGTTGGTGCAACTAAAGGTGCAGATGATTGGTAAAGTCCTTTGATTAGCAGAGGAGCTTCGTGTTGCATAATAGCTTTATTTTTTAGTAACCATTATTCCTACCCGTATGTATATAATATTGTTGATGCCTGATGGAAATCTAAACACTTGTGCAAAACTTGTTGAAATTGTTGCTTGCATTTTACAGAACTTAGAATCTGTGATGAAAATGGCCTCGGAAATTCTCCGGTTTTGCCAAATTTGTATTCCATGCATGCTAAATATTTAGTTTGTATGGTTAATCTTATGATAGAAAAAATTATTTGATTACTTATTTGTGAAAAATGATCAGCGGCAATTCAGCTTTGCTATAAATATTTTACTTTTCAGCATTGATGGTTTATTTTAATGCACCATCTGTTGTTCGAAATACTTTACCTGCAAGGAAAGCTATAAAGGAGTGATGTCTACAATGTTTGACATAATAAGTTGATGGGTCTTATTAGTTGGCCTGGTGTTAGCTATGCCAGTGCAATTTCTGTTGTGGTTTCATTTTCTATGTTGGTGTTTGAAATTTAGTCATTTCCAAGAAATTTCTGCCTGAAGCGTTCTATTACATTGATAATAAGCACCGATTAGAATGCTAGATGCCCAAAATGAAAAAATGAGTGTAAATTAACCTTAAAACTTAAAAGCTCATGCAAGCAAGGGGAAGACCTCTTGGCTACCATTCTTCTAATATTAATTAATAATCTTATCATATGCTGACAACCTTTACAATGGGTATAGATTATGGTGCATTAGGGTTAACTTTGACCGCGCAACAAATGAGATCAATGCATTGATTCTTTTAAATCATGCATATTTATCGTTGCATCCAATGGTGGTTGTAAACTTATTCTAAAATATAGCATCTGACTTAAAAGGTAAAATATTAGGGCTGTTTATTAAATTGTCAATGCCTTCTAGGCAAGGCATGTGGAGTGCACATTGAAGCAATTTGTTTACCAGTCCATGGTGGTTTTGAAGTCCATAGTTTTGTTATGACGCAATATTGCTCACACAAAGTGAAAGCCTAATGTAGGAAAGACCTTCAAACCTATTGAGAGTTGTAAGTAGGATTTATTCACTAAAAGAATAATTTTGACTTACGAATGCATACAAGGCACGATTATCTCTTATGGACCAAATTGTCATAGGGTAAATAGTTGCACAACTTGATTCTCCTTGTGAATATGCACCCTTGCAGTTCTGCAATCCCATGAGCTTTTTCCCCACATTTGATAGGGTTATCTTTAGGGTCCCCAGCTGCAGAGTGATGGGATCCAAACCACAACATGTTTTACTTTTCGTTTAAAAGAATAGTGGAAAATAGGCCAGTTGGAATGTTTTCATTTTAAAGAAATGGAGGTCCCAGGCAGAGTTTAAGTGGCCTAGGCACCAAGGGCCGGGTATGTAAGATTTTCAGGTTTTATTTACATCTTAGAATTTCCTGAATTTTTAGATATTTGAGCTTCATTTTCAGCTTGGAAAAAAACTTATTGAAACGAATTCATGCGTTAGATGAGTGGAAATATATTCAAAGCATAGGTTAATTCTTCTATGCAACTTTTGAAGTGAAGATTTAGACATTGGTGTCAAGGAAGTGTTGTATTTTGTGTTTTGCTTTTTAAGTGTACATATATTTTTGTGCATGTTTGAAAATATTTTTGTGTACAGATGTATGGATTTTGGCTTTCTTTGAAAGAACTGTGTATTAGAAGTTAGAACTTTTATTTTGTGTGTAGTGAGTAGGATCTTTTTGAGCAAATTTGAAATGTTTGGAGTGTTTTTTTGTTTTTATGGTCTTGATCGGCTTGACTGGTGTTTCAACACCCTTTTGATTTGTAGAGGGTAACTTATGGAAGCTTGATAATTTGTAGGTTATGCACTCTTTAGTGTTGTCTGCCCGTCTTCATACACTAAATTTGGGCAGATGAAACTCCACTGCTAAAAAGGGGATGAAGAAACCCAACTCTGTGTAACAAAATGTTGAACCATTAAGGATATTATGATATTATGAAAAACCAAATAAATTTAAGGAGGCATACAAAAAGCAATATGTTTGAAAATACTTGATGCATCTTAGGGCACACAGAGAAAAATACTTGATCTGTAGATTTTTGGCTTTTGACCCTCCTACATATTACATAACTTGAGTGGAGAATTAGTTAGATCAACCAGGTTTAGCTTATTTTAAACCATGCTCATGGATTTCTTGGAATTTATGAATGTATAAAGGTTTTAAATTTTTCATTCATTCCTTGATCCAATACTTCAGATTGGTGAATCCCACAGTAAAGCAACTTCTATCTAGATCTAGCTGGTTTGGGGACTCTTCACATCATTGTAAGTTTTATTCATTAAGTTTGATGAATATCTTGTTCTTATAGGTGGATGGAACATGGCATACGAGAGTTTGCATCTTATTATCCTCAAGTTTTTTAGTTTCTTATTTTGTTGGTTCATGATTTGTGCAATTGGCTCTTGCATAGATTTTGTAATTTAAGAATCTTTCGACTTGGGCACCATGCTTTTCATATCAAAAGACGTTTGGGAGGTGCAGGATCATGTGAGACTGAGAATCCAAGCTGTAGGAATTAGGATTAAATGTACAGAAATAATAATAGAAAATATATTCGTAAGTAATATAAATGAATATGTAGAAATATATTATATTTTGGTTAATTTAATAATACTAATTTTAGGCTTATAACGCCATTTCTTGTCAACCATTTGAGTAACTATCAAATACCTGTTAACAACTAAAAATTGTTCAAAACTACAAACTATTAAATTAAGAAAACATTAATACAAAACTATCCCCCCTTAATTATATCATATTGCTTATTGAGGTAGGGATACCAAAAATTGGACTAGGACAAACACAAGAGTCCAAACAACCACAAACAACCACCTGTTGAACTGCAATACTCTTAATAATTCACTTCCATGGCTACCAAAACTTCACTGCCTTGGTTACCATCTTCACCTTCACCATCTTGGCTATGGAAACTTCATTATCTTGGTTACCAAAATCATTCCTTCACCACTATCATGACTACCCAAGCTTCATTTTCTTGGTTACCAAAACTGTTATTTCTTTACCTGTCATGGCTACCAAAATTGATTTTCCTTCATTTGTCATGGCTAACAAAACTTCTCATGTCTTTCTTACCAAAACTGAACCTCCTCCATCGCCTTGGCCACCAATGCCTCTCATGTCTTGGTTCCCAAATCACCTTCATTGTGTTGGCTGCCAATACCTTTCATGTCTTGGTTACCAAATCACCTACATTGTCTTGGCTACCAAAACTTATCATCATCTTGGTTACCAATACTTTTAATTGTCTTGGTTACTGAAACTTTTCATTTTCTCGGTTACCAAAACTTTGGATCACAATTGCAAACATAACCCTTCCTAATCTAATGGGGAAATAATTTAAAATTTTGGAGCTTCTCAAGTAGTATACCATCTCTAAGCAAGAAGCTAGCTCAAGATAGAAAAAAATCCTCCAACCTCTAGCACTTCCAACCTCTTGTAACATTCTATCTGCTTGATGTTGCATTAAAATCTTTGGGAGCACAAGGATGAGAAGATGATATCATTTTTAGAAACAAAAAAAGGTGTCATTTTCAACAAACAATGCACCCATTACATTAATATTATTACACTTATAACACAATCTTCTCTGTAATCCCATATTAATTTTTATGGATATGTAATTATAAAATTTGAATTGATCTCCTTTAGAACAAATTCTAATGACTTTAATATCACTACCAACTCACTCACCAAACACAATCATTAAGTCTCAATATACTCTCACATACAAATGCATGTGGCTTCCACTTCAAAGTGAGAAATGTCAAACTTACCCTTCAATTTACCTTCTAACTCAAATTTAAACATTAAAAAAAGTTTCTTTTTAACATCAAATATAGGCTACCCACTTCAATTTGACTCTGCAACCAAAATAGTTTTCATGGTGTCTTTTTTGTTCTATATCTATAATTAATGGGTCTTTCTTTTGTTCTTATATTTCCACAAAACATTTACAATTTCAATAACTAATGTACCTAATGTAATTGAATATATGTTTTTACAAAACATTTACAATTTCAATAACTAATGTACCTACTGTAATTGCAAGCAACACAGTAAATTGTAGATGGAAGCAATTCAGGGAATACAATAAATTTATGGGGACAAGTTTTAATTATTCGTCACATATTTTAATAAGAAATAATTTAGTTTTTTAAAACTTTGATCTATAAACCGAAGGATCAAATGGCGATGGCGCTCTGCTGTGCGGGTTTCTGCGGTTAGGGCGCGACTGTGACCTGCGTCACAGCCCTCTAACCTTCGTTTTTTCTGCTACGTGATTGTGTGGGGCAGTGCTGGGGGTGTTTCTGGTGGGTTTTGGGGGTCTTCTTTTCTGTCTGTTGTTTGGAGGGGTTGGCAGGCGGGTGCTGTGCGGTTTGGGTGCTTTGTCGGCGATCTTTGCCTGTATTTGGTGCTGGTCTGAAGAGAGTTTGGGTTCGGCCTGCGTTGGGTAGGCTTGTGGCTTGAGAGGATTCTGTTTTGGGCTAACCCTAGGTGTAGGGTTTAGCCCTTCGTTGCTTTTTTGAGCCATGGGACTCTCGGAGGGGGATGAGGAGGCTTCCAAGCTCTCTTTTAGAGATGCTTTTAGTGGAGGAATCCCTTCATCTTCAAATCATGGGCATGCGATTAATTTTCTGGCCAATGCCATGGCTGACGCGGAAAATGCTAAACAGGAGGTGAAAGTATCGAAGATCAATGGTTGCCTCGAAAAGAGTCAAGATCATCCGATCCTCGTTATCCAATCGGACTCGGTTGCTGATGATGTGCTCTATCCGGCAGATCACGCCCTAATCTGCAAATTTATGGCGATAAGGGTTTTCTTGCCCTTTCTAGAATCTTGGGCCCGGAGGACTTGGAACCCTGAGGGAGATATGGAAGTGATCATGGCAGCCAACAATTATTTTTTATTGGTGTTCTCAAGATTGGCAGATATGGTTTCAACATTTGAAGGTGGACCGTATTTCTACAATCAAACAGACTTGTTCATGAAACCCTGACATATGGGGTTTAATCCGACAGAGGAGCTTCCTTCGAGAATACCAGTCTGGGTGTGTCTTCCACGGCTTCCAATGGAATTCTGGAGGCAGGATATTCTGCACATGATAGCCTTGCTACTGGGTAAGCCGGTGGGACCGTCCCAACAAACGATGGATTGTAAGGTAGTTTCTTATGCCTACTCATGTGTTGAAATTGATTTGAATAAGCCACTTCTAGATTCTATGGAAATTAGATTAGGATATTTATCTTGGATCCAACAGTTGGATTATGAAGCCTTGCCTTTTAGATGCTGCATCTGTCATGAATATGGGCATCTCCAACAGAAATGTCCTAAAGTTGCCCCTTCGGCTCCCTCGGGCCCCCTTCCTCCTCCCCCAACAATAGATAAAGGGAAAGCTCCAATTTCAGGTGGGAATGAGGATAAGGATGGTTTCATTCCAATTAGGCAAGGCAGTAAGGGGAGAGGGTTGAAAAGACCTTTCAAAGAGAATCAAAAGGATGGGTTTTATAACAGATTTAATATGTTGGAGACTTTTGAGGAACATGAGGTTTCAGTACGTTTTCACAAGCCAATTGTTGAGGAAGTAGCAGAGGTTCAGGTTGATTTGAGTAAGAATGGTAGTTTGGCCCATTTGTAGGAAGATAACCCCTTTGACATTATGGAGACAGATCAAGCTATGACAATGACAGATCCTTCTAACTCGCCAGGGAATGAGTCAGTGCTCTTGACCCCTATTCAGGGTTCCTCCCCCACTCAGGTTGCTGGCGAGGTGGTGGAGGAGAGTCAACTAAAGAAAGGACCTCAGGTGTTAGGGATACATCAAAAGGCTCTTAAAAAAGAAGCCCTAGAGAAGATCTCGAAAGTAGGTCGCAAGAAAGATCAGGATAACGTGAAGTTATTAGGGGAAGCCCTGGTGGAGTCAGGTTTAGTTAGGCCCATTAACTCACACTTCCATAAATGATTGTCCTCTCATGGAATGTAAGGGGTTTGAACATCCCTAGACAAAAGGTTATTCAAGGTTTGATCCGGACCCACAAATCGGATATGGTGTTTTTACAAGAGTCTAAACTTTATCTTGATGGTATGCTTAATATTGCCCTTAGAATTTGGGGGCAAGGCCAGTGTTAGTGTGTTGGGGCTCTGGATAGTGCTAGTGTTTTAGCTTGTTTATGGGATCCTTGCAAGCTCACTCCAATCTAGTGGATTTCTAGCAGACATTCAATCTTAGTTATGGCGACCAATTTTGAGTCAAGGGAATCTATTCTCTTCACGAATGTTTATGCCCCCTCGGACCTTCCTGGTAGGATGGATTTGTGGTTACATATCAAATTTGTGCGGTCTATGGTCCCTCTTTGTCCATGGATCCTGGCAGGAGATTTTAATGTAGTTCTGAGTATGACTAAGAAGCAAGTAGTTGGAAGGTTGGATGTGGCATCCAAGCTGCTCCAAGAGAGTATAGACTCTTTGTTTTTGGTGGATATTTGGCCAAGTAATGGGCGGTTTACCTGGAATAACAGACGATGTGGCAGGGATTTGATCTCTGAGAGATTGGACAGGTTCCTTGTTTCCAGCTATTGGGTGAGTAACTGTTGGCTTGCTAGCTTTGAGATTTTGGATTGGCGAGGGTTTGATCATTGGCCCATTTTATTAAGGGTCTCTCTGTCGGATTCCTCTAAAAAGCCCTCCTTCAGGTTTCAGCTTATGTGGTTGCATGAGGAATTTTTACAGGATCTTATGGCAGTTTCGTGGCAGGAGGGGAGGCCTTCACATGGTATTGCTATGTATTCGTTTCTCAAGAGACTTCGGTATGCTTTGGGAATCTCTTTCGGGCTAGGGCGGATATTCAATCCCGTCTGGACTTTGTCACACACTAGATTAGGGAGTTTGGTCTTATGGAGGAGAACCTGCTAAAGGAGTCGGAGTTACTTAAGGAGCTCTTAGAATGGGAACTTAGGGAAGAGATTTACTGGAAGCAAAAGGCTAGGAGTTATTGGCTTTAGGAAGGCAATAGGAATACGACCTCCTTTCACAACTCAGTTAAAGACAAAAGGCTAAGGGACATCGTTAGCTCAATCAGGTCATCTAATGGGAACATTCTTTCTTCCTCACATGATACTTGCAGTGAAGCCTTGACATTCTTTTCTTCTCTTCGAACTGAAGATTTCCCTCATTCGCTTGTTGAGGAAGACCTGGTCCTTGAATACATTCCTCCTGTGGTGTTGATGGAGATGAATGAAGAACTCATTAAGCCTGTTTCTTTGATGGAGTTGGAAGGGATTATCTCTCAGATGAGGAAGGGGAAGCCCCTAGCCCAGATGGTTTCCCGATTGAATTTTTTCAATCTTTTTGGGACATTCTTAAGCTCGATGTGCTGGACCTAGTAAGGGAATCCCAAAGCAGTAAGCAGATGTTGAGAACCATCAATGCAACTTTGTTGGTTCTTATCCCCAAAAGAGAAGAGGTTCAGTCTTTTGACCATTTTAGGTCCATTGCTTTGTGTAATGTGACCTATAAGATCATAACTAAACTTATTGCGGAAAGACTTAAGAAGTATTTAAACTCCCTTGTTTTTGAGGAGTAGGGGACTTTGTGGCAAGCATGCAGATTCTGGATGGGGTGGTGATTGCTAGGGAGGCTATTCACTCTATGGCAACCTCTAAAGAGAAGGCTATGTTCATCAAGTTACTCATGTCTAAAGCCTATGATTGAGTCAAATGGAGATTTCTGCAGCACTTCCTTTTAGCTTTTGGCTTTGGTTGGGACTGGCTCAAGTGGGTTATGAGCTGTGTTAGCTCTTCTTCTTTTTCAGTGATTGTCAATGGAGTCTCTTCCCCCTTGTTTAGAGCTTTTTGAGGTCTTTGGCAAGGGGATCCTCTGTCCCCTTATTTATTCATTCTGATGGTTGAGGGTTTGGGTTAGATCTTACAACATCATGTGAGACAAGGTTTGGACATTTATTTAACTACTTCTAGTAAGAGGATTAATGAGGATAAGTCTTCCATCATTTTCTTTAATACTCCTTTGGTTCAGCGTCGGATTATCAAAATTCTTAGATTTGAGGTGGGGACTCTTCCTCTCACTTATTTGGGTTTCCCTCTTTCTGTTGGGCCCCTTGCTGGGGGTTCGGGAAGTCGATCCTTGATAAGCTCTATTCCAAAGTTAGTCATTGGAGCTTTCGCCGGCTCTCGTCTGCAAGGAGAGTTATGCTATTAAAATCTGTGATTCAATCACTTCCTATCTCCATGTGCTTTCTTTTGGCGGCTCCTTCGAGTTTCATTAGGGACTTTGATGCTCTTTCTCAACAGTTTCTTTGGGCGGGGAATCTGGAGGCCTCTAAATGGAGCTTGGTAAACTGCGAGACGATGTGTTGTTCTAAATAGAGTGGGGGTCTGGGTCTTCGGCAGGCTTCTATCAATTGTCAAGCTCTTGCTGCTAAGCTTTACTGGAGGTGGTTCTCCAATTCTCAACAGGTTTGGGTTGTTAATTTTAGCAATCAGATTGACAGAAAAGAACAAAGAAAAGACACAAATGCACACATAACACAAAGATACCCTGGGAAAACCTCCCTCTTAGAGGTGAAAAACCCAGCGAGAAAATCTTAGATCCGATTTATATTAAGAGCAGAAACAGATTACAACTTCGCCCAACTAGGGCACAAAACATAGGCACCAAAACACAACTTATCTGAACCTTAACTCTGATCCAAACTGATTATGATCTCCAGAATGAAGCTCGCTTGCACATAGGAGTGATTTACATAGCAGACACAGAGGTTTGGCAGCCTTAAACAGCTTCGCTCATGCTAGATCAGATTCGTTTCATCAAGTAACATGTTTGCTGATGATTGCTGATGAATAATACTTGTCTTAATGCAGATTGCTGATGGATAGTTCGCTTAGAGCAGAGATCGGTGTGTTTACATTATCAATTGTGACTACAAGTCACTTTACATTTATAGGAGATCACACAACCAATAACCTTGGTCGGCCTTATGCAATTTGGCGCCAAGTTACAATAGGTCCTGACCTATTTGCAATTACAAGTTACATTGAATAGGTCTTGACCTATTTGTAATTACAAGTTACACATAATTAATTCGCCCAAATAGGGCCTGCCTCAAATCGGATGATACAGCTAAGATTCTCAAAATGCTAAGGCCGATAGGCCATTCAACATTTTATGACTAGGTTGGCCTCTAGGAGGGATCCGACCTAGCTACCAAAATCAACACTCCCTCTTAGCTAGGGAGGATTCCTTCATAAGGATCAAGTCACATAGTGACTACCACCATGGCTGCTCCAAGAGGGTGGGTCCATCATGCCTACTCCCATAGATGGAAAACATAAGTGCTTATTGTCATCTCCACATGGCGTTTACCATAGATACTCCCAGAGGGTGAATAAGCACATCATGGAATTTCTCCCATGATATCCACCATACCTACTCGCAGAGGGTGGATCCACCATGCCTACTCGCAGAGGGTGGAAGAGGGCTTTCACCTCAAACTTCTCCCAGAGAAGAGTGCATTACCACCATGCCTACTCGCAGAGGGTGGAAGATACAGTATAATATATCACTGATGCTGAGACTCCCTCTCAGCTAGGGCTTCATTCTCCACAACTCCAAGCTTGTCTCGAAAATATGCAAGCTTCACTCGAGCAAGAGGTTTGGTGAGAACATCCGCTGTTTGCTCATCAGTGCTGATGTACTTCAGTTGAATAGCATTCCTTTGCACCATATCCCAGATATAGTGATACTGAGTTTCCACATGCTTTGATCTATCATGAAACACAAGATTGACAGAGAGCTTCACACAGCTTTGGTTATCACTATGAATAACTGCAGGCTCCCAAGGTTGTCCAAACAATCCTGCAAGGAGTTTTCGAAGCCACACTGCTTCTCGAGATGCCACACAAGCTGCAATATATTCTGCTTCAGCAGTACTCAATGCTACTGAAGACTGTTTCCTACTGCATGAGGATATCATGGCGGATCCCAAGCTGAAGCAAACTCCAGAAGTGCTCTTTCTATTAGTGACACTTCCTGCCCAATCAGAATCAGAATAGCCTTCCAAGGTAATGACTGTATTGGAAGAGTACTTCAATCCATATCCAATTGTGCCACGCAAATATCTCAAGATATGCTTGGCTGCAACAAGATGAATCTGCCTTGGTTCACACATGAACTGGCTGAGGGCACTCACTGCATAGCAAATGTCAGGTCTAGTGTTAACTAGATACATCAAGGATCCAATCAACTGCCTGTATTCAGTAGGATCCACAAGATTAGACCTAGCTGCAGATTCACTCAACTTCTTTAAGTTAGTTTCCATAGGAGTAGGCATAGGTTTACAATCTAACATTCCAAATCTCTTCAAAATATCAATGGTATATTTTCCTTGACTTAGAATAATTTCATTCGGTCTTTGCCATACTTCTAACCCTAGAAAGAAATGCATGAGACTAGATCTTTCATTTCAAATTCTGAAGTCAATTCTTCCTTACATCTAAGAATGAGATGATCTTCTCCAGTTAGGAATAAGTCATCAACATATAAAACCAAAATCAACATTTCACCATTGAATACCTTGAAGTAAAGGTTAGGATCAGCATCATTCTTACAGAAACCTAAGCTTACCAAGTACTTGTCAATTCTTTCATACCAAGCACGGGGAGCCTGCTTAAGACCATATAATGCTTTCTTCAATCTGCATACATGAGATTCTTTCTCATGGATCAGAAAACCTTCAGGTTGCTCAATGTAGACCTCTTCTTCAATAACACCATTGAGGAAAGATGTCTTTACATCCATCTAATGCAACTTCCATCCCTTAGTTGCAGCAATGGCAATGATAGTCTTGATGGAGGTATATCGAGCAACAGGGGCAAAGGTTTCCTCATAATCTATGCCTTCTTTCTGAGAGAAGCCACGAGCCACAAACCTAGCTTTGTATTTCTCAATACTTCCATCAGTAGCATGTTTAATTTTAAACAACCATTTGGAAGATACGACTGACTTACCTTTGGGTCTAGATACAATATCCCAAACATCATTCTTGATAACAGACGAATATTCTTCATCGATAGCATTCTTCCATGCTTGTTGGTTCATGGCCTCTTCAACACTGGAAGGTTCAGTCTCAATGATGTTGCACATCAATGCAACATAGTTGGAGAACTTCTGGGGTCTCCTACTTTCTCTAAATGTGCCACTTGGAGCTGCAAACTTTTTCTGCCTCCTGAATAGTGTTTCTCACCCAAAGAGGTCTCTTCTTATTCACGGTAATATCTCTAGGCCCATCAGTAGGATCCATAGGCTCAATCGGATCATTAAGATCTTCAGGTTCTGTAGGTTCCCTCTGAATCTCAGTATCATGATTAATATCCATGTCTTGAGGGTTATCATGAACCTCATTATCAATCTCTATACTTGAACCTTAAGATCTTTTGAATGCAATATTTTCTTCAAAAGTGACATCTCTACTAACCTCAATATACTTCTGACCTGGAATGTAAATTTTGAATGCTTTGGAGGTTTCGTTGTAGCCCACAAGAATACCTCTCTTGCCAGAAGGTTCCAGTTTGGTTATCTTCTCTTTGGGTACATGGACATATACTGGGCTCCCGAAGATCCTCAAGTGGCTGATATCAGGTTTGATCCCTAAAAAAACTTCTTCTGGAGTCATATCCTTCAATACGCGGTGAGGGCATCTATTCTGAATGTAGACAACTGTTCTAGATGCTTCAGCCCATAGGAAAGTCTGCAGATCCTGCTCATGAATCATAGCTTTTGCTGCCTCAACTATGGATCTATTCTTTCTTTCTGCAACCCCATTTTGCTGAGGGTTGTAGGGAACACAAAACTCCCTCTTGATCCCTACCTCAATACAAAAATCATGAAAACTACCTGAGGTGTATTCACCTCCATTGTCAAACCTTAAAACTTTAACTCTTTTCCCAGATAGATTTTCAGCTAAGGCCTTAAATTCTTTGAATCTACTTAGGACTTCATCAGATTCTTTTGACTTTAGAAAGTAAATCCAAGTTTTCCTAGAGTAGTCATCTATAAATATTACATAATACAAGAATCCACTTGGAGAAGCAACAGACATAGGTCCACATAAATCAGAATGCACAAGAGCTAATTTCTCTTTAGACCTACTTTCACTTTGATGAAATGGACTCTTAGTGTTTTTACCCATAGCACAACCTTTGCATGTATCATCATGAATATGACTAAGTTTAGGCATACCTTTAACTATCTTCTCAAGTGTAGGGAGGGCTCGGAAATGAAGATGTCCAAGCCTTCTATGCCATAACTCACTTGACTCAGGTGCTTCATGAATGAGAGCTCGAACTAGTCGTGCTGAAAGCTTATATGGGCCCTCATACCTATTCCCAATGACACGAGCTGATTTGATGCTGGACTTTTTAGGCCATGCAAGTACTCATCCCTCAGAAAATGCAATCTGATAACCTTTATCTTCTAGTGCTGATATGGAGATAAGGTTTCTTTTGATTCCCAGCACAAACAAAATATCACTGAGGTGAAGAGAAATTCCAGAATCTAAATTAAGGGAAGTGGTACCAAAACCTCTTACAGAATAGCGTGCATCATTACCAATGACCGCATGAAGATTAGACTCCTTCTCCACCAAATCTGAGAGATGCTCTCGATAGCCGGTGATGTGCCTAGATGCACCACTATCAATCAACCATGTATCACTGTCTGTGGGTACATTGCTTGACAGTGCAGAAATGAAAAGGAAGTCTTCAGCATTAGTCTGATTTGAGACTTCATTTAAGTTTGCTCCTTGTTGCTTTGGCTGGGATAAACAGTCCCTTGCATAGTGACCGAATTTGTCACACCTGAAGCACTTGATGTGAGAAAGATCCTTCTTCTTTTTCCTCAGATCAGGAGCTGGATTAGACCTTTGATCTCTATTCCTCTTGAAATTGTTCTTCTTCCAATAGCCTCCTTTCTTTTTGATAGACTGGGCAGCAAGGACATGATTGTCTTCATGAGTGTTTTTGATAACTCCTCTAGCAGCCAGTCATGATTCTTCTTGGATATAGTCAACCCTTAATCTGTCAAACTTGGGAAGGTCAGCCCTTGCACTAATTCCTTGAGTGTAGGATTCCCAATATGTTGGAAGACCATTGAGGGCTAGCATAGTCAAATCATTGTCATCAACAATCTTCCCAATAGATGAGAGTTGATCTCTCAAATCAGAAATCCTCATGAAGTATGCCATGACGGTTTCACCTTTAGCCATCTTGATGTGATGAAGCTGCTGCTTCAAAGCTAGGGCACGGCTAGTGTTGTTGATTTCATACATCTCCTCCAAAGTTTTGAATATTTCGCTTGTTGTCTTCAACTTGGAGATGATGAGAACAATGTGGTCCTTCACAGAATCAACTAAGATCTTCTGAGCTTGAAGGTCTTTCTTCCTCCATCGGATCTTTTCTTCTTCTTCCTCAGGCTCGGAAGATCCTTTGTTCACAAAGTCTATAAGATCACTTCCATTCAATGTAAGCATGATCCGGACTCTCCATGACGTGAAATTGGATGCTCCATCCAATCTATCTTCAACCTTGAGACTGTGAGCCATCTTGAAGAAATGATAAGAGCATAATGTAGATAATTGATTACTGCAAATCTGATTACACTAATTCGAACCAAGCTCTGATACCATGTTAATTTTAGCAATCAGATTGACATAAAAGAACAAAGAAAAGACACAAATGCACACATAACACAAAGATACCCTGGGAAAACCTCCCTCTTAGAGGTGAAAAACCCAACAAGAAAATCTCAGATCTGATTTATATTAAGAGCAGAAACAGATTACAACTCCGCCTAGCTAGGGCACAAAACATAGGCAGCAAAACACAACTTATCTGAACCTTAACTCTGATCCAAACTGGTTATGATATCCAGAATGAAGCTCGCTTGCACATAGGAGTGATTTACACAGCAGACACAGAGGTTTGGCAGCCTTAAACAGCTTCGCTCATGCTAGATCAGATTCGCTTCATCAAGTAACAGGTTTGCTGATGATTGCTGATGAATAATACTTGTCTTAATGCAGATTACTGATGGATAGTTCGCTCAGAGCAGAGATCTGTGTGTTTACATTATCAATTGTGACTACAAGTCACTTTACATTTATAGGAGATCACACAACCAATAACCTTGGTCAGCCTTATGCAATTTGGCGCCAAGTTACAATAATTCAAATAATTATTTACAAGTTACATTGAATAGGTCCTGACCTATTTGCAATTACAAGTTACATTGAATAGGTCTTGACCTATTTGTAATTACAAGTTACACATAATTAATTCGCCCAAATAGGGCCTGCCTCAAATCGGATGATATAGCTGAGATTCTCAAAATGCTAAGGCCGATAGGCCATTCAGCATTTTATGACTAGGTCGGCCTCTAGGAGGGATCCGACCTAGCTACCAAAATCAACATGGGCTGGGATCCTTACCTATAAGTATTTGGGAGAGATTGCCAGTGAAGATATTCCTAGGGTTGATCTCTCTAGGAAAGGTTTGGTGGTCTGGAACACTCTAAAGAAGGAGCTGATCTCATCAAGCAAGGTTTATTTTGGAACTATAACAAGGGCTATGCTGCTCTCTTTTGGCATGACTCCTGGGATGGGTTTCCTCCCATCATCTCATCTCACGCACAGTTGCAGGATATGTGTGATAGATTTGTTGAGGCTGGTTGGGTGCAGGTGGATGATTTTAAGTATTCTCAGTCTTTGGGACAAGTGGAGATAGCTTGTTGGAGAAACCCTTGGGAGTGGCCTAGGGGGGTTTTGCAGAGGATAGAAAAGTTCTATCTTCAATTCTTTCTCAGAGTATCTATAACTCTTCGAGTGAGAGGGACATCTTAGCTTGGGGTTTTAATCCTAAGGGATCTTACTCAGTGGTAGGCGGGTACCAGGTTCTTGTTCAACAAGGGGGTGGAGACCGAGAAGTTCCCTAGTGGATGAGGGTTTGGAATAATTTTGCTTGGCCGAAGTGTAACTTTGTTCTTTGGCTGGTTGCTCGGAATAGGTGTCTCACATGGGATAATTTACAAAAGCGTGGTTTTCAGGGTCCTCTGTGTATCTTGTGTGGACATAGTGAAGAGTGTATTCCTCATCTTTTCTTCCAGTGCCTATATGCCAAGGAAATCTAGCATTCTTGGTGGGGATTGTGGAATAAGGGTTGTGTTCATGCCAATTCTTTGGTGGATTTTTGGAGCAGTTTGGGGAGGCCTCCTTCTAGGGCTTCTTTCCTTCAAGTGGTGTGGGAGATTTGGCCCTCCTATATCATTTGGTAGCTTTGGCTTGAAAGGAATAGGAGGATCTTCCAGGGGAGTCAGCTCTGGGCTCAACAACTATGGCATAAGATTGTTAGTATGATTCGAGAGACCATAGAGGCCAAGTGTGATTTGAATGAATCTCTTGTGAGGGAGAATCTTTCAATGGTTCATGGGTTAGGCCTTAGTGATAAAATGGGGGTCAACCCTGATGCCAAGCGGGGGCGTGGCCCAAAGATGAATGTTTCAAGGGAAGGTAAGTGGACTTCCCCTCCGTTTGGATCTTTTAAGATTAATACAAATGGCTCTTCTAGAGGGAATCCGGGCCATGCTGGGATTGGTGGTGTTGGGAGAGATAGTTCTGGTACCATGGTTTTCTTCTTCTCCATTTATTTGGGGCAGACAACAAATAATCTGATGGAGGCACAAGCAATTCTTGTGGCTGTGGAAAAGGCGTGTATTCTAGGTTGGAGGAAGCTCATTGTTGAGGCTGACTCTATGATAGTGATTAATATGTTGAATAATCGATAGTTTGAGGGGGTTCATTGGCAATTGGTTGTGGTGGGTAGGCATATTCTACGTTTGGGTAGCTCTTTTGAGTCGATTTCCTTTGTTCATATCCCCAGGGAATGGAACGAGGTGGCAGATTGTCTTGCTAAGTGGGTGTCAAAGCTGCAGGATGGGTGGGATGTTAAGGATTGGGACCAGTTGTCAGTGGATAAGTGTCAAAGGTTGTATTATCTGGTGGTGGATGATAGATTGGTCTGATGGGGGATCCCTCATTTTTGGCTCTTTTGGTCTTTGGGAGCTTGTTGGGTTGTTTTCTTTCTTGTTGTGTTGGATTGTGTTTCTTTGTCATTCTATGTATTTTGTACTCTTGGCTTTTGATGCCTAGTTTTAATAAATAACTTTTTACCCAAAAAAAAAGAAATCATTTAAGACAAACTTCTAAAATAATTTGTGGAGAAATTTTTTATATTAACAATTTAAATCAAATTCCACCACTCATATCACCCAATATAAATTATTATATTTTAATAAAAAAGAATAATTTATTTTTACACAGTTTATCCTAAAAAATTTAGTTACAATCTAATATACTCCTTGCAAGAGCACCTTGAGCTAAGATATAATATCATTAATTATCTCAATAGAAATATACAAAATCTATTATCCTCCTAAAAAGAGTTCCTCAGACTAGGATGTCAAGTTGGATAGATAGAAAGACAATACCATGACTAAATGTCACATCCCAAAGTGAGTGATGACATCAAGTAGAATATAAAATAATTAGCTGATAGGCTATTTAGTGTGGGCTTTTGAGCTCGAAAAATTGTCTCATGCTTGAAAATCATTTTCATTTTGTTGGTAAACAATTTTCAGGTGTCAAAATTTGCCTCTCCACATCACTGATGTGACTGACAAAAATCAATTATCTTGGGAAATAGTTGTATTCCCATCCACTGCCCTAACATTTGTTGACTCTTTGATCTGAATTTAACAGAGAATTCAAAGAACAATACCTAGTGCTAAGCCTGTGGTATTGTAAAAATAAACAAGAGCTCAATGTGCAGAACTTGTAGAGAGTTGCAAGCAACCAAAGAGGATTTTATTTGCATCAAAAAGTGTTTATATACAATGAAGCAAGAATGTGAAGAGTCACCTTATCCATGGAATTTGAAATAGATAGTTGGAAGGTGACAAAAACAACTAACAAAAATTCAAAAATTCAAATTATCAAATTTTCAAAAAACTGCTAAATTCAGACCCCACTTGGCAGGGTCATAACTCCTAGCCAGCTAGTCGAAATCCAGGCTTCTCGGAATCGTTGGAAAGATATCCAAGAGGGCTAGATTGAGTTGCATCGAGCACTGCCTGTGGCTACTGCTCAAAGAAACCGATGAAAGTCTTGACCCCAAATTCCACTTCAAAGGCCTCTGAAAATGCCATTTACTGAGATGTAGACAATTCTAAAAAAAATACTGAAAAACTAGAAACATAGTTGCCTGTATAGATGCCACCCTAGTGCTCCTGAATCTCTGTGGGATCATTGCATCCCCCTTGAGAGGCAATGGGCCCCATTGCCCCTATGTGTTGTAGCAGATGAAGAAATTGCTTCTCAATCTGATCCTTAGTGAACCATTTTCCCTGATGGGGAAATTGTCTTGGCTATACCACCTGGTAAAGAGGGATTTATTGCTTCTTCAGTGTTTTGACCAGAACATCAGTGATCTAATCACATGTGAGAGGGGAAGTAGTGTCGAGATTCAATTATGTGCTACTAATGTGTTCTGCAACATCTGAAGTGTCCAACAATGGTGGAAAATATGGACACAACAACTCAACATTGAAAACATGATGTTGTCCAAGAAAAGATGGCAGATTGAGTTCAAAAGCATTTTCACCAACTTGTTTGAGGATGGTGTATGGACCATACTGAATGGGACAGAGTTTTCTATATGGGCCTTGAAGTCTTTCTTTTTGAATGTGAAGCCAAACCCTGTCCACAACTTTAAACTGATGAGGTGTACAATGCTGATCATGTTTGTCCTTGTATTTCTGATTGCTATGTTGGAGTATATCATGCACTTGTTGCTGAATATGGCATATCTTCTCAACAAACTTAGTTGCTCTATCTGCCTCCTCTGAATGTGATGATGGGTCACTCAGCATGGTTGGCAATGCCACATCAATTGGAGCCAATGGTTGGTAGCCAAGACATACCTCAAATGGATTGTGCCTTGTGGAACCATGCAGTGCACGATTGTAGCTATGTTGTACATATGGCAAACTTTCATCCCAAGTGCGAGGATGTTTAGAATGATACATCTACAAAATGTGAATGATCATTCGATTCACCACCTCAATGTGTCCATCTATTTGGGGGTGGAATGTAGTGGATTTTGTCAACTTTGTGAACAACAAGGCCTAGAGTGCTGACCAAACATTGCTAAGAAATCTACTATCCCTATCAGATATGATGCTTTGTGGAAATCCAAAGTGTATCCAAACATTCTCAAAGAAAAGCCACCATGACAACAATTTTTGAAAACTTGTCTACCACCACATACACATAATCATGCCCACGTTTTGTAGAATGTAGGCCAGACATGAAATCCATCGAAACTGAATGCCAAGGTTTATCAGGGACTGGAAGAGGTGTATACAATCCTTGTTTACGGTCGGCAGGCTTTGCAATGGCACAAGCAGTACAAGCTCGGATGTATAGAGTGACATCATGTCTCAATTTGGGCCAATAAAAATACATCTGAAGTACAACAATGGTCTTCTCCACCCCAAAGTGTCCCGTAACACAACTGTAGTGTGCCTCCCATACCATCTTTTGTCGCTCCTTAGCTGGAACACATATGTGCCCCATGTGACAGAGAATCCCATCCTACAAGTGGAAATCAGGAACTTGTTTACCCTTTGCTATACTCTTGTAGATGTTAGCAAAATCAAGATTTGTGCCATACAACTAAGGCCAATCTATTGTGTGGTGGCCACAAGAATCCAATACCGTCGTTAGGGTTGTGATCAGAGGTCTACTCAAATAGTCTGCAACTTTGTTAGTAGATCCCTTCTTGTGGCAGATATTGAGGTGAAATTGTTGCAAGTAGGAAGACCATCTTTGATGTCTATAATTTTGTAGCTTCCCTTGTGTCTGTAGAAATTGAAGAGGTTTATGGTCTGTGTGGATGATAATCTCCTTTCCCAAAATGTAGTGTTTCCATTGTTTACCAGTCTGCACAATAACATACAATTCCTTATCATATGTGGGATATTTGTGCACTGTGTTAGAGAAAGTCTTACTATGGTAGGTGACTGGATGCCCATGTTGCATGAGAACTGCCCTAGTGTATAGTCTGAATCATCTATTTCAATTTGAAAAGATTGTTGCAGATCTGGGAGTGTTAGTACTAGGGCAGAGCATAACCTCCTCTTCAACTCTATGAATGCTTTTTGTTGTGCCTCTGTCGAGAAATTTTTTTCTCTTGCTCCTCCCCTAAGTGCCTAATTCATAGGCCATGCCAAATGTGAAAAACCAAGTACGAACCTTTGGTAGATATTGGCTAGGCCCAAGAAACTACGAAGTTCTATGAGGTTTTTGGGAGATGGCCAATCTTTGAGAACTTGAATCTTTTCAGGGTCCACACGAACACCTATTTTGTCACAATGTATCCCAAATACTGAATACTCTCCATACCTAAGGAACACTTATCTCTGTTAGCATAGAGTTTGTGTTGTCGCAAGGTTGAGAGTACTTGTTGAACATGTTGTAGATGGTCACCCCATGTTTTGCTGAAAATGAGTATGTCATCCAAATAGACGACAACGAAAGAACCAATGAATGGTCTGAGGACATCATCCATCAGTCTCATGAAGGTGGCAGGGCATTGGTCAATCCAAAAGGCATGACTAGCCACTCAAACAACCCTTCCTTGGATTTGAAAGCAGTCTTCCACACATCTAATGGCTTAACTGGGACTTGGTGGTATCCAAATTTCAAGTCAATTTTAGTGAAAAATTTTGCCCCCTTGAGTTGGTCCAACAGATCATCAATGCGAGGAATTGGATATCGGTTCTTTACAGTGATTTTGTTGAGAACTCGATAATCAATACAAAGTCACCATGTTCCATCCTTTTTGGCCAAAATAATTGGACTTCCACATGGTGAGGCACTTGGGCGAATGTGTCCTTTCTTGATCAACTCTTGAACTTGCCGCTCGATTTCTTCATTCTCCAAAACTAACCTTCTATACAGTGGCCCATTTGGTAATGGTGTCCTTGGAATTAGATCAATTTGATGCTTGACTTGACAGTGAGTGGTACCCCTATTGGTGAATTGAATACATCCTGATATGTTGACAATATCTGATCCATCTATTTCTATTCAGTCATAGTAGTGGCCACTTTGGTATGACTGTTGGCCACAACTGACCTTGCCTCCTCAGGTCGGACCATTAGTAGGACAAATTTTCCAGTGTGAGCAATCAAACAATTACATTATTTTGTAGTAATCAAAGATACTGGTTTTGTAGGACTTACCTCAGGTATTCGATATTTCTTTTCGCCCAGCTTGATGATGACGCTGTGTGGCCTAGACTCATAGACTCCATGGTGCTTGTACAAGTATGGGTGCCCCAACAATACATCACATATATCCAAAAGTGTCACATCACATATCACTTCATCTTTGAATGGCTTCATAGAATAAGGTAAGCGACACTGTTTATTCACTTGAATGTTTCGTCCCTGACTTACCCATCCCATATGATATGGTTGTGGATGTGGTGTGGTCTGTAGATTCAATCTCTTAACAGTTTCAATAGAAATCAAATTCTTTTGGCTTCTGCTGTCAACAATGAAATGAAGAGCCTTTCCATTTACCTACATCTGTGAGTGGAATAAGTGCTCATCATCTTCACGGGGCATGATTTTGGCTGTGGAAACTATGGCATGTGGGTCAGTCTCAATGATTTGTTTGCCATTCTTTTGCTCACAAGGGTTTGTAGGCAACAAATCATGTTAAGTCTCTCCTTGACAGATTTCTGCCATCAAAGTCTTCGTGGCTCGACAATCTTTAGTGTTATGTCCAAGGCTTTTATGGAATTCACAGATCTTTTTGTAACCCTTGTTTTCTATTGATGATGTTTGTGAGGAGAAGTCCTTGGTTGTTTGTTTCCCACCAAATTTACTACCACCTTCACCCTTGGATTTGTTGTTTGAGAAATAATCCTTCTTCCCCTTTTTGTTTGAATTTTTTCTCTATCTTTACTGCATATTTGAAGGCAATTCCCAAGGTCTCAATATGTAGGAAATTCATTTCTGTCTGGATATATCGATGAAGCCCACTGCGATACTTCAATACCCGATGCTTTTCTGTGTCAATGATTCCCAATTTTGTTGAAAGTGCATGAAATGTATTGGTATAATCTTGAATAGATTGGTCCTTTTGTCGAAGTAATTGCCACTGTATGCATTTCTCCTCATATGAATCTTCAGGGTAGTATTCCTCCTTGATGTATTCCACGAATTCTCCCCATGTGGGATTGTCATCCACTAGTGCATCGAATTCTTAGTTGTCAAGGCTATTTCTGGATAACAATCTATTCTCCCAAGATTGTTTCACATGTTCTTTAGCTTTGAGGAGGGAAAAGGTTATTTTCTCAGCATCTGAGAAGTGATTTACAAAAAAATATTTCTCTAGTTTTGACAATCAATCATCAACAACATCTGCATGAATTTTTCCCTCAAAATTTGGGATGTCAAAATTTACTTGTACCTTGAAAGAGGTGTGACCACAAAATGGTGCTCCAGATGCATCTTGTTGTTGATCACCACAATTTCATTGGAGAATTCAAGAGAATTCACTCATCATCTCCTTACGTTGCTTTGCCAAAGCTTCTTGTACCAACACCTTGAAAGGGTCGGATCCATCTCCTTGTTCTTCCATCTTCGGTCTTGTGCATCTCAAGGGTAGGTAATTTGATGGGTCTCATGTCTGCAGTCCTAATCTTCGATAACCTGATCATGTACGATGTGACATAAGGAGCGAACCGCTCTAATACCACTGATCTAAATTTAATGGAGAATTCAAAGAACAATACCTAGCGCTGAGCCAGTGGTATTGTAAAAATAAACAAGAGCTCAATGTGTAGAATTCATAGAGAGTTGCAAGCAACCAAAGAGGATTTCATTTGCATCAAAAAGTGTTTATATACAATGAAGTAAGAATGTGAAGAGTCACCTTATCCATGGAATTTGAAATGGATAGTTGGAAGGTGACGAAAACAACTAACTAACAAAAATTCAAATTTTCAAATTTTCAAAAAATTGCTAAATTTGGACCCCACTTGGCAGGGTCATAACTCCTAGCCAGCTAGTCAAAATCCAAACTTCTCAGAATTTTTGGAAAGATATCCAAGAGGGCTAGATTGAGTTGTGTCAAGCCTTGCCTATGGCTACCGCTCAAAGCAACTGATGAAAGTCTTGACCCCAAATTCCACTCCAAAGGCCTCTGAAAATGCCATTTATTGAGATGTAGACAATTCTAAAAAAAATATTGAAAAACTATAAACATAGTTGCCTATACATATGCCACCCTAGTGCTCCTGAATCTCTATGGGATCACTCTCCCACTGATTTTATGTGCTATATGATGTTTTCATTCCTCCAAGCCTAATTCGTTGCACTGTAATATGCAACAATTGGGAGCAGGTGAGCAGGGCAAGAAATATTCTAGAATGGGACAAGCACAACGTTTAGTTAGTGCCTCATGAAGGGGATTTGTCTCTCTAAGTCCTCTCTTTCATTTGGCATAGTGATACAAGCCTTGTTGTTGCAGAGGAGTTTGACATGTTCGTTTGTGTTGCAGTATGTGTTGGTGTAGTTAAAAGGATCGGTTGCAATTTCATTTGGGGTCACTGAGGACCTAGGAACCTATGGGGAATTGGTGTCCATTGGGGGGCTCAACACTGACATAAACAAGAAACTCAGTGCATCCATTTCCAACATTCTCGAATCTACACTCTATACCCAAAATTATTCTCCTCTGAAAAGAAATAAAGGATTGGGGACAATGGAGCCCCAAAACAAATCTAAGGTGTGGAATCCTAAACTTGAATTTGTATTCGAGGATTTCAATACAAACAAAATGGAAAAACCATCTATGAAGGACACCCAAAAATGATTTGGCCTAGGCTGTTGATGCAGGCAAGTTCTTATGATGGTTTGGAGTTTGGTGATTCAAAATTTCCTAACACTATTAAATTGGCAGGCCAATCTGCCGGTGAAAGCAATCTTAGCCATAATCTACAAAAAGCCTTCTTTGGTGAGAACCACAATAGCTACAATAATCCAATGAGGAATAGCCTCATGCCTTGTAATTATGATGATGTTGTAAGTTTCAAAACCTTGAAATCTTTTTCGCCTTATAGGGATGCTTATTTTGACTCTGATAGAAGCAATTTGTCATATGATGGTGTTTATTTTAAGGCCATAAGTTCTCCTTTACCTGAAGAAGGTACTATTTTGACTCTAAGAGAAGTGATGTATCCCTTGATGGGGTGAATAATTTCTACATGAAAGCTCCTTATGTGATGTGAATGGGTCCAATTTTACAGACATGCAAACATTGCCATTGGGTGGAATTCCTGAGCAAAACCATGTGGATATTTCTTTCGAAATCAATGGTGATTTGGGTGATCCCTACAATACTGATGTGAGTAAAAATTTGGAGTTTTTAGAGGATTTCTCCATGGAGTCATATATGAGAATGTGTCCGAGTCCAAAGAAAGAAGAGATGGAGAAGACGAGTGATATGGATGCAAGTATTGAGTTTTCATTGCAACCATGAAGCTTTGACGATCTAACCACTGCATGTTTTGTTTATCAAAGTAGTTTTGATTCTTGCCTTGGTGAGTTGTTGTAAATTTTAATTGAATAAATAGACTACTAGTTTGAGATTTGATATCTAAAGATTTCCATACTATTCTGTGAGTTTGGTAGATCTAAACTTTATAAGGTTATTATTTAATGTGTGTGACTCAAGAAAGAATGCATTTTTAAAAATAGTTTATCATTTTATCCTTTATGAGATAATGGCAATAGATTACTATTGTTTATATGTTGTAATTGGTTTTCAAAAACAATGAAAATCTGGGCCTTACATATTATTTATGATTGAAATGAGATTCTAAACTTCTCTTGAACCTTATTAATTCTTTTGCATTCTCTTTGTACAAAACCTTTTTGTATTTATATAAAAATGATTATGCTCCTGGAAAAAAGGAAACAATCATATGGCAATATCTCTATCTAATAAGGTGGGGGAAAATATTGGCTATGTGAAGAGATCCTTCTTCAATGTGAATGGTATTTTGATAATAAAGAGATAGGTTCAAAATTCATACACATGCATGGCACAAGTAAGAGGCAAAATTTCGTTCTTGCTTGATGAATGGTTTCTTTTTTGCACAATTTTCTATATATGAATAATTTTGCATTTCTTGAAATACATTTTATTAATTCTATTGCATGATAGCTTTCTCTTTGTAGTTTCTACTGGCTTCTCCACATAATCAGATTGACCAAATTGCTGAGAGGATTTTTATTGCATTGTCAATATTTATAAATCTCATGTTTATATATGAAGTTGAGCACCTTCTTTGAGACTAACAAGAGAAAATTGTGTCTATATTATGCATTGTGTGTATATGAACACCTTCCTTATACTTACAAGAGGTAAAGTGACATATGAGATTATTTTATTCCAAACCTTGATTGAAATTCCTAGACTATAGAAGTCGAAAAATTATTTTGTTTGCTTGAGGTTTCATTACCCATCCACTTACTTCCTCTTTGTACTGATAGTCATATTCTACTATAATACTTGCATGTTATGAAAGTTTTACTCAATTTTTGATAATGAGCTTTGTGAAAATACGGAGCAAGAATCAAAGGTCCTTTTGAAAGTCGAGAAAAGAAGTTAAATCTTTGAAATTGGGATGATGCTTCAAATAACTAATATAGAGGGTAGATTGGTCATGTCAAACTTTGGATAATTATTTATGATCATGAACTAATTTGGGTATTGTTTTATATAATATTGTTTTTACTCATTTTAATGTTTGTTATTCTCAATCCCTTTGCCTTTTGTTGGGATTAGGACAGGGTTAGTCATGCACAAAAAATGTTTAGTGCTTTCATGGTATACATCAATAGTATTAGGAGATTGTTTTAGTTTTAGCCCCTATTTGACCATCTCTATCATAGGTGTTCCCAAACCCCCCCACTTTTTTTTTAGGCATCCTAAGTTCATTCTTTGTTTTTCCTTTGCATTCATTGTCATCCATTTCACCTAGTTCCTCTTTCGGGCCTAATTTACTTAGTCATTTTTGCGAGTCAGTGATCCTTTGTATTTTTGAAGTCAAGTCAGTGGGTTTACAAGTTCTTGAACCGCCTAACCTGCCGACTTAACTTGAGTTTCTCGTGCCTTGAGTCTTTGTCGTATGAAGTCCTTCCTTTGTAGTCGGGAGGTCGGGGATTCTTTGAAGCTTTGAATCTTTGACTCATAGTTCGAAAGTTCATGTTTTGCCTGACTCACCGACTTCGCGTAGTGTACTTTCCCAAGTGGTGTCAGTTGCGCTGGCATATTGTACTGAAGATTGACACTTATCCTTATGCATTCAATTTGAGGTACGTGCGGTGTGGTGGCGTCATTCTTGGAGGGAAAGTCAGGGCATGCATTTATGGGTTATAATGACAAATTCACCGCCAATATTTAATATCTTTCTTGGGGGAATTTATGAGAAGTTACTTGAATTAATTCTAAAGCCCGCATAAGGTGATATTATGTGCAAAGGGAATGTATTGCAGAAGAACTAACAACGAGCTCGCTACGTGTGGAATTTCAGCTCAATTTTACCCTCACAGGTCAGCATAGCTAGCAACTCTTCTCTCTCTATAAAGGTTTCATATCTTCTTTGAGGAGTTAGAGATTTTTATTTCCCATGTATTTGCACAAAGAATTCTCTGTTGGTGTCTTGCCTCATTCTCCGCTCTCTACATATATCTCCAAGTCTCTTGTTTTCTGGTTTTTGGAGCACATAAAAATGAAGTTTAAGTTCCAAGGGACCCTTGTGGCCTCCATTATAGAGAATGGTCTTTCTAGAGTAAGGGATACGAATTTGGGCCATGTTGATTTAGATGATTTTTGGGGGAGAATGCGGTCTGAGAAAAGAACTCCTTTGGCGAAGAAAATTATCAGCAGCGGCTTGCATAAAGCTGGTGGCTTTCCGCTTGTTGTGCATTGTCCCGAGTTAATGATTGCATGTGCCAATGGTTATTTCCCAGACTCTCAGGAGATAAAAAATCCCAGTGGTACTATGGTGGCCAAAATTGATTTTGAATCTATTGCTTCGGCTTTGGACTTGGAAGAATATGAAAATAATGCTGATGTTTCTATTTCCTCAGCTTGGAATTACTATAATGAGAAGAAGGACTGGTGTCGTACATGTGTCGCCAAGCATTGGTTGGAAGAAGAAAAGACTGGGAAGTCCCGGCTGCCTGCTAATATGAAAAGGGGCCATTTCAAAGAAGAAATCTCAGACATGATAACCTTGTTGAATAGAGTACTTGGCAGTCCCGAGTCGGATGTCTTTGAATTCTAGATGTGTAGGTTTATTTTGTTAATTTGCGGAGACCACTAGATTGACTGGCCGAAAATCATCAGCAGGTGTCTACATGAGCAGCTGGTGAATTTTACACAACGCATAAGCTTTCACATGTGCTCCCAGCTGGTCTACATCTTGGCTCAAAAAGAGACTACTAGGCCTGGTTTAAGGATTCAAAGGAGTTCTTCGGAAAGCACACCTGTGTATCAATTTTTTCTGCAATTACAAAGAAATGAAGGTATGAAGGACTTTCAACGTGTGAATGATGCTTTTTCTATGATGTTAGCCAAAAGAATTGATGGTTCAATAGAGAAAAGATTTTCTGTAGAAGCATTTACATTGGTCACAAAATTTGGGAGTGTTTATATTCAATTTGATCGCTTCTTGTATTTAAGGATTGGGGGTTATCAAAATGCCCCATTTAAATTGCCTCGATACCCCTCCGACTATTTGGTGTTGCTGGAAGTTTGCCGCCAAATGGCAGCGGTAAATGTCAAATATCAGGGAATGAAAAAGAAAGGATATTCTCTTCCTGTGTCTTTGTCTTTCTATTCGTGCAAAAATAGTGATGGTACTTGGAACGTGGACAAATTGTTGTCTGAATTTAGCCTTCATAGTTTATCCTCCCGTGTATCATTTGACAGAAAAATTTTTATAAAGGAAAATATGCATGGAGGTGGTTCCTACGCACACCTTCCTCAGCTTGAAGATTTTTGGGAAGACTGTATTGATGAGAGAGAAGTTCAGAAGAGGAAGTGGATGAGGTTGATTGTTGATCAAGTCCATGCCTTCAAGTTGAATATTCAAGTCTCAGATATAATTGATGGTTTTTCAGATCTTCTGGGTGAAGAATATCATACAATGTCAAGGGAACCTTTGCCCCCAATAAAATGGTCTGAGAAGGAGGTTACAAATATTATGTTGCTGTCATTTCATGTTTTAAGGAGAACTGAAAAGTGGTTGCAAACAAAGACTAAGGAGTGTGTTAGCTCATCAACACCAAAGGACTCAGCCTCTCAGAATCAAGCCAGATCCCAGATTGCCACTTCACACAGAAGAGCATCTAGTTTAGACCTGACTCTACAAAGAGTTGGCTCACAATCGAACGGCGACAGTGAAGGTCCACCTAAAGAGATTGGAAAGTTAAAGAACGCATGTGAGCAAGATGTTCAAGTGACGAAGAGAAATACCAGATTGGCTGCCTTATCATCTAAGGCTGGCCATGTGCCCCCACCAAACAATCATGTAAGTGATTATGACTCTTTCATCTTCTCGCAATTGGGAGAAGATAATTTACTGCATTCATTACTTAGTCCACCTAATTCCCCTAAACAAAAAGAGATACCTGGGCAAAACCCTCATCCTGCACCAATAGTGGCAACTACCAATGTTGCCAATGCACCAGCCTCATCTCTGAACTGGTTAAAGAAGGTAGTCCAAAAGAAGAAGAGGTACACTATTCCAGCTGATGAAGGCAACGATACTGTTGCCAGTTTGTTGCAGATGGTACCAAAAACCAAAACGTGCAAAGAGGATGTCCAGGATAGTGACCGACACCACCTCAGGAAATTAGTTTTTAGAAATTGCAGACCCATTAGTTGAGAAGAATGAAGATGAAATAACTGAAGCTGACTTCAGGGTAAGCTGAGTGGACCTGGGGCCATCAATTACCGAAGGTGATTTGGACCACATGCACTATTCAGTGGACAACATCTCTAAAAGGGTGAAAGATTTGTAGGATGAAAATTCAAAGCTGCTAGCACATGTAAGTTCTCTGTCCTCCTTTGCCAATTCAATTGCTGAGGTAATAACTCCCTCTGCTAGAACCTCCTCTACTGTCAAACTCCCCACTCTTGACCCAAGTCTACTTCAACAAGTTAGAACTTCTTTGTCTCTAAGGAAGGTTATGGACCAATGGGTTGAGAAGATCGTCTTCAATGGTCTCTTATTTATCGAGGAGGTAGTTAAGTTGTTTGATTCTATCCATGCTAAAAGAGAAGTGTTGATAGTAGAATTTGAGAAAGATCGAAGTGATCACAATAGTTTAAATCTAGCCTCTAAGGAAGTGCGGGAAATCGCCAACATGAACCCCGGTATTCTAATGACCGAAGAAGTCATAGCTGATCCTAAAGACTTAGATACTGTTGTGTGGGCTGATGCATTAGAATGGAAGATCTGTATTATTTCTGCAGCTGAAGAAGAAATGGGAAAGGTAGTGGCAATTTATTACAAAGAGATGATGAGGATTAAAAGAGACTTTGCTACTTTGGATATAGAAGCCAACGAGTCTAATGATGAAAAACTGTTGGATGTCAAGGTGATCAAACAGAATTTCAAGAAGGTGGTGATAGAGGAGATAGTAAATTACAGTGCGATTATAGGGGAATCATTGGGTAGAATTTCTAAGATGGCAGCTTACATTAGCACCTGTAGAAATAGCATCGAGGAAGTGTACCAAAAAGTGACTGACTCCAACCGAGCTATCATGAAAAGGAAGTGTCACATCAGCATGACCGGAACTCCACCTGGCATGGCATTAACACTTGTTATTAACAAATACAGAGCATACAAAGCCACATTGCAAGCACAGGTACCCCAAGCGGTGCAAAGTGTCACTGGAGAAGGCAGACAATCGAGGGAAGATGAAGAAATGGACGAGGTGGACGATGGCGACGTGGACTTGCAAATCCTGAATTGATTTTACTTTCATGCTTTTCAGTTATCTCTTACTTTCTCTAAAACTATTGGCTCTGGAGGGCCCTTTATTATTATTATTGTTTAAACAATCCTTTATTCGGCTGTTTCAAGAAGCTGTTATGGTTTTCTAGATAGTTATGGTTTGGCCTAGCTATATATTCTAAAGAGCTGGTCAAATTATGGATCTTTTTGGCAAAACTTTGTTTCTGGGAAAGGTGGTAGTGAAATTTTGTTTTCCAGCTTCTATGATATATGCAATACAGTTAATATAGTGGAGATTTGAATGATCATGGACTTTGTGTTGTGATTATTTAAATTTATGTTCTTCTTAAGTTGAATGTATTTCTACTGATGTTAATGGTATTCATGTGCTTTGGTGGTTAGATGTTATTGAATCTTGCTCACTGCTTCAAATAATATATCTATTGATATTTCATTTAAAGTGGTGAATTCTTGTACATTTATGATATCTTCAATATATATTGTGTGGTTGGAAGTCTGTGAACTTCTAGAATTAGAGTTAGAGTTGTAGATTCACCTTTATAGATTTTGGGTTAAAAGATCTACTTTTAGCTTTCTTTCTGGTCAAGAGCAATCTCAAATTTATATTTCTCAGAACATCTGTAGAAGGTAGTTGCGCCTTGTTAAATAAGCAGAGAGCCTGTGTAGAATATCAATATATTGGGCTCAACTGTTGATTACATTTGTCACTTGTCCGGGCGTGAGTATATAGAGTTAGGTGACAAATCTGTTAACCAACAGATTTTTGGCGACTCTTCTGGGGATAGAAGTTTGTTATATAATCTTTGTGAGTTGCTTGATTGGACTTTATGGTTCTTTGCAGAAGACATGCACCAGTTTTGTAGCCTAACATTGATTGGCTAGTAGGAGACCACGAAGATATTATTACTGGCCTTAGGCTTGTTGCTTGGCAGACTAGAAGAACCAATCAACAGTATCATCAAGTCGATGAGGTGTTAGAAGAAGAAGAGCTTGGTGAGATTATAGCAGAAAACACACATCGTTTTTCCAACGCCCAAGAGATAATTTTCATTGAAGGAATTGTTCCTGTGCCATGGAGAGAAAGGCCTTTACGAATACAAGCAGTCCCTGACAATAGGCCAAGAAACCCTGCTGCCCGACCAATGAATCAGAACCCTACCAGACTAGCTCTTCCCCATAATAACCAGCAAGTGGTTTGGCAACTCTACTTAATTGATTTATTAATATATGTGTAGAGGTGGGCTATGAAAATATATACACGAGGAGATAGGAAAAAGGGTATAACTGATATTGATTTTGATTTGCTCCAATGTTTAAATTTTGCTCCTTATCCTCCCACAAGAAAAGTCAAGTCTTTAAGCAGACCATCCTCTCCTCCACCCACTAGAAGTGCCACTAGTTCATCTTGTCAAAGCCTAACCCTACACGGTACTGTCTTACCTTTACAAGTAAATTTCCTTCCTTTTAATATGGCTCATCCATAGCCTCCACCTATTCCATGGGGTGCAACCATTGAACTACTCAACCTTGGTGCTAACCTGCATGATCTTCTGAGGGGATCATGTAAAATTTTACCTAAGTTTAAGGGTGACGGCAAGGTTACTCCCAAAGAGCACATTAATTCTTTCTTTGTTGCATGTTCCATCCTTGGAGTTCAACATGAAGATGTATCTGTTAGGCTATTTGTCGAGTCACTGGCTGACTCAGCTTCTGAGTGGTTGTTGATGTATAAAATTGCGCAGGTTCCAACACCAACATGGGAAGTTTAAAAAATGTGAGACTTGATACTTGAAACAACCTCTAGATTTTATAGAAGTTGGCTCTTCCTATTTCAATTGGGTTTTGAGTAAAGGGGAGAAAAACAAGATTACATATACAATAATAGAATTCCTAACTCTATAGCGATGCGCCTGATTTAGATGTATTTCAGTAACTTAGCACACTGATCCAATTCTCATGATTCAACTACATCAAAGAGCAAATGCTACATGATTAACGTAGACAAATTGTAAATGAATTTTAAAATCAAAGGCTAAACTCAGAAGATTGACATAGAGACACAAATAATATCACCAATGGCACAGAACCAAGCTTCTTTCATTAACAATTCAGCAAATACAAAAGGCACAGAAAACATGCATAGATATATCCGCTTCCTTCTCATAAATAGCTAAACTAAGGCAAATGATATAATCTGTTCACCACAAAAATCTCTGAATTCTTAATCAATAATAATGTCTCTGTGTTACAATAGCTCCCTATATTTATAGCCATAAAATTTGACTCAAGATCGCCTCTAACCGCCTAGGATCTTAATGGCAACAACAAAACTGGAACTCAATTGGGACTCAAACTGACACTTAGATCTTCTTGTATCTACAATTGTCTTCTCCTGCGCGCTCATTGGTCGAGTGATAAAATATGTGGCACTGTAACTGCTATTCTGTTGCTACACATGGCATCACCTGTGAGTCCTCAAATGGCCCCAAAATATGCTACACAACATCCTCCGGTAAATACTTAGCTTCCTTTCCATATAAAAGAGACACACAGGAAACTGCCACTTGTCGCCATCTGCCACACTTGAAACTTGATACGTGGCAACAACCGAGAAGCAAAACTGGGACACCTGGCACTCTCCACAATTTTAAAAATCTCTTTACTTTCATGCCCTGAGCACCCATGGCTATGACACTTGTCACTTCCCGCATCATTTAGAAATTGAAGCATTTATTATGTGGGACCCATCCTATATCTCATTACCTCCCAAAACAGAGACGCAATATAGTGACACATGGCGCCATCCACATAAAGTAATAATAGGGACGTGGTGGCCTCCAGATGTTTCTGTAGCTTACCAAAAAGAGTCTCTTGATGCCCCGTGAAGATGACACTTGGCGACCTCTGAGTACCACTGAAACTTTATAAAAGAAAATATGTGGTGGCCTCTAGCGTCATCAGAATAAAAATAGACTTAGCCTCCGCACGCAACACGTGGCAAGCATTCGCACAAAACTGAAACTGTGTCAAAATATCCCTCAGGCCCACTAGATGTGTCTCGGTACCTGAAGCTTAACAAAAGGAACACACACGGTGGCGTCTACTACAACACAAAAGGACACTTGGCAACACCCGCGGGCAAGCTGTAGCAAAAGAAACTTTTAGCCAAGGCCTCTGGTAGCGACACGTGGCACATTCTGTAACACTTAGAAATTGCAAAGCATAAAGAAAATATGCAGTACTATTTGTGATACTTACAAATTATAACTTTGGTGAAACTCTGAAACTCCATTCCACATGGCAGTATCTGCATCACTTAGAGCATTTCCTTGTGGTGACATGATACGGGAAACAAACATCAACAGAAGCTGAAGCAGACTCTACATAGGTAACAGACTATGCAGATGGCATTTTTGACACACATATGCAGAAGAACCCAAAAAGTCTTCGGGAAGGAGCTCATCAGAGGTACCTCATGCAAGCTGCAAAAGGGTAGTCAGAGACTTTTGAAATGAGAGTCAAGACATCTCAATTGGCACAGTTTGTGGTTCCTATTGTTCACCCATACCTGGAATTGATTGACATATGTGCAGAATTGTTCCATCCTCCAACTGCCTCTATTCAATGTGGCCCCTTCATGGTCCAGATAACTCCTAAGGCAATTCGGGATATGCTGGGTTTGCAACATGATAGGATGACTACATTTCCTATGATTCCCATGTTGCAGGCTACTTGGGGAAATCTCCACAGTAAGATGAAGTTTCTAAACACTGAAATGCGTCTAGGTAATGACAATACCCAGTTGCCTTCGCTAGCCACAGGTCATGCTCAGTTTAATCTTGACGTTCAAGATGCCCTTGCCATGCTGGCTTTTATCTTTGGCCAGTATGATGATTCAATCTTTGGCCAGTATGATGATTCAACAGTACATGATTGGCAGCTCACAATGATTTTCAGACTTAAGACTATAGACAAGTCCCAGGAGTACTGTCTCGAGTTTTCAGAGCAAATCTCTATAGCTATGGTGGACCAGCTCGCCAACTTCTCTTAGAATCATGTTTTTAGGTATTAATCCTACCTATTTCATTTAATGTTGTATCAAAATCCTGGTCTCTTTCAGCAATATATGCCTTTAAGTATGTATGAGCCTGAGTCTAGTAGCAATAGAACAATCCCAGTGTCAGCATGGACCCATGTTTTGTCAGATACCTCAGATCCATATGAGTTTGCAGAGTGTTTTATTGCACCCATTTTTGGGTAGTTAAGTCCCGAGCCTGTAGAAAATAGAATGACAGAGGGCCTCAAAGGTTTCTTAACAAACTTGAAAGTTCCCTGTGATTATTTCCTTGGAGCCCATACAACTATTATTAGACTTCATGGCTTTGCTGGATAGCCTTTCCTTCTCCCAAAGGTTTTGACTCCTAGGGTTACATTTTTAGAGGTGGCTCTACAAATTTCTATCATTGATAACAATTTTGGTCTTAAGAAGAAAAAGAAGAAAATATATGATGTTCCATGGAGCAGAGAGAAAATAACAATTGAGAGGAGAGAAATTGAAAACCTCCTATTGAGGAAACTAGCAGCTTATGGTTTCTTGATAATTGAAGATAAATGGAAGTATGATCCAGACAGTTTCTTAGCTTCTTGGATTATCAGTAATAAAGTTTCTGCAAAATTCGTTCATGAGAAACGCCCATTTTGGGAGAAGAGGAGATCGCCAAAGTAGAATGATCCTTCAGTTTATGTTGAATTGACAGATCTGCCAGCTGAAGGTCCCAGGCCATGGGAAACCTTTTATAGAAAAATATAGGAGTTTGACCCTAAGAAGTCGATGACTGCAAGCCTCAGAGCTACCTTAAAGAAGAAAGATTGGAATGCAGAAAAAATTGCTGCTTACTGGAAATACAGACAAGAGATATCTGAGTTTACCCATACTTTTGGAGATGTTGAGACTGGTGAAGAATGGGAAATTCTTTGGGATGAGTTTCATATGTCCCCAGTGTCTAGTCCTGATAGAAGTAATATTCCAAGAAGCTCGAGAACAGAAGAGGAAGGAGTATCAGAGGAAGCCCAAGAGCTGGAAGAAACAGAGCATGTAGCAGCAGAAATTTCTAGAGTCCCATGGCCTCCATCTCTCAGCACCTTATAGAAACAAAAGGAGATAGTATCCTCGTCCCATGAAACTCAAATAGCTTCAGCATCGGAGAGTCTCAGAGTAGCACCTTTTCATCCAATAATAATTGATTCAGAAGAAGATCATGAAGGCACAGGGGAGAGGCTTTTGAAAAGAAAACGTAAATTGGTTTTAGAAGAAGAGGAAGATGTATCGGTGCCCCAGCAACATCAGGCTCCCATGACTTCATCGGTGGCCTAGGTTAGTGTTTCTTCTCCCTTTGCCCCTTCTTCTGTTTCTTCTCATATAGGGGTGGCTATCCAAGTGACCCATTCTTCCACACCTCATGCCACCTCTGCTGCTCCAATTCAATTTTTTGCCCCATTTGCTAGTTCATCGGCCATGACATCATAGGCCACATCTTTGCCCCTATTTTCTCCATCAATGCCCAAGCGAGCTTTTCCATAGTTTGATCCAAGCCAGCAAATGACTACCATTCCTTATGGCCTGCCCCAAGGTTATCCATTTGCTAGTGGCCACATTGCCTCACCCCCTACTTTTCAAGCACAAGCTAACACAACAAGGAAAGCAAGAGAGGCTCGAATGGAAAAGAAGAGAAAGAAAGAGAATAAGAGTCCAGGTGTTCCTCATATGAAGTCCTTGTTTGATCCTATTCAACAGTCTTTGATTGTTACTCATTTGGCCCCAAATGTGGTTAAACCTATGGAACAAATGCAGCTAGAAGATTATATAATGAATGCAGTGGCCATGGATTTGACTCATTTCAGACCACAAGACAAAGTAGAATTGATGAAGGAAACTGCCTCAGCAATTACCACTGATTATTTGAATATGTCCAAAAGATTGCAGAAAGTTGAAGCAGATTTGGCACAAGAGAAAGCTACTAATAGTAGATTGACTTCAGAGATAAAGTCAAAGGATAAAGAGATTGATACCTTGAAAAAGGATTTGTAATCTACTTTTTCTTTACAGATACATTAGGCATCACAGGCTCAGGTTGTAGCCTTGAAGTTTGAGTTAGCACAGGAGAACGTTTCTATACTGAGACAAGAGAAAGCCACTGTGGAGAAGAAGTATTAGGATAAAATGCAAGAGGTGTCACAATTGCAACAGACCCTTTTGAAAGAGCAAAATCTGAATAGTGCAGCTCAAGCCCAATTTATGGTTGAACAACAAAAAACAAAGCAACTAACAATTGAGCTAGCACAGAGACCACAAAATGCAGGGGTCTTAAATTTGGTAAAGGAGCTATACACATCTGTGTGGAAAAGAATCTCTGAGGAGATTGTACAACTTAAGCCATCCCTCACCTTCCTGCTAAACGTCCAGCAACTTTGTGAGAAGGTAGAGTCTTTTGTGCAGGCAACTTTGTCTATTGTTTCATTGAGAGTTTAAGACTCCCAACTCCTATTACAGAAACTTTATGACACATCTGATGAGACCCTATCTGCAGCTGGTGTGAGTGATAGAATGGTTGCTGCCAAAAGGGTAAATGAAGTGTTAGTTGTAATTCTGCTGTAATGAATTGTAAAGAACTTTTGGATATAGTTAAAGGAGTTAAGAATATGAAGAAGCATATTGAAGATTTAGTGTAATTGGGCTTGCCTTCTCCTTTTCCTGATGATAATATAGTTTTAATGATTGATGAAATAAAGGCTTTGCTGCTAACTAAACAAAATGATCAGACTATTTTTCAGGGTCTGAGTGAATCTTCTTGTGTGGAAGAGGTAGAAGCTGTCTTGGTTCCAATGGCTCAACTTGAATTTCAGTTACATGTTGTGGTACATATTTTGCAACCTTTTTCTCATAAGGATATCATAAATTTAGATTTTGCTTTCCAGGATTTGTAGAGTAGACATGGATTGTCAGATTCAGAGTGGTATGTATATCAGGCCGCGTTACAAAAATTATGATTGAGATTCTTTGTTAGTGGCAGTATAATTTTGAAATTATGTTGATTTTGGAGTTCTCTCTGAGCAAACGCAAAGGTCCATGTAGTCGCCAAGAACTCTAGAGTCAAACTCTACGTTTTGTTATTCTATTTTGTTGTTGCTTAGTTTCTTACCCCAGTATTTGGGACCCTTGTCCTTGGATAACTTGCTTTTGGTTACGCTGGTGCAGACGCATATGATTTGCTGCCTTTCAATTTATCAGATTGCTCAAAAAGACCTAGCCCTTCCTGTGGTGATTGTGGTTCTAACATCTCTGTGTCTCTTTTTTTAAAAAACCTTAGCAACTCTTGACACAACAAATAAGCAAGAAACTTGAAAATAACTCAAACTCAGTTAGGATTGTAGGCAAGGAACAGAACTTTCGACACAGAAAGCAACTCGGAGAAGGCAGAGTAAGGAAATAGCAAATGCAACAATCAAAGAGAATTAAAACTTAGCTTATCAAGGTGTAAGAAAGCATTGATGACCCATCACGTCTCATTAATAGCATTAATGCTAAAAAGATGGCTATTGCACTTTTGAAAATCCATATGGGACGGTGTGTCAGATCAATATTAATAGCAACGATCATATGATTTGGTACTTTCCTGATGTTTAAGGAACTGCCAAACAGCCTTATTATGCGCAACTACTAACAAAAAGGGCCACTGTGCTACAGACACATGTTCTCATAACACTTATTTAAAAGGGAAAAAGCGGGAAAGCAAGGAAAAGGTAGAAAAGGACATAAAAGACACGTAACTAACTATGATACATGGTAGATTTCAAGACTTATGTAAAATGCTTCAAGAAGATCCCATTTACAGGAATCTCTTCAGGTTCTCCATCCATAGTCTCTAGCTCAAATGCATTTTGTTGCTTACAGGAGCAGATCTTAAAAGGACCTGTCCATAATGAGTCAAACTTACTGTGCCGACCTGGTTTAGCAGCTCTCTCATCCCATTTCAGCACCAAAGAGCCAACTTCAAAATTTGGACTGGATGTCTTTCTGTCAATCCAATTCTTTACAATCTGTTGATGCTTCATCAAAGATTCATGTGCTTTTTCTCTTTTCTCTTGAACCTCTAGTAACTCAATGAGCCTCACATACATTGATCCTCTTTCTTCTATCTCCAATTGTTTAAGCAACTATAAGGCAGGAACTTCTATACTTAGTGGCATCATTGCATGCTTGCCATAGACTAACTCATATGGAGACATCTTAGTCACTTGCTTTGGTGTGATTCTATCTGCCCATAGTGCTGAATTAAGAGATTTGTGCCAGTCCCTTTGATGTTCAGCCCCCATTCTCTTTATGAGTCTAATCAGGTTCTTATTGGTAGACTCTGCCAAGCCATTGCCTTGTGGATAGTAATTAGAAGAAGTCTTCAGATATATTCCATTTTTTAATGCAAAGACTGATAGTCTGACTCCTAAAAATGCCTTAGCATTATCTGATATGATGGTGCGTGGAGGGCCAAACCGGGTAGTTATACCTTCTAAAAACTCTAAGATTAATTTTTTAGTAGCTTCTTTCAGTGGCACTGCTTCACTCCACCTTGTAAAGTAATTAGTTGCAGCAAGGATCCACTTGTATCCCATATTTGACACTGGATTAATCATCCCAATAAAATCTAAATCCCACTGAGCAAAGGGTTCTTCCACTATTATGGGACTTAAAGGCAATGCGGCATTTCTTCTTCTCCCAGTATAAAACTGACAAGCCTGACATTCTTTGACCACCTGATAACAATCTGCAAACAGTGTTGGCCAGAAGTAGCCAGCTTGTGTTACTTTAATTGCAGTAGTTCTTCCTGAAAATTGTCCCCCTGAAGTTCCATGATGAAATTCATGCAGTATCCTTTGGGCTTCATCCTTCTCTACACATCTTAACAGTATTACATCAATATTCTTTCTAAACAAAACATGATCAACTAATACAAAGTGAATTCCCTGTTGCCTATAGTATCTTTTCTTATCAGGGGAGAGTTCATTTGGGAAAATACCAGTTCTCATAAACTGTATTCTGTCACTTACCCAAGAATCCTAATCAACCTCTTGAAGCTTCAATATTGTTTCTACTTCTGTTTCCTCGGTCATTGACTCCTCTATGTCTTGAGTAATATATTGGCAGAGTCCCTTGCCTCTAACCAATTTGGTAGGCCTTACCTCTACATCATATTCTAAGATTTTAGTTATCCAATTGGCCCTCTTTTCAGTAATCTCACCCTCCATGATATATTCCCTTACACTAGGGTGGGCTACTAATATTAGAATCTTATTCCCTGTCACTAAATGCCCGAATTTCTTAAGAGCTTTAACCATTGCATAAGCTTGTTTCTCAACAAAATTGTACCTTGATTCATACTCCCTTAGTGTTCTGGAGAAGAATGGAATTGGATGTTCTCCTTCTTCTTTGTCATCTTTCTAGGTCAGAACAGCTGCAACACTGTGTTCTCCTCCATATACATACATTATAAAGGGCTTAGAGAAATTTGGATTTCTTAGTACTGGTGCAGTGGAAATGACTTTCTTGACTTCTTCAAAAACTTGGCTCCCTTCAGTAGTCCATTTGAAAATTAAATCCTTCTTCAATAGTAGAATGATCGGCCTAACTAGCCCTACAAAATTGGATATAAAATGACTGACAAAATTGATCTTACCCAAAAGGACTGAACTGCCTTCTTGTTGACTGGCAAAGATAGATTTAGTATGGCTGTGAACCGCTCTGGATCAATGGAAATTTCATTCTTTGAAACAATGTGTCCCAGAAGTTTCCCTTGGGGTATAACAAAAATACACTTCTTAGGATTTAGGGAGATCCCAAACTCCTGGCATTTCTGGAAAATAGCTTCTAGGTGCTCAAAGTGATATTTGGCATCTTTGGTAAATATAGTAAGGTCAGCCAAATAGATCAAAATGATCTTATTTATAAGGTCTCCAAATGCTATGTCCATTGTGCACTGAAAAGTAGCTCTAGCATTCGAAAGACTGAATGGCATTTTGGCATATGTGAAGGTTCCCCACTTTGTAGTGAATGTTGTCTTGTGCTGATCTTCATCAGCGAACCAAATTTGATTGTACCCTGAGAAACCATCAAGCAAAGAAAACCTCTTTGATCTAACCACTGTTTGCAAAATTTGTTCCATGGATGGCAAGGGGTAATGATCCTTCAATGATGCTTTATTCAGGTCTCTGTAGTCCACGCAGAGTCTTATGTCCCCATTCTTTTTCCTTACAGGCACTAAGTTAGACACCCAAGTTGAATGTTTAATTGGAAAAATAATCTTGGATTCTAGAAGCTTTTGTAATTCATCTACCATTAAAGGCTCAATCTTAGGATTTACTGGTCTTTGTTTCTAACGGACTGGTTTTGACCCCTCAGCAAGTTCTATGGTATGTTGAATGATGTCTCTATTATAACCATGAAGGTCATCATAAGTCCATGCAATTACTCTATCATACTTATTACACAAAGAAATTAGCTTATCCTTTTCCTCTTGGGTAGTAGCATTGCCTACCTTTAGTTTTCTTCCTTCACTAACTTGAATTTTAGAATAATCATCTTTGCTTGCCTTAAACTTCCTCTTGTCTAGGCTTATATCATCTGGGTCAAATAGATTTTTCTAGTGTGATCAATCCTTTCGGGAGTTTATTAGACTTCAGTTGGATTATTTGGTCACCATAAGCTTCTTCAATCTTAGGCTGTAATTGGTCAGCGAATTCTCCTGACTGCTGCAGAAACAAAAGTACCTGGAGATCATTATCAAAGACTTGCCAGTTCTGGACGTTGTCTGGGATCGCTGGTCTCACTATCACCTTCACTGCCTCACTGTTAATGAGTAGGTCACTCGCTGGGTCAAATTGGGAACCAATTTGTGCCATTATGTCTGCTTCAGTGTTTGGGGTTCTAGGGACAACTTCTATGTTAAAAGCATCAAAACCATCTATTAGATCCTAGATTTTGTGGCGATAAGATCTCATTCTTACATTCTTTGCCACAACTTTCTCTCTAATTTGTTTCACAACCAGTTTTGAATCTCCCTTTCTTCTTGGCCAACATAAGACCATGCACCAATGACTCATACTCAGCATCATTATTTGTGCAAGAAAATTGAAAGCATATGGCTCTAGGAATTTTCTCACCATTTCGAGAAGTGAGACATATACCTGCTCCAACACCATTTTTGCTCCTAGCCCCATCAAAATTCAAGGTCTAGATTTTTGAGCTTCTGTCAGGTTCTTCCTTTTCAGATACTTCTTTTCTCATAACATTTGGTATTTCTTGGCCTTCTTAAAAAATAACATAAGTGCCCCAACCAGTGGAGTCATAATTTTCATAAGGGTCACTTTGCATCATGGTCATTAGTTGACTATTTTTTCTTCCTGTTGATCATGTTCAGTCCAGTCCCCTAGTTCCTCAATAAAGACTATCTCCTTATTCATCATGGCATGGGATGCTTCGATTCTTGGAGTTGGTTCATTAGTGATATGAACTTTGGATAGTGGTTCAGACAGTACCTTCATCTTTGTTCCATACCTAGTTCTTAAAATCAGATGTGACCAATCTAGTGACATGTACCCTCCTATCTTAGCTGTGAAGTCTCTAGATAGGCACAGACCAAAGACAGGGGAATGTCTATAACCACTACGTCCTGCTTGATAGTTATATTTGGGCAAGTATACAGCTGTAATGGGAGTTGTTTAATCCTTCTTATGGTTTGGACAGACTTCCCATCTAATTGCATGACTCCTTTAGCAAGTGGCTCATATTTTATTTTTAAAGCATTTGTTATCTGTTTTGGCATGACTGTAGTACTAGCCCCAGAATCTATCATTGAGTTATGCAATAATTTCTTTCCCACTATTAAAGTCAGATAAAATGGATCTGGCTTAGATTTGCTTACCTCTGGTGCAGCGTTCAACAGAGCAACTGACTGCAAGGGTGGAGTGTCCTTATTTTGAGTCTTCCCTTTGTTAGTACCTCCTTCTTTAGGCTTGGGATCAACCTGAATTTGCAGTGCTTCTTGCAACAATGTCTTTTGCTCAGGAATGGCCAGCATATCCCATATTGATACATGAGTAGGAGTCTTCTTCAACTGTTCTACCACATTCATGGGCCCCAGTGTCTGTGTCTTTGGGTAGTAATGATACTTTACTCTCTCTAATACTGGGTTAGAGACTGCTTGATTCTAGGTCAGCTAAGGTACTTCTTGTCTTGAAACCGGATTATAGTAAGCTTGGAAGGGAGGGAACCCAGCTACTTCATTGTTTATAGCTTCAGGTTGTTCCACCATCCTCCTCTTTAATATGGTATAATAGTCAAACTGTACTAAGGGTTTCTTGGAGGTAGATGCCTCATTCAAGAATATTGAATCTTCATCTTCAATCCATGAAAACAAAGCATGTTCTGGGGCAATCTCTTCTTCCTGTTGAATGGACATTCCCTACATTTGAGCCACCATTACTGCATTTTGGACTCCAGGTGACTGATATGGAGGAGCATTAGACACCATAACTTGACTTTCCATCCTTCTTTGTTCTGCTATCTTTTGCTGTAAATTGCCTCTGGGACAATCTCTAGGCATGTGGGCATTATTGCAAGGAAAACACCAAGCATTGGCATCTTCAGCTAGGTTATTTTGCCCAGGGACCATATCTCTACCTGGGTTAGGAGGGACAGATTGTAAAGGTGTGGGGATCGTGACCAACTGATTTGAAGGTTGAGGATTATTTGGTCTCTGAGCACTTTGGTACTGGTTTAGCTGGTATGGAGGTCTATTCCCTTGGAATCCCTAGTAAGGAGGCTTTGGGTAAGAAGTTTGTTGCCTCTTGAGATTAATGATCTCATTTGAAAAGGTCCTGAGGATGTTCTTGACATCATCCATTTCAGATGGAGGGGTAGAGGGTGTTGACACAGTGGGTTGTTGAGATGTCGAGAAGGTGTACATGGATACAGGCACCGATGGTGGATTAGGGGCTTCTTGAGGCAAGGGGATATAAATTTTTGGGAACATAGGCATAGGAGGTCTTGGGGGCAACTTTCTAGCATATATCAGATTGTTCTTAGCTTTTACAGCCAGCTCATATGGTCTTGGTAGGGTCTATCCCCCTAGGGACTGAATCATTACAGATATATCAGAATTGAAAGCTTTGAGGTAGAATACAATAGCCATACCTGATGGTGGCCTAGCTGTAGCAGGGATTCTGTCCCAGGTCTTTTGAAATCTAGTGTTGAAATCTGTTATGGCTTCTTGTGGTGCCCTCTTTATAGTGATCAATTGCTGTAGTAGGGAAGATTTGTCACCTTTTTCACTGAATCTTGCAAAGAAGGCATCCCCAAGCTGGTCCCAAGTAGATATTGAATTTGGGGTCAAAGATCTATACCAATCTAGATCCTTCCCTTTGAAAGAAGCCACCAACATCCTGATAGCTACATTTTGTACTGTAATAACATGTACTGCACACACATCTGATACATCCTGGAGATGCTCCCCTGGTGTCTTGGAATCTTCTCCACTGAATTTGGGTAAAGCTTTCAAAGCATTATCTGGAATTAGATCCCAAGTAGCTAGTGGTGTTGGAAGAATGAGAGGACTGCCATTGTTCCAATTTGTATAGTTTCTTGGAGGCATAGGTGCTCCCATGTTTGCTCCTGATGCTATTGCTACTCGATTTATTCTTCTTCTCGGAGTGGTAACTAATGGTGGCAATAAAATCCCCAGATTAGTGGCTAACTAAGCTCTTGTCATCAGTCCACAGTTCTAGCTCCTTGATGCTATCTGGTTCATATGATCTTGATCGAAATTTCAAGAAAGGTCCCACCGGGCGTGCCAAAAACTATTGATGTATAAAATTACATAGGTTCCAACACCAACATGTGAAGTTTCAAGAATGTGAGACTTGATACTTGAAACAACCTCCAGATTTTATAGAAGCTAGCTCTTCCTATTTCAATTTGGTTTTGAGTAAAGGGGAGAAAAACAAGATTATAGATACAATAATAGAATTTCTAACTCTATGGCAATGCACCTGATTTAGATGTATTTCAGTAACTTAGCACAATGATCCAATTCTCATGATTCAACTACATCAAAGAGCAAATGTTGCATGATTAACGTAGACAAATTGTAAATGAATTTTAAAATCAAAGGCTAAACTCAGAAGATTGACACAGAGACACAGATAATATCACCAATGGCACAGAACCAAGGTTCTTTCATTAACAATTCAGCAAATACAAAAGACACAGAAAACATGCACAGATATATCTGCTTCCTTCTCAAAAACAACTAAACTAAGGCAAATGATATAATCTGTTCACCACAAAAATCTCTGAATTCTTAATCAATAATAATGTCTTTATGTTACAACAGCTCCTTGTATTTATAGCCATAAAATTTGACTCAAGATTGCCTCTAACTGCCTAGGATCTTAACGGCAACACCAGAACTGGAACTCAACTGGGACTCAAACTGACACTTAGAATCTTCTTGAATCTACAATTGTCTTCTTCTGCGTGCTCATTGGTCGAGCGATAAAATATGTGGCACTGTAACTGCTATTCTATTGCTACACGTGGCATCACCCGCGAGTCCTCAAATGGCCCCAAAATATGCTACGCGGCATCCTCTGGTAAATACTTAGCTTCCTTTCCATATAAAAGAGACACACAAAAAACCACCACCTGTCGCCATCTGCCACACTTGAAACTTGATACGTGGCAACAACCGAGAAGCAAAACTGGGACACCTGGCACTCTCTGCAATTTTAAAAGCCTCTTTACTTTCATGCCCCAAGCACCCATGGCTATGACACTTGTCACTTCCTGCATCATTTAGAAACTGAAGCATTTATTATGTGGGACCTATCCTATATCTCATTACCTCCCAAAATAGAGACGCAATATAGTGACACATGGCGCCATTCGCATAAAGTAATAATAGGGACGTGGCACCCTCCGGATGTTTCTGTAGCTTACCAAAAAGAGTCTCTTGATGCCCCACGAAGATGACACTTGGCGACCTCCGAGTACCACTGAAATTTTATAAAAGAAAATACATGGCGGCCTTCGGCATCATCAGAATGAAAATAGACTTAGCCTCCGCACGCAACACGTGGCAAGCATCCACACAAAACTGAAACTATATCAAAATATCCCTTGGTCCCACTAGATGTGTCTTGATACTCGAAGCTTAACAAAAGGAACACACACGGTGGCATCCGCTACAACATAAAAGGACACTTGGCAACACCCGTGGGCAAGCTGTAGAAAAAGAAACTTTTAACCAAGGCCTCCGGCAACGACACGTGGCACATTCTGCAACACCTAGAAATTGCAAAGCATAAAGAAAATATGCAGTACTATTTGTGATACTTAGAAATTATAACTTCTTTGAAACTCTGAAACTCCATTCCACGTGGGAGTATCCACATCACTTAGAGCATTTCCTTGTGGTGACATGATACGGGAAACAAACATCAACAGAAACTAAAGAAACTGAGCAACAACAAAATAGAATAACAAAACGTAGAGTTTGACTCTACAGTGGTTTTACCACCTTCCCAATGCTTCTATCAATGATTGGGCTACAATGAGGCAGTGATTTGAAGATAGATTCGAAACTACTGACAATGAACACACATTAGTGGCTCAACTCTCTATGAAAAAGGAGATTCATGAACAAATGGGAGAGTATGTAGCCAAGTTCAATAGACTTGCAAATAGAATCCCTGCAAATGTCAGACCTGGAGATGGACTAATGATGTGTTTCTTTATCAACTCATTGCCACCTGATGTCAGTTATGCTATTAAAAGACAAGGAGTCCCTAACATAGCCGACGCTCAATCATTGGCTATCGCTGTGGAAGATGATTTAATTGCTGCGGGAAAATAGAAAATGGAGTTACAAATTGGTAAATATGTAGTGACCAGTTCAACAGACCCAGTTATTCAGAGGTTGGCAAATGACATTATCACTCTGAAGCGTGAGATGCCCAAAGGTCCTCAACAATCTCCTCAAGGAGGTTATAATCGGACGATGCAATTGCCAGGTCCTACCCAGCAGTTAGCTATTGAAGGACCATCAGAGAGTAAAAGCAACCATATGGTTTGCAATTTTCATCTCACCTCTGATCATGATGGAGCCTCCTGTCCTGAGATGATGCGATTTATGCAAATGCTTTCCATGAATAAACATGTTGAGGAACCCTTGGTGGAAGAACCTCCCACACCTAGTGATGCTGGTACGAATTTCTTCGAGTATGAATCAGATGAAGAGAGTGGAGAAGATGTATATACTAAAGTTGATAACTCCAATTGTGCGATGTTTACTAGAGGCCAACAAACACAAAGAAGCCAGAATACTCAGGGCCAGTCCAGTAATTCTGCCTCCGCCCCTAAATATATCTTGACTAGACAAAACGAGGCTAAGAAAATGGAGAATCTGACACCCAAAGCTGCAGCTGCTGAGGTACCATCTACTTCATCTTCTAAAACTCATGTCTTAAGTTCATTTGATATTGTAAAATCATGTAAGAATACTAAGATTGAGATTTCCCAAGCTAAGTATTTGAGGCTTAATCCATATGAACTTGATAGACTGGTCAGATATGTCAGACAAGAACCTTCCCCTTCCCATTGTAATGCTCAAGTATCCAGTGATGTTGAAATGCTTGCTAAAAGTCAAAACTATTCAAACTCTAGTCCTCAAAATTTGTTTAGCAAGCCAGAACCTTTTTATGTCTCTCTTTACATTGGTGGTTTTAAACTAAGTAATTGTGTTATTGATTCTGGAACCTCGAAAAATGTTATGCCTGCTCAAGTCTCTAAAGCCCTAGGATTATCTTATACGCCCTCTCATGGCAAATGCTTCTCAATGGACAATTCTCCAGTACCCATCCTAGGTCAGATTAAAGATGCTCAAACTGTTTTGGCTACCTTCCTAAAGAAAAGGTTGAAATTAACCATTCTTGTAGCAGATATACTTGCCAGTTATGGGATGCTCTTGAGTTGTAGTTTCTGTAAAGACTTAGGTGGGGAAATTCAAATGGATTGGTCACATGCCCTAATACCTGTGGGAGGGAAGAAAGTTTGACTCAATCCTGAACTCAAGGCAAAGTTCACTGTGCTTAAATCTAGAGACCCTAGGGAAGACATCTTGTTTGTAGAAACTGGACCAAGTACCTACATGTGTACATCCATAGGAAATGAAGAAATGAGTCTGAATAGCCCCAACTTGGTTGATGAATTGTGGACTCTAGAATTTGATGGGAGTTATTCTACCGTAGGGTCAGGGGTAGGGGTTGTCCTGATTTCACCTAATGGCTATTCTTTTCCTTTTTCTTTCAAATTGGAGTTTGAGAACACTAATAATACCGCAGAATATGAGGCTTTGTTATTAGGCCTAGAGCTAACTAGAGAAAGAGGTGTGAAACAACTGAAGGTTAAGGGAGATGTTGAGTTAATTGTTAAGCAGGTAAGAAAGTTGTACATAGTTAAAAATGGTAGGTTAAGACATTATCGAAATAAAGTGTGGGATTGTATTGAAGATTTTGATGCTTTTTCCATAGAGGCAATACCCAGAGAACAAAATACTAGAGCTAACTCCTTAGCAGTTTCAGCATCTCTTCTCCTACCACATCCTGATTTTAAGAATAAATGATATAGGGTTGAAGTTGTGTACAGGCCTAGTGTCCCTGACAATGTTAATCACTGGCAAGTTTTTAATTCTGATCAACAAATTATTTCATTCCTTGAAAACGCAGAATCGTTTGCTAGTGTGTTCTTTGAAGGTAGTACTGATGACAATAATGATGTTTTGGAGGGAAAAGTGGAATCCATAGATGACTCAAGCTCAAGAGTTGTGCAATTGAAAGGAAATAAGATTCCTAAGGGGCTTGTCTCTCTTGAAGATCTCTTTAATCGGCATGATCAATACCTTAAAAAGAAGAATAAAGTTTCCATTACAACTTCAGCCGATTATGATAAGGTGAATATTGGCACCAAAGCTAATCCAAAGATTGTGTGCATTGGTAAATGTTGTTCCAAAGAAGAAAAGGAACGTTTAATTTCTCTGCTTATCATATATAAAGATGTTTTTGCATGGTGTTATGCTGACCTTAAGAGGTTTAGATATGGAGAGATGCAACATCATATTCCCCTGAAGCCTGGCACCATACCTTTTAAACAAAAGCAAATGACTTATAATCCAAAAATAACTGAAGCCATCTTTAATGAAATTAACAAAATGCTAAAGGCTAAAATCATCTACCCTATTCACCACTCTACTTGGGTGGCAAACATTGTGCATGTTAGGAGGAAGAATGGGGAAATTTAGATTTGTGTTGACTTCAGGAATTTGAATCAGGCTTCTTTGAAGGATAATTATCCCTTACCAGTTGTGGATCATATTTTACAAACTGTGTCTAGTTCAGAGATGATGTCCATGCTTGATGGGTTTTTAGGATACAACCAAATTGAGGTGGCTCGAGAAGATCAGCATAAGACAACTTTTACTACCTGCATTTGTGTCTTTGCATATAATAGGATGCCCTTTGGTCTCATTAATGCTGGGGCCACATTTCAAAGAGCAATGGACCTGACTTTCGGTGATTTGAATAACAAAATCATAGTAGTGTATCTTGATGACTTGACAGTTTTCTCCAAGAAAAGAGCTAATCACTTGCATGACTTGTAGGTGGTCTTACAACGCTGTAGAGAGAATGGTATTTCCTTGAATCCTAAGAAGTCAATCTTTGTAGTCACTGAAGGAAAATTGTTAGGCCATATTGTCTCAAAAGATGGGATAAAAATTGATCCAGAGAGAGTCAAGGCAATCCAGCAGCTAAGTTTTCCTGCAACTAAGAATAATACGAGGTCCTTTTTCAGTCAGGTAAACTTTCTAAGGAGGTTTGTTTCTAATTTCGCTGAGCTGACTAGACACATTGCATAAATGATGAAGAATAATCCTATCTTTAGATGGAGTGCTGAAGGAAAGAAAGCATTTAAGGATATAAAAAAGGCCATTGCTGATGCGCCCACACTTGTGCATCCTGATTTTTAGAAAGATTTTATCATCTATTGTTACGCCTTGGACCATACTTTATCAGCTATCTTGTTGTAGAAGAATGAACAAGGAATCGAAGCTCCCATTGCTTTCATGAGTGTGCCACTGAAGAACTATGAGCTTAAATACTTTTCTTTGGAGAAGCATGTGTATGCAGTGGTGAAGGTGTTAAAGAGCTTCAGGTTTTACATTTTACATTCACATACTATTGTATATGTTCCAGAATCTGCGGTGAAAAGTATACTTAGTCAACAAGAAATTGGATGTAATAATAGGGGAGCTTGGATTGCTAAAGTGCAAGAGTATGATGTTGAGATCAAGCCTACTAACCTGGTCAGGGGTAAAGGATTATGTAAGATGATTGTTGAAATTGAGGTTGAAATTAAAGAGGAATTACCCTTGGTTCTTTTCACTAGTAACACTGATGAATGGTTCTCCAATGTTTCTTATTTCTTAACCTATGGTGATTGTCTGTCTCACCTTTCTGCAAAGGAGAAGAGAAACCTGAAACTCAAAGCACACAGGTATGTTATTTGGGAAGGTAATCTGTACAAAAGAGGAGTGGATGGGACATTTCTAAGATGCGTAGACAAGGATCAACAGAAGAAATTACTAGAAGCTTTTCATAATGAAGCTTGTGGGGGACATTTTTTTGCGTCGATAACAACCTTCAAGATATTGAGGCAATGCTTCTACTGGCCTGGGATGTTTAAGGATGCTTACGAGTGGGTATCAAAGTGTGAGAAGTGTTCAAAATTTATGGGCAGACCTCAATTAGCCGCCTTACGTTTGAGGCTAGTAATTATAGATGAACCTTTCCAGCAATGGGGTTTAGACTTCATTAGGCCCATCGATCCTAACTCAAGTGCTGGACATACTCATATCTTGACCGCAATAGACTATTTTACCAAGTGGGTAGAAGCTATCCTAGTAAAGAATACTACCTTTGAGGTGGTTTGTGCTTTTCTTGAGGAGAACATTATAGTCAGATTTGGTGTGCCCAAAAAACTGGTGATTGATAATGCTTCAAGCTTTTCCTCTACAGAAATGACTCTTTTCTGTTATGATTTTGGTATCAGCCTAGCCCATTCATCCGATTATTACCCACAAGGCAATGGCTAGGCAGAATCTAGCAACAAAAATCTCATCTCAATTGTTAAAAAGTTGGTTGAGGAAAATCAGAGAGGATGGCATAAACATCTATATGATGCTCTTTGGGCCGATAGGATAACGTATAAAAGGGCAATTGGTATGTCTCCTTTCTAGCTTGTTTATGGCATTGATAGTGTAATTCCTATTCCTTTGGAACTATCTGCATTGAATCTATAGAAGGCAATTGAAGATGAACAGTTTCAGTTAGCACTAGAAAAGAGAATATTGTACCTGCACCATTTAGAAGAGCAGAGAGAAATTGTTGTGGATAGGATTGCTAAGCATCAACAGACTATAAAGAGGATTTTTGACAAAAAGGCTAAGCAAAGGACCTTTGTTGTGGGAGATTCTGTACTCTTATGGGATAGGAGAAGAGAACCGAAAGGTGCACACAAGAAGTTTGATTCTTTATGGAAAGGCCCCTTGAAAATTAGAGAAGTTGTGGGAGAAAATGCTTTTCTATTGGCTTATCCTGATGGAACACCACTACCTCTTGCCTATAATGGGCACGATCTAAAATTATGCAATTGGTAGAGTTTCTGAGTCCGGCCCTGTACTATAGTCTCTTTTGTTGTCTTTCTGTTTTTGTTGTGTTTTGTCTCATTTTTGGTGTGACTCTATTACCCTTGGAATAAGGCTTGTTCGCCATGTTTTGCCTGGGTTCTTTGCGTATTCCTGAGTCCTGGTCCCTAATTAGAGCCAGTTGTTGCCCCACCCTTTTTTTGGAGGCTTCCTAAGTTCATTCTTTATTTTTCCTTTGCATTCATTGTCAGCCATTTCACCTAGTTCCTCTTTCAGGCCTAATTTACTTAGTCATTTTCGTGAGTTGGTGATTCTTTGTATTTTTGAAGTCAAGTCGGCGGGTTCACAAGTTCTTGAACCACCTGACCTACCGACTTAAATTGAGTTTATTGTGCCTTGAGTCTTTTTCGTATGAACTCCTTCCTTTGTAGTCAGGAGGTCAGGGATTCTTTGAAGCTTTGAATCTCTGACTCATAGTTCAAAAGTTCATGTTTTGCATGACTCACCGACTTCATGTAGCGCACTTTCCCAAGTGGTGTCAGATGTGATGGCATATTGTAATGAAGATTGACACTTGTCCTTATGCATTCAATTTGAGGTACGGATGTGGTGGCGTTGTTCTTGGAGGGAAAGTCGAGGCATGCATTTATGGGTTATAATGACAAATTTGCCACCAATATTTAATATCGTTCTTGGGGGAATTTATGAGAATTGACTTGAATTAATTCTAAAGCCTGCATAAGGTGATATTATGTGCATAGGTAATGTATTGCAGAAGAACTAACAGCTAGCTCGCTACGTGTGGAATTTCAGCTCAGTTTTACCCTCACAAGTCAGCATAGCTAGCAACTCTTCTCTCTCTATAAAAGTTTCATATCTTCTTTGAGGAGTTAGAGATTTTTATTTCCCATGTATCTGCACAAAGAATTCTCTATTGGTGTCTTGCCTTAATCTCCGCTCTCTGCGTATATCTCCGAGTCTCTTGTTTTCTAGTTTCTAGAGCACATAAAAATGAAGTTTAAGTTCCAAGGGACCCCAGTGGCCTCCACTATAGAGAATGGTCTTTCTGGAGTAAGGCATACGAATTTGGGCCATGTTGATTTAGATGATTTTTGGGGGAGAATGCGGTCTGAGAAAAGAACTCCTTTGGCGGAGAAAATTATCAGCAGCGGCTTGCATAAAGCTGGTGGCTTTCTGCTTGCTGTGCATTGTCCCAAGTTAATGATTGCATGCGCCAATGGTTATTTCCCAGACTCTCAGGAGATAAAAACTCCTAGTGGTACTGTGGTGGCCAAAATTGATTCTGAATCTATTGCTTCGGCTCTGGACTTGGAAGAATATGAAGATAATGCTGATGTTTCTATTTCCTCAGTCTGGAATTGCTATAATGAGAAGAAGGACTAGTGTCATACATGTGTCACCAAGCATTGGCTGGAAGAAGAAAAGACTAGGAAGTCTCGGCTACCTAATAATATGAAAGGAGCCATGTCAAAGAAGAAATCTCAGACATGATAACCCTGCTGAATAGAGTAGTTGGGAGTCTTGAGTCAGACGTCTTTGAATTATGGATGTGCAGGTTTATTTTGTTAATTTTTGGAGACCACCAGATTGACTGGCCAAAAATCATCAGTGGGTGTCTACATGAGTAGCTGGTGAATTTTACATGAAGCATAAGCTTTCACATTTGCTCCCAGCTAGTCTACATCTTGGCTTGAAAAGAGGCTGCTTGGCCTAGTCTAAGGATTCAAAGGAGTTCTTCGGCAAGCACGCCTGTGTATCAATTTTTTCTGCAATTGCAAAGAAATGAAGGTATGAAGGACTTCCGACATGTGAATGATTATTTTTCTATGATGTTAGCCAAAAGAATTGATGGTTCAATAGAGAAAAGATTTTCTATAGAAGCATTTACATTGGTCACAAAATTTGGGAGTGTTTATATTCAGTTTGATCGCTTCTCGTATTTAAGGATTGGGGGGTATGAAAATGTCCCATTAAAACTGCCTTGATACCCCTCTGACTATTTGGTGTTGCTGGAAGTTTGCCGCCAAATGGCGGCGGTAAAGGTCAAATATCAGGCAATGAAAAAGAAAGGATATTCTTTTCTTGTGTCTTTGTCTTTCTATTCGTGTAAAAACAATGATGGTGCCCAGAACGTGGACAAATTGTTATTTGAATTTAGCCTTCATAGTTTGTCCTCCCGCGTATCATTTGATAGCAAAAATTTTATAAAGGAAAATATGCATGGAGGTGGTTCCTACTCACACCTTCCTCAGCTTGAAGATTTTTGGGAAGAATGTATTGATGAGAGAGAAGTTCAGAAGAGGAAGTGGATGAGGTTGACTGTTGATCAAGTTCGTGCCTTCAAGTTGAATATTCAAGTCCCAGATATAATTGATGATTTTTCAGATCTTCTGGGTGAAGAATATCATACAATGTCAAGGGAACCTTTGCCCCCAATAAAATGGTCTAAGAAGGAGGTTATAGATATTATGTTGTTGTCATTTCATGTTTTAAGGAGAATTGAAAAGTGGTTGCAAACGAAGACTAAGGAGTGTGCTGGCTCATCAACACCAAAGGACTCAGCCTCTCAGAATCAAGCCAGATCCCAGACCGCCACCTCACATAGAAGAGCATCTAGTTTAGACCCGACTCTGCAAAGAGTTGGCTCACAACCGAACAATGACAGTGAAGGTCCACCTGAAGAGCTTGGAAAGTTAAAGACTGCATGTGAGCAAGATGTTCAAGTGATGAAGAGAAATACTAGATTAGTTGCCTTATCATCTAAGGCTGACCATGTGCCCCCACCAAACAATCATGTAAGTGATTATGACTCTTTCATCTTCTCGCAATTGGAAGAAGATAATTTACTACATTCATTACTTAGTCCACCTAATTCCCCTCAACAAAAAGAGATTCCTAGGCAAAACCCTCATCCTACACCGATAGTGGCAACTACCAATGTTGCCAATGCACCAGCCTCATCTCTGAATTGGTTAAAGAAGGTAGTCCAAAAGAAGAAGAGGTACACTGTTCCAACTGATGAAGGCATTGATAGTGTTGCCAGTTTGTTGCAGATGGTACCAAAACCAAAACGTGCAAAGAGGATGTCCAGGTTAGTGACCGACACCACCTCAGGAAATCAATTTTTAGAAATTGCACCCACTGGTTGAGAAGAATGAAGATGAAATAACTGAAGCTAACTTCAGGGTAAGCCAAGTGGACCTAGGGCCATCAACTACCGAAGGTGATTTGTACCACATGCACTATTCAGTGGACAACATCTCTAAAAGGGTGAAAGATTTGCAGGATGAAAATTCAAAGTTGCTAGCACATGTAAGTTCTTTGTCCTCCTTTGCCAATTTAATTGCCGAGGTAAGAACTCCCTTTGCTGGAACCTCCTCTACTGTCAAACTCCCCACTCTTGACCCCAAGTCTACTTCAACAAGTTAGAACTTCTTTGTCTCTAAGGAAGGCTATGGACCAATGGGTTGAGAAGATCGTCTTCGATGGTCTCTTATTTATCGAGGAGCCAGATAAGTTGTTTGATTCCATCCATGCTAAAAGAGAAGTTTTGATAGTAGAATTTGAGAAAGCTCGAAGTGATCACAATAGTTTAAATCTAGCCTCTAAGGAAGTGCGGGAAATCACCAACATGGACCCCGGTATTCTAATGACCGAAGAAGTCATAGCTGATCTGAAAGAGTTATATACCGCTATGTGGGCTGATGCATTAGAATGGAAGATCTGTATTATTTTTGCAGCTAAAGAAGAAATGGGAAAGGCAGTGGCAATTTGTTACAAAGAGATGATGAGGATTAAAAGAGACTTTACTGCTTTGGATCTGTAGAAGCCAACAGGTCTGATGATGAAAAATTGTTGGATGTCAAGGTGATCAAACAGAATTTCAAGAAGCTGGTGACAGCTTAGAGATAGTAAACTATAGTGCGATTATAGGGGAATCAATGGGTAGACTTTCTAAGATGGCAGCTTACATTAGCACCTGCAGAAATATCATTGAGGAAGTGTATTGAAAAGTGACTGACTCCGACTGAGCTATCATGAAAAGGAAGTGTCGCATCAGCATGACCGGAACTCCACCTAGCATGGCATTAACAAATACAGAGCATACAAAACCAGATTGCGAGCACAGGTACCCCAAGTGGCACAAAGTGTCACTGGAGAAGGCGGACAGTTGAGGGAAGACGAAGAAATGGATGAGGTGGACGATGGCGACATGGACTTGCGAATACTAAATTGATTTTAATTTCATGCTTTTCAGTTATCTCTTACTTGCTCTAAAACTATTGGCTCTGGAGGGCGCTTTATTATTATTATTGTTTAAACAATCTTTTATTTGGTTGTTTCAAGAAGTTATGGTTTTCTAGACAGTTATGGTTTGGCCTAGCTATATATTCTAAATAGCTGGTCGAATTATGGATCTTTTTGGCAAAACTTTGTTTTTGGGAAAGGTGGTAGTGGAATTTTGTTTTCCAACTTCTATGATATATGTAATACAGTTAATACAGTGGATTTTTGAATGATCATGGACTTTGTGTTGTGATTATTTAAATTTATGTTCTTCTTAAGTTGAATGTATTTTTGTTGATGTTAATGGTATTCATGTGTTCTGGTGGTTGGATGTTATTGAATCTTGCTCACTGCTTCGAATAATGTATCTGTTGATATTTCATTTAAAGTGGTGAATTCTTGTACATGTATGATATCTTCAATATATATTGTGTGGTTGGAAGTCTGTGTACTTCTAGAGTTAGAGTTAGAGTTGTAGATTCACCTTTATAGCTTTTGAGTGAAAAGCTCCACCTTTATCTTGCTTTCTGGTCAAAAGCAATCTCAAATTTATATTTATCAGAACATCTGTAGAAGGTAGCTGCGTCTTGTTAAATAAGCAAGGAGCCTATGTAAAATACCAATATATTAGGCTCAACTGTTGATTACATTTGTCACTTGTCCGAGCGTGAGTATATAGAGTTAGGTGACAAATCTGTTAACCAACAATAGGCAAGCAATCACTGGCTGTTTGATTATTACCCATCCACCCCTTTTTGTTTCACTAGGATTTTATGTTTTTTCTCCTTTCTGGTTGGGGTTTTTTGACTCCTGTCATGTTGGGTTTATTTTATTAGTGTAGGTTTTTATTTTCCTAGTTGGGTATTTTATTTCCTTTTCTTAGGTTTTCCTTACACTTTAATTAAGCTTGCTTGGGTTCATAAAGCATGTTTACTTAAGTGAGTGGGTGTTGAGGTGTCATCCTCTTACATGGGAGTTACATTTGCTTTTATTAGCACCGTTTTTTGGTCACTCCTTATTGGTTGGACTTGCCACCTCCTCCATCTCCTTGAGCCTATATAAACATGCTACCTTGCTTGTATTTTCATATGTTGGAGCTATAGATCTCTCTTGATGCTATTGTGCCATTTGAGCATTTACATCAAATCTCTCAGTATCACTGTTATGCCGATTTCATTTCTTTTGCATTTACAGTTTGATTCTAACTCTTTCATTTCGATTCTGGGTTATAATATGTTTTCTCAGATTCTAACATGGTATTAGAGCATGTTTTGAAATATTAGATCCATATTTTGAGATTTTGAGGGGGCTAATAAGCTTTGCATGCAGGATTCTCAAAAACCTAGTATGCTCTTCTTTTTCATCTTCAGATGATCTGGAGAATTAGAAAAGTTTGATAGAAAGTTTTAACCTCTGTGGTTTAATATTCTTGTATTTTCTGAATCTGGTTGATTGTAGCATTGTGATTATATTGGCAACATTTCTGGTTGTTCCAATGTGTCCAGGGGGCTCGAAAAAGTCAAGAATGAGTTTTGTTTCATCAAATTTGGAGATCATTTGATAAAGTTGTGAATGGGGGTTTAAAGCTCAAATTTGGAGGCATTTTTATTTTTTGCATCATATTTACATCTTCTGCACATCTAGAAGGAAAATGATTTCAAGGTTTTGTTTACAACATCAAAAAAAATTATAGGTATCTATTAGTTTTTACAAGCAATGAACATATTTTGCAAAACGAACTATCAAAATAGCATGACACGCCTACTTTGCTAACAAGCCAAATTTGAATTTGGATCAGATTTGCATCTTCTACATGTCAAGAAGAAAAATGCTTTCTGGGTTTTATTTACAACATCAAAAAATTGTGGGTATCTATTAGTTTTTGCATACAAAATAGATCTTGCAGAAACTAAATCAATTTTTTTTAATAAGCCATTGTTGTTGGAAAAGTAATTTTGTAATAACTTTTGATCGGTAACTTGGAATAGAGTGTAATTTTCTTCAAAAGTTCATATTTTTTTATTTCCAATCCATTGGACCTAATTGCATTGTAATCACACTAAATATAAAGTGCCAAAATCATATTTGCTTGGGAGTTCTTTGATTGAGTGAAAAGAGGGGGGCGTCTTGTATGCTCTCTTTGAGTTACAAGGGAATCTTTTATGGGGTTATTGTAATTATTATATGAGATAAAGTTCCATTTTGGGGGGGTTCATCATAGGTTTTGGTATTCAATTTCATCCTTATGTTGTCAAGCTAACATCAGAGAACTATTTGTCCTAGAAACAAGGGATAAAGAATCATTGTCTTGATCAGGATCTATTGCCCTATCTCATTGGACTCGTTCCTAAGCCAAGTGACTATGAACCGAAGAATGCATGGTTGAACAATAATGATATGGTCTATGGAGTAATATGTCTTACTATTTATGAGGATATTCTACATCACATAGAGCACACCAAGTGCCCTTTCATTGCCTGAACCATAATCTAGCAATTGTATGGAGACTTTGGATCTTCATCTGATAGTGATGTTTCCTTGGATGACCGGGCTCTTGTGGATGATACTGAGACTTATGTTGCCCCATCTTGTGTGGACACATCCTCATGAGATGATCAGTCTATTTGGTTGACATACATTGATACCCCATCTATAGTTTAGGACATTCCTATTGTACCTGTTGCTACTTCAGAGTTCAAAGTTGCTTCTTTGAGAGCTTCCGTTGATTCTTTGCAGCAGGATTATATCTGTCTTCTGGATTCACTTCATTGGGACCAATTTCTACTAGACATCTCTTGCTTGTTTGTAGAGTCTCACATTTCAGATATGGGTGACACTCTTGAGGACATTCAACTCCTCTTTGATGACAGTTATTTCATCACTGTTATCTCATCTTCCTTGTCTTTGGATCTTGTACCTTCTGGTTCTACACATGGGATTAAATTGCTTCTACCTTCATGCATTAAGGCATCTTTAGATATTCACATGGGGAAACTTGAGCAGAGTTCTGAGACATGATACATCATGAGACTTCCTACCTCACCTTGCTTCTTCAAATGGGAGTTACTTCAGCATTCACCATTGGAGTTATTTCTTTCTAAGGGGAGAAATGTCATTTGCTACAAATGGATCATCTTCAACATTCATATATGGGCATCCTCTTTTGGCACAGGAGCTACTTCATTGTGGGGGATTTCATAATCTCTTTCACTTTCTTTATTCTAGGGGGTGTTCTCTCTATATTTATGGGGAGCTTCTTTTCCTTTGTTTGGGGGGGCTTCTTCTCTTTGGGGGGAATTCTTTGTACATGGGTACCTCATTAGGCTTCATTTGTCAGGACTCATCTTTTCACCCATCTAAACTATGCTTAAGTGGGAGTGTTAGTGTAGGTTTTTATTTTCCTAGTTGGGTATTTTATTTCATTTTCCTAGGTTTTTCCTACACTTTAATTAAGCTTGCTTAGGTTCATCAAACATGTTGACTTAAGTGAGTGGGTGTTGAGGTGTCATCATCTTCCATGGGAGTTACATTTTCTTTTATTAGCACCGCTTTGTGGTCACTCCTTATTGGTTGGACTTGCCACCTCCTCCCTCTCCTTGAGCCTATATAAACATGCTACCTTGCTTGTATTTTCATATGTTGGAACTATAGATCTCTCTTGATGCTATTGTGTCATTCGAGCATTTACATCAAATCTCTTGGTATCATTGTTATTGTGATTTCATTTCTTTTTCATTTATAGTTTGATTCTAACTCTTTCATTTTGATTATGGGTTGTAATTTGTTTTCTTAGATTCTAACATGTTTAGATTTTGGGTTTCAGAGTTTTTTTTTAATCTTTTTCATTTCATTGGTTTGAATTTAAGGGTCATTGTTTTTCAGAAGAAACTAAAGTCGTCTCTAGTTGTTGGTAGTGGTCCAATTTTGGATGGAATGGAAGCACATTTTTGATGTCGAAAATATTTTAGTGCAATCTATATCTTCATGGAATTAAAACTTCATATAGCAATGATTGATGTCTTCTCGTTTATTATAGAGTTAAGAGACCTTCGTGTTTCATGATCATGTTCCTACTAATGGGAATCACCATAGAACAGTGCAGTTGTGCATGCTCATTTCAAACCTCAAATGGAGGAAAAAATAGACTTTATTTACTTGCATTCGTATCCATTGAGTGGTAATGTGAGAGGATTTGGAATAGTATCTTGTTGGTTCATTTCTAAGCATTGCTATAAGTTTTCAAGAGAAATTTAGGGTTTTTTTTGGTGTGTCCTATGTGTGATTAGAGGCTGCCATTTCTAACAATACTTTGGTTTGTTTTGGGCATTACAAGTAAAGTTTTCCCTCATTTTTTGTTGTTTTGTATGCAAAAAGTTTGAAAGTGTATTAACTGATATGGGTATGTTGTTTGTTTTGCCCTCAATCTTTATACCTAAACCACCCAAAGGGTTAAAGTTGAAGACATTACTACTTCCAACAAAAGGTTGGATCTTCTTCTATAAATTATATTTGAGTCCCCCACATTCTTTATTTTCACATCTTCAAAGAACCCAAACATGGAGTGAACTACTAAGGTACCCATATAGCTAACCCTAATGTCACTATAATGATGAAAATTTAACTTAATTAGTTGACAAGCATTTCTCTCTAGGCTTTTAAGTCCAAAAAACTCAAATTTAAAAATGTTGTTTCAATCTCCAAAAAGTTATTCACCAATTAAAATTATTATTTTTTTATAGGAAAATTTACTATTTCCAATAGGACCAATACCACAAAACACTTTGATTACCATACATTGACATTCTCGTTGGTGGTAAAGGAAATGCCATTATTGCCATTACCATTGATTTATAAAATAGATTTGATTCACTTATGAACCATATCAAATCTTGGGATGGTGTAAATGCAAATTTTTACTAGTGACAAGTATTCCTATGCATTCATTTAATATTTGTCATAGCCCTAGATCACCATTGTTTAGTATATGGGACACAACATTCCTTCGCAAAAAATTGGCATCAAGAAAGATGCGGTTGAGCTATGTGAGGTGTGCTTGTAGATCTCGGAGTGATTGAGCATGAGAGATGTGCGTCATCACACTATGGCGCTGCCCAACTCTATCAGACAAGCCCTCGTTGTTGGTAGTGAGGGTGATGATGAGCATTGGGTGGAAGTCATCCTTCCTCCCTTAGAAGAAACACTGAGTGGTAGCAGGCATTCACAAGATGATGTTTCTCTATTGCAATCAACAAGTCTATATAAACTCTAGTCTCTTTGCTCAATAATGGAGACATGTTATAATAATACATCCCTTAATCCTTACCAACTATTGTGGTATTGAATGAAAACTTTGGAAAAATAGAGTAGGAGAGACCAAAAACATGCCCTCTTTTGCAGTTTACTAATGTTCAAACATTTTGAGTAAAAGTCTTAGGTTTTTTTTTTTGGGAGGGGGGGGTGGGCAAATCATGTAAAAAAAATTTCTCCTCCATTTTCATATTTGTATCATGAGTGATCTACCATGCATTACTTATATGATAGTGAGTGTTTGCTATATTTTAATGGATCTATTTTTTATTTGATAGCCCCACATTTAGACTTATATAGTAGACAAATGAAAAAGCGTTCACGAAACTAGCACAAATTTCCTCTCTAGCATACCTTTTGTAGAAAAGTACCCGCTTGGTAATTCATCAACTTGTATATTGTATTTTTATATATGGTGGCAAATTTTTATTTCTAAAATTGCAATGTATGTTTCAACAGAGGTAGTATGCTTGGATGATGGTTTGAGCCATATGTGTACACTATTAAAAATATTGATAAAAGAGAGGGTAGTCACTATTATTTGAAGTAGAGGCTAAATTTTATTATCAATTTTTTTTTATTGTGGCGTTTGTTTAGGTATATCTGAGAACAAGAAATTGGGAAAATAAATGCATTTTTATGAATTTATTTGGACTCTCAACTAAATTTTTACTTACTGATGTAGTTTTTTAAAATTAATAATATTTTATGTTAGTTTTTGTTGAGAAAATATACAGTGTAGAAAATAAAGTAAACACAATGAAAAGCAATAAATCACACAAAATAACACAACACATAGATTTAAGTGGAAACCTGGTTATGTACTAAGAAAAATCATGGACAAAGGTCTCACAATATTTTATTATTCATAGGAACAAATTCGCTGTTACAGAATTCTGCAAAACTGCTCAAACCCAACTAACTGAACCACAAAAAGCATCTAAGTCAACAAATCCAATTCGAAGAAGGATTTCCAGAAATAGAAAGTGCTAGTGGTACTTATGAATGTCGTCAACTGCTTTATCCATAATGCTAGAATAAGAAAACGGACTTCACATATGGACAGTCTTCAACATGTGTTAAGAATGTAAATAGAGTAATATAGACATCATGCTAGAGCCATGCAAAGCATGAGCTAAGTTGGAAATTGTGAATGGTATATCTTGAATGAAGTTTGATCAATTATGAATACAAGGTAATGTCAATCAAATTATTATATATACATGGAGACAACTCTAATGTGAATAGAAAAGTATATTAAAAAGTAAAAAAAATGTCATGATTAGCATGAAAAATGGAATGGAAAAACATAATTATTTTTGAAAAATGATTTCAAAAAAAAAAACATAAATAAAGGAGAGAGGGGCCAAGTTGAGCAGGGTCCTATTGTTGATATAGTACTTGTGGTTATAGGATTTAGTCTTGCAACATATTTATACTATATATTGTTAATAATTATTCCACATGTAAATCAACAAATGACCATGTACCCTTAAATGAATACATGACAACTTATGAATGTCATATAAAAAAATCATAAATACATTAATTAACTAGTGTAATAAATATTTTTTTGCATTCTATAAAATAACATAACTATCTAATATAAGTGTGTCATTTATAAAATAAGGTGCTTATCTAAGCAAGTATTCTACATATACTGCTCTTATGTGTAAAACTAATAGGGTGGTAATGTGCATACATTGAAATACTTCAAATTATATGTTTGTCCTATGACAAATGTAAAGGGTGAGTACAATAAATACCTTGTATTTTGTCATGAAATGTAAAAGATTGTAAAAATAATTTATGATCATTTAAAGTTGAATATAAGTAGTTTAAATAAGAATGTATTGTTTTTTATAACAATAAATAGTATTTTGTGTTCAACTATTGGGTCATTTGTGTTGGATATAAAGGTTACAGATAACAAGATTCATGATTTTGATTAAGATAAGTTGGTTTTAAAGTGATCATTGTTACATCCCTCCTTTTGAAAACAATGATGCTATTTACTTTCTTACAAATTTCAATAAATTACTATGTTGTGAACGACTTGAAAACTGGAAATTTATCTTACAAAGTTGTTTTATGAAATTGCGGAATCTATTGATTACGATCAAGTGTTATGTAGACTAAAAGTCTTTATATTAAATGCAATGATGTTTGAATATATTATATTTGGATCATAGATGCTTTGACCACAAAATTGTATGCGAGTTTTGTCGATGCAGGAACAGGTGGACCGTGTTCGACGGAAGAGAAAGTATCTTCGAGAGAGAGTATAGACTCTGGAAACTAACCAAAGGTGTTTGTCACTGAGATCGCCAAACAGATAGATAAACCTGGGAACCATCAAGTAAGTCTTGTTTGTCGGTTTGGGTAGTTTAATTGATGTCGACGACAAAGGATAAAGTAAACATCCTAGTCGAAAGTAGTCTTGTAGAATCTTGGAGTCGTCTATGGCGTCGTAAGTTCCTAATAGCAAGTCGACGTATTTGAGATGTTTGATATTTATGTCTATAAGTATTTACTGAGTCATCTTGTGGCGAAATTGTAAATCTTGTCTCGAAGTCGAAATTGCGAGAAATCGACCTTAAGCGTCTAACGTTGTGAGAATTCGTTTGCGATACGATCAATCCGTCGTGATTGTCGTAAATCGCGTCGAATTTATGTTGCGAATATTCTCTTTTTGCGTAGATCGACGAATGTCGATTTGAAGCCATAGCGTGATGTAATTTATTTTTAGTCGTCGTGTAGCGAGAGTTTTTCCTTCTAGTTTAGACCGTGATTTGTTGTCAATTTAACCTTGAAGATCTCTTAATAAGTAGGTTTTTGTCTCCTTTTTATTTTCGATCAACACGATGCTTCAGTTATTACCTTATCACCGCCATGCCAAACTTAAACTCCGTAATACATCTTGTAGTGGTCTTGGGTTGATTTAGATGCCTTGGTTATCGAGAGAAGGCAGAATTGTTGTGTCTACTGGCGGACCACGTCGCCAAAGGAGCCACCACCTTTTGTATGGTCATGTTACGTGAGAAGTCGAGTTTAAGTTTAAGTATGTCAACCCATGTGTATAGATTTACGTCAACCGAAAATTCTTTGGTGGGATTCTTTTAACCAAGACGTGAGAGGTCAGCTCGTGAATTGGAGAGGGTGTAACCTTTTCTAATGCCGATCTCCCATCACCTTGGAGTGTGGAGAAGCATCGGAGGTCGTGGGTTCGATTACCACCGACGGCGTTTATTCTCAATGAACTTTGTTTTGAAAGTGTTAATTAATGATGGTATACGTTTGAAAAGTCGGTTGAAAGTGGTTAACTTCTTTTGTGAAGAATCTGCGGAGAGAGAGAACGTTTCCTATATCTCTGTGCAGCATGGGAAGTGGTTGTAACTTCCTTCGTGGGCAGTGAGGACAGCGTGGAGCGGCAGTTAGTGAAGAATGTTATCTTCGCCCGATAGAGGAAGTAAGGGAAGCCGCCGTTGAGGGTGAAACGGAGGTTTGTTGTGAAGTAAGTAACGCAGGAGTTATTCCCTGTGCTCCGTCGACGGTTAAGGCAAAATCTTCTGCTACGGATATGGGACTTCTGGTGTATAAGCCGTCGTGGAAGTTGGTGTGGAGGGAATCTAGGAGTCGAGGGAAGTTTGTTGTGATCGAGGGTAGTTAGTAGAGAAGGCAGTGAAGGAAGGGGGGTTGGAAATTTGAGTGAGCAGAGGCTCGCGTGGCCGGGTTTTGGTATCTCATGTTTGCGAATAGAATCCTGGAGCAGAGTTCATGATTTGTGCATGGCTTGTAATTGGCCGCTTGGTGGAGACTTTGGAGAGAGGAGCACGGGACAGAAATTGAGTAGTAAGACAGCGTGAGATGGTATCTGCGAAGGGATGTAGAGGTCGTTCTTTTGGTAAAGGCAGTAAGAGTTGAGAAGGAAGCGAGGAGTGAGAACGGTGTTGTGAGTAAGAAAGAGAACTGTGTTATGAGTAAGAGAGTATAAACTGTGCTGTGAGGAGCGAAGAGAACAGTGAGAGTTTAGTCTGTGGAGAGAGGAGCGAAAAGGAGTAAGAGTTGAGACTGTGTAGTGAGGAGTAAAAAGGCAGTAAGAGTTTAGAACAGTGCTGTGAGGAGAGCGAAGAAGGCAGTAAGGGTTAGAACTGTGCAGTGAAGAAACGAGAGGCAGAGAGCCCTCGGAGTGAAAGAGCACTCCAGCAACCTTCATTTTTAATAACAGGTTCTTTATCTTTACCATTTGTCTTAGTTTTAAACAGTAAGGAAGAGAGTCTCATGGTTATGGAAGACTATTATGTTTAGATATGAGTAAAATAGAATGATAACGCAAGTTTAATACGATTTCAGTGTGCGGTAATTCCTTGAAAGAGCTTTATTGCTGTGTAGGACATATGATAAACTCAGAAACTAATGTATGCTGTCACATTACTGTGTTTTAAGATTAGAAAACGCTGAAAAAGAAGTGTTACTGCCTTCTAGGAAATGTAAACACTGAAACTGTAGTTATTCTCGTCATAAATGACGATGTATAGCCAAAGAACGCTGCTCTCTAAAGTATATGCATTTAGGAATGAACTTGTCTCGATGCAAGATGTAATTTACCTTCTGTGAACAATAAACAATGACGTAAGATAGAAGAATTGCCTTTAGGTCTGTGTTATGAACATAAAACTGCCTTGGAGGTTTTGAACGATGCTCCACGTGCATGCTATGCAGGAGTCAAACCGTAGTTAGTAAGCAGGTTCGACGTATAGCTAGAAAATGCATTTGTAAACAGCCGATGTCTTATCTGTTTAATATCTTTATCTACATTTGAAAGATTCCCAAACCTTTTAGATTTATTTACGATTCTCAGCTATTTTAATCTTGTGAAACTAATGACTCAGAAAGAGGAGTAGGAAGATAAAAGTGTTGGTAATGTTTAGGAAACCGTCTTGGATTCTGAAATGATCAATTTGAGCTGAAAACCTGCATGTGAGTCGAGATTGCGTTGCATGCGACGATGTTAGAATCGTTTAACCCTGTAGACCATATGAGTCTAAAACCCTAGAATTTCGGGATAACGGAAAATGATTTAGATACTAGTGTATGTTGAGTTAACATGGGAACCAAGTAAACAGATTTGAAACCACTTAGGAGTGGACGTGTCTAAATAATGATTTTTCAGGATAATGGGATTATGAAAGTCTGAATTCAAGATTAGAATAATATTGCGCAATGCGCTATTGTAGGGGGATATCCTAAGCCTTGAGGTCATCAAGGTCGGCAAAATGAGTTCAAACTATACAAATAGGAAACTGTAGGATTTCGACCAGTTCAAGTCGAGTAGGGTGGGTGAACCAAGATCATGCGTTTTTAAAATGCTAACTAAATACAAATCCTTTGGCCAAGGTGATGTACTATCCTCAAGTGCATCGAACGTTCACCGTAACTGGATGGCGTTTCTTGTGGAGTGTCGTGCATGACTAGAGGGTATCTAGGGATCTGTATGATAACAAGATACGTAGGTTACAACACCAGAGCTCAGATGGCAAACACCGATGGTTATCCTAAGTCTATCCTCTTGAGTAGGGTAGGGCCACTTCCGGTTAGGAAGGAGTGCGGGAGACCGACGGTCTGTGGTTGGAGGTTAAGCTCCTTGAAGATACTTTCTCTTCCAAATACTGAGGAATTGCCGAGTCTTGAACGTGAAGGGTTGACAATCGAGATGCATGATAATGGTATGTTTCCGATATTTGTTATTCCAAGAAAATTTCATTTGTTAGAAAACAAAGTGTATTATGAATATCATTTCTTTCAGTCTTTATGAGAATGCAATAATGTTTATGATAAATTGAAAAAAAAAAAATGTTGTAATGGTTTAGAGATGAGAAACTTTTGTATTTGATTACTTTATTTTAAAAAAAAAAATTACCGTCGTGAAAATTTAGTTACTTCTTGTCATTTTTGGTTTTGGTTGTTACAATCATAAACCCTATACAAACATCAAGTTTTGATAGGACTTGAAACCTTACAAAACTGTAATCAAGCTGCCCTAGGAACAAAACTCCCAAAACACAAAGGGCCAACCTACACAACACCAGATCTCAAACGGACAATCCACACACGCTTGACCTAAGGGTGAGAGTCAGATACAAATTTGGGGAGACCCCCCTTCTTGCGATGAACAACCATCTACAAAACACCATTATCTGAATCTTCTGATCGAGGATAGAGGAGAGGGGAATCCTCTACCACATTCATGGTTACCAAAAGGTATTGAGATCATTTAGGTTGCATATAATTTATATTTTAAATAAAAATATGATGATATTTTTTTGTTAACTACTAGGGATTCCATGATAAAATTTTGGTCAAATCTTTATAAATTCATCTTAAGGACACGTATCACTAGATGTGTTGATTTGGCAAGTTGCATGATGAGTCACACCTCCAAACCTTAGTTGTAGATAGATAAGAATCCATATCACATTTCTAGAAAAAAGAGAGGTGCTACGATATTCCATGTAACCACTACATGGTTGCAAAGTTAGCTCACACGACCCCTCTCCGCTATGCAAATTAGGAGATTGAGCTCGTTTGGTGATTTAGGTAGTGGTAGCACATTTTGAAGGGCTGCAAGGCCATATGTTGGTACTTGGAAGTTAATGGTTAGATCTACCTTCCCTATTGAAAGTTGAGCCCTTTTGACTGATTTATATGTTATGTTAAATATTTTGACCATATGAGGTTTCATAGTGGAAGCTTTCTACTCTTATCATTTTAAATATTAGCATGAAGGATCTGGTATTTGGATATTCAATCCTTTTCTTAATTAGGAGATTTTGGGAGTGGACATTTTTCCGATTGGATAACATCGTAGAATACTTTTAATTAGAATCAAACATTATTTTGAATGGAAATTCATAATTTTGGTGAGCCTGAATATGATGTGTTTTCTATGAACAAGAGTTCAGAAGCTGACACTATGGAAAATTCAAAAATACTTGTAGTATATGATGAGCACAGTGATGAAACTTTGGACCCAATGCTTGGATTTGTTCAAGATGGTTCGAATTATGCTGCCAGCATTCTTGTTGAGTTTGAATACACCCAAGATCTTCTAATGAACTAATCTAATTATACTCTCTAGCATATTACCTTGCATATAGTTTTCTATTTGCGTAACCATTGCACTTCCTTTTTGTGCCAGTGCTAATATTATTCTAAATATGGAAAAAGAATTTATAATCAATTACCTCACAGTGACTTTTGCCATATTTTTGAGCTGATTCCTAAAATAAAAAGGTAATTTTGGTTGTATTATAGTGCTATGCAATCATTGAAGGTTGAAGACCAAGTATAGGGGTCCAAAAAAGTTTGCTTACACACAATAACATGAAATTTCTTCTTGATACATTTTCAATAGAGACCAATTTTATTATTTAATTTTTATTAGGAAAAAAAATAAATTATTATGCAATTAAAATTATTTTAAAGATATAATAGTAAAGATTCCATAAAGACTCCGCCCCTATAAAAATTAAATACAAAAATACTTTGAGAAACATAATAAAATAATTAACATTTTTACAACAGAATACTATAACCCTACCCAAATACAGCTATAACCCTAAGATTAACACACAAAACCACACAATCTGCATTGCAAAGAAAGCTCTGGAATCAATGCCTTTGATCACCATCTAGATTCTGTTTTTCTAAGCTCTAGCTGCAGAACAAGCTCAACTCGTGAATCTTCAGCACCAGTTACCCAACAAACCCAAGGATTAAGTTTCCAGCTGTTTCATGTTCTGTGCCTTCTGGGTGGTTTATCCAGGGTCATTGGTGCAGCTTTGAACTTCTCTGTGGTCCTTGATGGTGTTACAGGTTTTGACGGTTAGCTGCCAAACTAGACCTAATCAGCCACCAAACCAGCAATCTCCCTTCCCAAGGGAAGATAAACCATTTTCAAAACAGGAATTAAGGACATATAATCATCTTCAAGAGTAGAGAAATTGGACTGGAACTGGGCATTTTTCAGAATCTCATTATTGTCCTTCTTCATAAAGACATGACTGGAGAGAAGACAGGGTTTACAGTAGGGAAACTATTGAGGTCTCTGTCTGGAGCTGGATTCATTAACGGTGACTAGCTAAATATCTTTCTTCGTTTGTTCACAGCTTCTATACTTTACTCCTTTCTTCTGAGTACAGAGGATCTGAAACTCTGTTCTGAAGGTTTTAGACAGGCTGTTTTATTTTGGCCCATGTTGTATGCTGTTATGCTGCCTGATCAGGGTGCTTTGTTTGTTTGATGACTTATTCCTCATTGCTCTATTCTGTCCTGCTGTAGCCTTTGCTGCCTCTGTTTAACATCTGTTGCTGTTCTTCTGGTTTTGGTCTTTTAATTTGCAGCCTTGGTTGCTGCTCTTTCTTGATTATCTGGTAATTCTGCTTTATATCAATATATAAAAAAAGACTGCCTAGAAGGAAATCTTACCCCATAGCAGATCTCCCTCTGCCAGTATAGCTACCTCATTCTTTAACTCTGCCCACATCACATTCGAATCCGACCTTCTTGCAAGCCTGCATTGAGAGCTGACATGCCAGAGAACTGGTCTGGCAGGAACACTTGTAAAAGACACAGATGAATGGAGGAATTTGGGATGTAATATGCTAGATTTGTTATGAAATCCCATCGGATAATACTATTCCATTATAATTGTTAAATAACAATGATTGAAAGGAAAGGGAGGACACCGATTCAGGAAAACACTATGAATTCATGTTTCAGCAATTGGAAGCAATTTTACAAAATAATAGATATGAATATGCATTTCACTAAATATTCAAATAATCAAAATTTTAAAACAAGGGCTAGGCATATGCAAAATATAACTATACTACAGTCACATTGAATTCTCTTAATGGGAAAAAAAAAAGTCCAACACGCTGATTCTGAAAATTGCTGGAATCATAATTGAAACTGCAAATATTCACAGTTTGCATATAACTTTCAGTGATCCAAACAATATAATGTCATCTTTGTACGTCTGCCAAGATAAACCCAACAACTTTGGCAATAAAGAATGCTGATAACATCAATAGCCTTGTATTGGTATATGCATTTATAGAAAAACAAGTATTAAACCCCTTCATAGGATTCTGCAAAACTGCTGCAAGATTCAAGACTCAAGACCCATCATATACAATCTCATTCAAAAGCTGAATGGAAGACGAGAAGATTTTTTACTGATATGACATTATACTCATCCAAATCAAGATAGACAAGAGTATAGATGACATTCAATATACAGTCATTGCTCAAAACGGCAGGAACTATATTCCAGATCACCAACTTAACATGATCATCTGCATCATCAGACTCATAATAAACGTCATCATCTTCAGAATCCTCCTCCTTCTCCTCTATCCTCAGCCTTGTAACAGGAATTATGCCAACTAGTCTGACGATTACAACATTAAACACTGCAAGCAGCCGAGGAGAATCATCTAAAGAAATAACAGCAAGAGTTAAGATGCCAACCAATCCCTGCGCCATTCCAAATTTAGTGGGAATAACAGCCCATATCCACACAACAAGTACAAATTCACACTCTGCAAGAACTATTTGATTGTTCTGATTTAGTAGTGCTAGTGCTAGTGCATTGTCCTCCTCTTCTTCTATCCTTTCTTGCTGAGCCTCTTGTTCTTCATTGCCAACTCCATCATCTCTCTGTCTTTCTTGATCTTCCACCTGCTGGGCTTCATCTATCCTTCCTTGCAGTTGCTGTTGTGCCTCCTCTCCTTGCCCTTCTCCTTGCTTGTTATCTTTTCTTGCTTTGTGTTTATGTCTTTCTTGGTCATCCTCTATGCCTGCCTTCTTTCTTTTCCTCATGGTCACATTTGTATCACTCATTTTCATCTTCAATCTTACACAGACAAAGGGGTTTGGCACAGGGATTTCACTGAAAAATTAACCCTATGAAGAGAATGATGGCCCTGCTCTGATTCTGGGAGGGTTCAAGGACTGCAGACAACAGTAGGAGGAGGCTAATTAAAACCAGAACTATAAACAGAAGCTAGGAAAAGTAAATAGGGGAAAACAATGAGGATGGTAATAAGAGGGTTTTATAGCACCTTATTTAATCAGATATTTAGGTTTTTCATACTTACTTTCTTGGTAGCGGTTAGGGAGTGCTTCAAAATTAATGTCCACAACATTTTCGTTTTGGATCTCACAATTTAAAGTTGACATTCACAAGAATGTGGACAACCTTTAAAGGGTGTCGAGGGAAAAGATTTATTTGCACAATGATTGGCTGGCTACTTCCATCTTTGGCCATCCCTACTACGTATATTAGTGGTGATAATTTGCTTCCATAATGTATACGGCAATTACTAATGTTCTATGTTAACATAGAAATAGTGTTTTGGGCGTTTTTTTTGTCCGGGTCGAAAGTTTATAAATTAATACCTTTTAATCTTTTTAATAGGTTTAACACTATGAAGGTAGCAAGAAACATATGTTATTAAAATGGTTAAGTAAATAGCATTTGTTAAAAATACAATAAAGGAGAAAAAGTGGCAAAACCATAAATAACAAAAAGCAGTCCTAACAAAGAGAAGGCTATTCTTAAATATCAACCAGTTCAACAGTTAAAGGTTAATTTTGGCCAATAAAAATAGGACAAAGATTTACCACATTTTGGTGCGGAGGAGGTGTAAAATTGTTATTGACTGTTTGACCATTGAACTAGATGATGTTTAAGTAGAGTGCAAAGGGAGCTGATCAACTTGAGGGCTCCCACGCAGTCTTCTCCTTAGTCTCCACCTTAATGCCAAGTTTTAGGAAAGATCAATGTGTGACATGGAAAGCATCACTCTTTAAATAACCAATAACGTCTTAAGACTATAAATCTAGCCCTTGTCCCAAAGGATGACATGAAAATTGCCAATGTATAAAACTATGTCCTAACAATAAAGAACCAAATCCATGTATTTTTTAAGAGACGCTAAGAAACATGATTTAAATCCACCAATTCCTTTGCCTACTGCAAAAGAACATGGGCTTACTCCATCTCTGAATTGCTTGTTTGAGAATAGTTGCCAAGATAGATTATATTATCATTAAGAATTAAGCGGCTAAGGATCCATTTCTTAGTTGCTTCATATGGAGTATGGGTGATAAAGGTTTAACTCTAAAATCTTCTATAATGGAGGAACTGGGACGCAAAGCTCTTATGTTGCTCAAACCAACAAGCCTCAAAATCATCTTCACAAAATTTAGGTAGCTGCATTTGAAATACAAAAGGTTCTACGAAGGCCATGGTTTAATTATGCATTGTTATATAGAGAATCTCTCGAAGAAAATCCTTGCTTCATGATGTTGAACGTAGAAGCAAACTCTAAATAAAACCTACCAACACACAAATAGAGAAACACGAATTCATTGCAATGGTGAAGGAGATGGGAGTAGCGATGCGAACTAAATTGAGTGTCGATACGTTTCACGACAAGTAATCATAATATTCCATAATTATTACAAGTGGGATAAGTCCTTTTAGTGGGAAGGTGACATCCTCCAAAGCATACTTGCTAATAATTAAAAAACAAGGCTTTCCACCAATTAAACAATGGGGGGCATTCGTTAGATAGTTGGCAACTCCATTACACTTCGGTAATAATGCCCAAAAGGAATTACCTCAAAGATTTGAGCAATCAAGCACAATCCTTCAATGATACTTCTCAATCTCCAATCATTTATAGAGTTTTTTTTTTCAATCCTTGGATTATGGTCATAGAGTTCCTTTCCACTACCATTTTTTTTTGCATCCCAAGGCAACAACCATCTTGAGATCAATTAATACAGTTCAAACTTTTGTTTCATCACTTGATTTGGTTTTCAATAAAAAGAGTTGCTTTTAACCAAAACAAATTGAGGGAGAACATTCTATTACATTAGTAGCAATGTAATCTTGTCCCAATGGTGCATTAGAAAAATGCACATGAAAACTAAAACAATGATATTTTTGTTAGGAAAGGTGTCTCAACCTTGCACCCAATGTTAAGATTACAAACACTGAAAAATTTTATTTGACTTAACATTTAAAATCGATAATCAAATATCATTCCTAATTGTTTGCTATTCAACACTTTAATACAATAACCATGTATTTAAAGCTAGGCAATATAAACGGGATGTGTCATTTCTTAGGTGGATGGTGTAAGATGGTTAGAGGAGCTATGGTGCTTGCTAAGGGTGTCCAGATTGACACTCTATTTCAGTTGGATGCATGTACAGTTCAGTGTAATAGTTCTTTTGTTCCTATGGTGAAGAGATTTGCAGAATCTTCACCTTCACCATTGGAACCAACATCAAAGAGGTGTGTTGCATCTACTACTAATGGTCTTGCTTTCTGGGTACTTGTGGATGCCCTTTCTTTGGAGATAAAACTTCCAATAGAGAATCCAATGTTATGGCACCAATAGATGGGTCACATAGGTGAGAAGGCTCTTCAAACCATGAAAAATAAATACCTTGTTAAGGGGTTGAATGATTGTAACCTTGAGTTTGATTTTTGTGAACATTGCAAATATGGAAAACAAAACCATGTTTAGTTTTACTCTAGTTCTCATAGATCTTCTAGGATATTAGACTTGATACATTTTGATGTTTTTGGTCTTGTTAGTGTTCCTTCAATTTATTTAAATTTGTTTATTATGTATCATTGATGACTATAGTAGGACATGAGTATATTTTCTTAGAAGTAAATCTGAAGTCTTTAGTTGGTTTAAAGAGTTTATGGCTCTTGTGAAAAATTAGACTAGTAAAAAGATTAAGTGTTTGAGGACTGACAATGGCGACGAGTTTTGTTTGGTAGATTTTGATAGGTTCTATAAAAATCATGGAATAGAAAGGCACAAGACAACTTCATATACCCCTTAGTAGAATGGAGTTGCAGAGAGGATGGATAGGACATTGATGGAGAGGGCTAGGAGTATGCTTAGTGGGGCTGGCCTAGAACAAAAAATTTGGACAGAAGGAGTTACCACAACTTGTTACTTGGTTAACAAGTCTCCTACATCAACTCTTGATAAGACACCCATGGAGGTGTGGTTAGGCAAAAAGCCCTCGTTGAGACATCTTCAAGTCTTTGGTTGGAAGGCATATGCACATGTACCTAGGGAGAAGTGGTCAAAACTAGAGAACAAGGTTGTAAAATGTATCTTCATCGGCTATGGTGTTGGTGTGAAAGGGTACAAGCTTTGGGATCATATGATTGAGAGAGTTTTGTATAGAAAAAGTGTTATCTTTAGAGAAGTTAAGTCTTCTTCCACAATATTGCAGCCAGAGGAGGATGGAGAGAAAGATGTAGTTCAACTAACCCCAAAGACTGAAAAGGTTGAACTAGAAGCCCATGAAAGACTTGAAGAGGAGAGCTCAGATAGTTCTAAGAGTTATGAAGAAGAGATAGAACCTTGACCTCAGTCATTGAGGAGGTCCACTTGGAAAATACAACAGTCAAAAAGGTATACTCCTCTTGATTGGAGATGTATTTTTGCTTTAATTACTAACACTAAAGAGCCTAGGATTGTAAAGGAGGTTATGGGTATGGATAATGCAAACTTTTGGAAAGCAGCCATGGCAGGAGAGATGGCTATGTTAAAGAAAAATGATCCATGCGATCTAGTACTTTTGCCTGATGGATGTAAACCCGTTGATGTAAATGGATGTTCAAGAAAAAATTTAGTTCAGATGGCAGTGTTGAGAAGTATAAGGCAAAATTGGTTGCAAAAGGTTATTCCTAGGTTAAGGTAATTGATTATGGTGATATTTTCTCTCCAGTTGCTAAACTAGCATCCATTTGATTTCTATTATCACTTATTGCAATGTATGATTTTGAGGTTGAGTAAATAGATGTGAAAACAACATTCCTTCATGGTAGTATGGAGGAAGAGATTTATATGACACAACCAGAGCACTACATTGAGAAAGGTAAAGAACATTTGGTTTGTAAGTTGAAGAAATCTTTGTATGGTCTTAAGCAATCTCCTAGTTTGTGGTACCAAAAGTTTGATTCTTTTGTGTTAAGTTTGAGATTTCTAAGATCAAAATCATATCATCGCATCTACTATAATATGGATGGTGATCATATTCTTATTATTGCATTGTATGTTGATGATATATTATTTTTTGTAATGGGAAGGATTTGATTTGTGAATTGAAGTCTCAACTTTCAGCATAGTTTGAGATGAAAGACTTAGGGGTAGCTAGGTACATCTTGAGGATGGAGATTAAAAGAGATAGAGCAAATAGAAAACTTTGGTTGGGCCACAATAAGTATGTGAACTTAGTGTTGAAGAGGTTCAACATGATAGCTTGCAGGCCATTGTGTGTTCTTATTACAATGAGAACAAAGTTATTAATGGAGGATTGTCTAAAGTATCCTAGTGAGATGGAGGATATGAGTAGAGTACCTTATGCTAGTGCTATTGGAAGTTTGATGTATGCCATGGTCTGTACAAGATTAAACATTATGCAAGTAGTGGGATTCCTTAATCATTTTATGGCTAATCTTGGATGGGTACATTGGGATGTAGTGAAGAGGGCCTTCAGATATTTGCGAGGTACTTTTGAGTATTTCATTTGTTTTCATGGTTATCCTATAGGGACCTAAAATTTAGTGTATATTAGTGGATATGTGGATTTTGATTAGGCCAGTGATACTGACAGTAGGAGATCCACCGGTGGATATGTTTTCACTATGTTCGATGGTGCAATCAATTAGATGAGTAAGCAACATGTTGTGGTCACTTTGTCCACTACAAAAGAAAATTACATGGTGGCTACTATGCTTGTAAGGAATCCATCTAGATTAATAGATTATGTTCAGATGGTGGGCTAGATGCAAGAGCTATTATGGTTCATTATAACAATTCTGGAGTGCCATATGTCTAGCAAAGAACCCAACCTTTCATGCAAGGATGAAGCACATTGATGTTTAGGACCATTTTGTTCATGATATGGTAGAGGATGGAAGGGTGATGTTAGAGAAGCTTGATACTTTGATGAATGTTGTAGATTCGTTGACAACGCCATTAAGCACAAACAAGTTCAAGTGGTGCAGTGAGTCTATGCGCCTCTTGGCCCCTAACAATAGTTTTTAGTGTTAGTAAGTTTCCCCTTTGCTCTTGTAAGGTGTTTGACAAGTGAGAGAATGTTATGAAAGGTGTCTCAACCTTACACCTAATGTTAAGATTACAAACAATGCATTTTTCAAGTTAAAAAATAGAAAAACTCAATTTCTCAGCTATAGAGTTGGTTTTTGGCTAAAATAAAAATTCTAGGTTGTTCAGCACTTACCCCTTGGTTCCTATCATGTGGACCTCTTTGAGCTCTACAATTTAAAATAAAGGGCCAAATCAGCCTCCCAGATCAAAATTTATGACCTCTGAAAGTTGGGCCTCTTGCATTAGAAATGTTAAAACGTCAACACATAAAAGAGTTGTAAAGGGGAGTTACACTTGATGACCAACATGTCTTAAGTCATATTTGGATGGGGATAATGAATCCAAAATTGGAATGCCCAATTTGGTGAGTGGAATATGACGAGGTTATGACAGGTGGAAGGAATATGCAATTTTTAGCCAGTAGACTCATCTTGGAAATTGGGTGTTGGATTTCCAACTAATGATTTGGGTACCGCTATTTTGGGTGGTTTTAGCTCATGGTTTTCTAATTACCATTTTATAGTTTCATGTATTATATCTCCTATCTATTGGGTGCCTTAGATGGAGATTTCATATCGAGTTTTGTAGGTATTGTTATGTTGTCGGAATTCCTCCAGATCTCTGGTTGGTGATACTTATGTGAAGGCTTTCTCTGCAAGTGTATTGTAACTTTGTTGTTTACTAAATAATACGTTGAGCTACTTTAGAGTGTGGGTTTTTTTCTCCCAAAATGGTTTTCCCCACATACACTTGTGTTATGGTATATTGTTTATTTTATGTTTATACTTTATGTAATTGTTACAAAGATCAAAATTTTCACAACACTCTCTTTAGAAATTTAGTGTAGGAAGTGTTACTATGTACCTTGCTTCCTTCCATTTTTTTTTTTGAAAGCATAAGGTTAAATGCATCCACAAAATTCTTGACTTGCTCACAAGCATTTGTAGCAACTAAAATGTTGTGTGCACTCTAAATATATGATAATCGAACACATGACACATGGTAACTCTCGATGCGTTGCACTCCACAACTCAACTAGATCAATCAAGGAAAGCTAGTACACACCTTAGTGTCATGGCTAAGTAAGAAGTAATCCCATGGTCACCTCAAGGTCACAACTGAGAACCTTACATATCCTATGCAACCATTCTATGGTTGGCACCTTAGTCCAAAGGATGCAAATAACTTTTTAGAGCCGCGTAACCACTTAAAGCTTAGCACCACATCAAACAAGATATTTCACAAGGTAAGAAGTGGACTGAAAAGTGTTGCAATAGCATGTATGGTCCTAAGGACTCTCTCTGGTCTTTGCACTTGTGCAAGTGGATTGCACCCAAAATCATAGCTTAAAAGTGTGAGATCACTGTAAGGATTCAATGGATTTAACTTAGATTGCATACTAATGCCAAAACATAGATTGGTCTTCTGACAAACCCATAATCTTAGGGTAGCAAGATAGCACTATGCAATTGTGTGTCTCATTGTGCTATGAGGTGCTTAAACTTTTATGGCACAGAGGAGGTTCCACTCCATAATGTGTTACACCTTTAACTTGTGCAACATAGTCCTTAGGGAATTCAGGTTGATAATGTGATGTGATAATGATGTGTTCAACCTTGATGGTTATGACTCAGATTAGTAACTTGGACACTATTGAAACATATTAGGGACATAAGATTAAGATTTTGTCCCTTGACTATTTGAATTAATTCCTTGCAATGGTTATAGAGATCTTTACTTGCTAGAACATACTGTTAGATTTAGAAATAAATTGAAGCTACCCAAAACCTAGTGCATAAAATAGAAACAATGAAACTATTCTAGCAAATGATATTAAAATCAAAATAGATAAACAAAGTTAGTTTCCATAAAGAGATGCTCTCAAGAAGAAAAATAACATTAAGAAGGCTCATAATATAATGAATCAATAACAAGCTAGAGGAGTGGACACATATATAGAAAAGAGACTCCAACTACCCAAAAATAGGTGAGAGTTACACTCATGGAAGATACCATTTACCCTTATAATGACCCACTCACTACAACTAAGCAAGCTAAATAAACATGTAGGTAGATACAATAATACCAAGAAGAATAAAAAACCTACACTAAAACCCTCTTAAGCACAACTTAGATGGGTGAAAAAATGGATCCTAACAAATGAAGCCTGATGAAGTACCCAAGCACAAATAGACCCCCCCAAAAGAAGAGAATCCCCCCACTCACCCCAAGAAGAGAGATAAAATCCCCCCAAATAAACAGAGAAAAATCCTCCTGAAGTAGAAAGAGAAAGGAAAGACTATGTAGCCCCCTAAAGAAGTAGCCTCCCGCATCCCTAGTAAAGCTCGTAAATGAAGAAACTTGATTTTTGTAAAGGGTTTGGTGAAGATGTTAGCAATCTGATCAAAATTTAGGTAATATCTATAAGCACAAAAAAGGAGTATAGACTGACTGTTGGAATTAGGGCAAACAACTGAGAGGGGGGGGTGAATCAGTTGTCTTAAAAAAATTTATCCTTTGCTGGAATTAAACTTCTTTGCCACTTATTAATAGATGAATGATATAACCATGAAAGCATGAATCAACAACACATGAGCAGAAACAAAATCAACACACATAACACTAGGATTTTTACATGGAAACCCAGTTAAGGGAAAAACCACGGTGGGGGTTAACCCACAAGAATTTATACTCTGTTAAAAGTATTACAAATGAGGAAGGCACTTGCCTTCGGGCACACTGCCTAGAGCTCACTGCTCAAAGGAGGCTCACTACTTATAGAATTAATTACAAGAGTTCACTAAATTATTTGAACTGAAGAATAGCATCTAACAATGCAGAATTACAGTTCCGGTTAAGCTTAGTACACTGACTTTACACACTTCATCTTTTTCTACCCTATTTCATTGTTCTGCCATAATGAGAGGATCAGATCTCTGCTTCGCACTTGATACTGCCACCCTTCACACCTCTTACTTCATATTTGCACCTCTACCTCCAAAATTCTCACACCCATTGATTATATATATCCACAACATGAGATTTATCCAATTATAGTCAGCCTCAAGAAAACTTAGAAGCTTTTTCAAGATCACTAGTCTCTCGGCTAAATCCATGCACGAGCATTAATGTGGACCAAAACTTATGTATCCAAGTCTCCTCACATGTCAGCCAATACTACTGGATCTCCTAAATCACTTGACCAACCACTTTTCTTGATCCGCACAAGGATCAAACACTTAGCCGGCCTGTTCTTCACTAGACTGAACTGTTCAACCAGAACCCGATACTCAAATGCATGTAACTTTCAATCCCTTCATCACCGAAGGCTAAAATCTTGGATTTAGGTAGCCCTGAAATCCCTTATCATTCCCTTAGATCCGCAGCACAAGATGATTACCAGTGGAGAAATGCGGATCAAAATGTTGAACCCTGTCATATGCCCTGTTCCTGTCTATCCGGACTTAGAAAAATCTGTAATCTGACTTCCGGTATGAATAGATGATACAATGCGGATGTGTAAGATGGATTTAGTTGCCATCAATGACAACACCTAACATGCCTAGTAGTGTCTCTTGCCAACAATCCTCCCCTTTGGCATTGATGGCAACACTTAGTGAAAAATGACTAAGTGTTAGAACAGCTCCCCCTTACTATGTACACTTTGAGATTTCCAATTGCTCCCCCTTAGCTGAATTCCTCATTTTTCACTGTTTTCCTCTCCCCCTTTGACATCAATGGCAAAGGCTAGGATCCACATATCAAAATTCATGCAAAAATTTTATGTACATACTTCCGCATATGAGCACACAATCCTTAAGCCTTGTTCATTAGCAAAAAGATATCACCAAAAATGTTTTTCAACCGTGATAATTCATTATCCCAGTTCTTTATGCTGCCCAAAACGGATATATGCCCACTGAACAAAAATGCCTATGATTCTGCCTTTTGAAGATTAGTAGGATTACTAGTAGCAACAACAACTTGGGATTTTGCCAATAGATCATACATAGTTTCTAATTTGGGGGAAATTAGTCCTTGGAGCTCATCCAGTCTGCCCAAAACTTTGACCTTTTCCTTCTCCAAATTACTCAATTCATTTCGTAGACTTACTACTTAACATTCTTTGGTTGCTACAGACTAAGTTAAAGGACTATAGGACTGAGAAATGTTAGATAGTTTGAGCTCTAAATCCTTAATCTTCTTCTCAATATATTCAATAGTGTTACATCCCTAATTTCTGATTTGCTATGATTTTACTTTTTACTTGGGCATAAGTAAATTTGTTGTGATGTTTAGATTTATGACAGGATATGACATGGAATTATATTGAATATCATTTATGAATCATGGAAATGATTATGTTATTGTCGATTTAATAATTGTATTATGAGATTTGATTTACTAGTTGAATTAATTGAATAATGATGCACTGATTACATATTGTTTGATGACAAGTGAAACAGGATTACAAGTTATCGACTCTCAGAGAAGAGAGAGAGTATCTTTCGAGAAGAGAGATATAGACCTTGGATTACGAGTGGTCTATTTGCCAAACGAGTTTAGTGTTAAACGATAATGTGAACCAATGAGTCGTATGAGGTAAGTCTTGTCTTGCTAGTTACTTTCGAATCTAATCAACAGGTAGTCAATATCTTGATTATCATCTAGTCAAGTCGATGGTGAGTCGACATAGTCATTTGTAAAGTAAACAACGTCATAGACGTAAAACGGTTGTGTTATTCTTCTTGTGTGACTTGAGGTTTTGCTGTCACTTCTTAATGTCAAGATGTTCTCATCAAGTTAGATGACGCGAATATTGTCGCTAGATTGTGATGGGGAGGTAAACTTGACCCAATCACATCATCTGAAATCCTTAGTGATCAAAATGGGACAAATAGAGGAGTTTTTAACAACTTCGGGTAGAGGTTTTTCAAAGCTATGTGATAACTAAACAAAATCTAAAATCTTGTTTTGCGTTACGCCCAAATCCATCGTGATTGTCGTAAAGACGCTTTGGACATATGTTGTGAACTCATTCCTTTTTGGAAATCGACGGATGTCGAATTAGAAGCCAAGGCGTGTTATAACCTATTTTAGTCGTTATTTGGGGGAATATGCCAAATCGCATTTTGGTAAACGTGAGGTATTTCCTTATTCTAGTTGGTCGTCGGTATCGATTCAGAGTTGTAGAGGGACACATAATAGTTCTTTTTATGATGTCTTTTCTTTTGAACAACTCTTTTTGTTTCTAAGTTTTAGACCACCAATAGTTATCGACCAAACTAATTTGCTATGGTGGCAATTGTTTATTCTTTTAAAAACAGTTTAGAATAAGAGGGACGTTGATCTATTTAAAACTGCCGCCTTGTAAGCATTCGAGCACCTCTTTTCTGTGTAGTGGCGAATCATATGGTTGCATAGTCCTTATTTAATGTGTAAGTGGGCAGGTTGTTATCTTACCCAACAGCCACATCGCTTAAGAAAAGCTCCATTATGGAGAGAAAGCTCGCTGAAGGTTAGGAACTATTTTCACATGCCATAAAAATTGCCATTCTAATGGGCATGGTCGGCAGCATGATGGGCGAGATTCCCTTCGCCATGATGAGGTTTAAAGTAGAGAGTGGGAGTCAGTTTTTCTGTTGGCCATGGGCAGGATTAAGGGAGTTCTTGGTTTTAGTGTGGGGGGATTCGGGGGAGAATCCTTAGAGGAGTTCGAGCAAGGAGCAACATTAGGAATACTGTGAACAGCAAGAAGTGGGATCAGTCGTAGCAAGCTCCAGGGAGAGACAACAGGTTCTTTCACCTTCCTATTACGCAGTCATAAATTCTGCTTATGTGTGTTGTTCTTAGGAAACTTTGCAAGTAAACTTGACTGTATTTTGATGTGGCAAAGTAGTTATATTTATAAACGATGCCGTGTGAGTTCTTACCTCTAAAACGAAAGCTTTATGATTAAACTATTTCACTGCACTACGACGTACCAAGAGTGCCAAAACAACAGTCTGAAGTATATTTTTGGTGAAGGTCAAAAATGTTTGAGGAGTCTTTGGTTTGCCTCACAAAGTTTGTAAGTCAACGTAGAATGCAACTTGAGTTTGAGTCAGTTTAAAATGTCACTCAGTCGATGCAAGTTGTAGCAGTAAAACATTGGTCGTCAGAGTTTTAAAAAAACTGTGGCCCAAAAGGGGCAGTATGTATTATGAGTTAAATAAGCCAATGGAGGATTATTTTACATTAAAGTGTAGGCAAAAAGATATTTAGATATGTGCATTGTTATCCTTGTTAAAATATATTTTCTTATCTCTGTTTATACTTGTGTTTAAGTCATGCAAATGCGGACTAAATGTTTTCAGACCAAAGAGGCCTTGAATCTCATGCAGAGAAAGCTGATTATGAGTTGAAAACTTGTGTAAATCTTTTGAACATTAAGGTCATTATCTGTAAGCAATTCATTAAATTAGTGTGTTTTGCTTTACTAAAAGAGTACATGGGAATACAAGTCGACTATTAGAGACCTTTGAGTAAGAAAATAGTTAGTGAGAAAGGTAAACTGAAATTATAATCTTGAGTCAAATTTCTCTTTATAATGAAACTACTCCTTATTATAGACCCAATCTATAATATGGGAAAGACTAAGACATGTTGTATCCTCTAGGAGAGAAAAGAGTAACCACGTAAACTCTTTTGGTCTGTAAAGAAAAGATTGACGTTTTCCGTTGTAGGCACAAGCTCGGATGCAAACAATGCAATGCCCAAAAGAGCCCTAGCTTAAAAAGTTCAAGTCTCAAGGGCATTCCTGATCCAATTAAGATTGAGAGATTGAATGTCCCCTCAAATATCATCCAATTCAATGGTCAAACAATCATTAGTAGTTTTAGTAAAAAAAATCTGATAGTTCTTAGAAGACCTTTAAGAATCCTTAAATTTTAACTCGGGGCCTTCGAGTATTCGTATTCTATGTTTTGGTTTATTTTGAAACCCTTCCAAATGACAAAGATGAAGCTATGTTGAAGAATCAACAGTCGAAGAAGATTCCTTAGAATGTTTAATTTTAAACTTAGGGACTCGAATACTTTTGTTCCATAAATTGGTTTATAGTAACCTCTTTCTGAAAACAACAGGGTTGGGATTAGTGCCCACTCATGAATGGATGAAATAAACAATGGGATAATTTTGAGATTATTATAACAATGTATAGCATTATTCAAAAATTTGATATGCTAGGAAACTGTACATTTATCATGTAAATGGAGATGTTTCCATGAGCTTGTAGAGAGAAGAGTAAACCTCAACGCCATGTGTTAATGCATGAAGAATTTCAAACACCTTGAGGTTATTGAGGTTGTTTTATAGAGCATATAAATAGGTAAACTTATTTCATGAGTAGACATTAAGGTGTCGCGAACCCTAATTTAGTAAATGTTCATATCTATCTTGTTGAAATGAGGTTTGTTACTAGTCAACAATGATTAACCTTAGGTAGGGAAAACTATTTATTGGGCTACAATTTGACTTGAAACATCAGTCATAAGCTTCAGGTTTTGCAAGCATGCAAGGGGTACTATTAAATGGATAAACAAACATAAAGTTTATTATACCTTTTGGTCACATTTTCTCTTAGTTATTACTTATTGAAAGTAAGGAATCTCAAATGAATGCAAAGATGCAAGGATACCTAAGAATGGATAATCATTTCATAAGGATTATGGAGTGACGACAGTGTCGTGTAAATCCATCTAAATCATAAAGACTAGGTTGGAGTTAGTCAAAACTCTTTAGTTAAACCTTGACTTAACCTAGATATGGTAATTATTATATTAAGGCATTGAGATCATTATTTAGATCATGATTGAAGGGTCAAGTGCCCTGACTATGTCTAATTATTCTTACTTGCAAGAAGTGATTTAGATTCCTAGACTATATTGCTTAACCTAGGTAAGGTTATCATCTTAGTCGTAATTAATCTATATATTTTTTCTTATGAGACAATAAGTCGTGGACCTTAGGTATTGCAATGATGCAATGAGAGTCCTTTTAAAGAAAGAAAGTTGAATAGATCTATGGATTATAGAGAGTGAAACAAATCATGTATGAGTCAGGAAGACTAAATTAATGAAAACGCCATGACTTCATAAGTTGAATGTAGGTTGACCAAGTCGATCTGTAGGAATATGATAGTATCCAAGTCAAGTTGGGGTGGGTGAACATTACGACAACGTTCATTGTGAATGTCAATTTATATTGAAACTATGGCCATAATAATGCATGTCTCTGCATGCATTGTTGGTTCACTGTATCTGGATTGCACATCCTATCAGAAATCATACTTAGCTAGAGGGTATCTAGGGTTGTATGATTGATAGAGTTGTGTAGGATACAACACTATGTACTCAGAAAGGCAAATTACCACTGGTCACCTTGGTCTATACTTCTCATGAAGGGTAGGGCCACTTCCTATGTGGAAGATGTGTGGGAGACCGCCGATCTGTGGTTGGAGGTAAATCACTAGAAAGATACTCTCTCTCTCTCTCGCAGAAGACATGCCGAGGCTTGCGATAAAGATGTCAGATTTCTGGATGCATTATATCTTCGAGACTTGTGTTTATTGAGACTATGTAAAGCAATATTTAAAGCAGATATTTGTAATTGATTTATTTTTGTAAACATTGTACTTGAGAAAGACAATAAGGTTGATTGTATTGAGATATCTTGTAATTGTAGTTACTCGACTATATGTTGAATAAAAGAAAAAATTTCTCTGTCTCATTTTTACCTTGTAAATTTACTTTATGATGAATTTTTTGGTTTTTACTATGTTTTTAGAATGTGGATGTTACATATGGTATCAGAGCTATCGGGTTCGACACTAGGGCTTATGAGTCCACTGTGCTAACCTGAAGTCAACATTATGCGGTTAGCTAATGTTTGAATCTTCTTGTGCCAGAATGGTGTGGAGAAGAACCAAGAAAACAGCTAGGAAGTCTGTTCCCCATCATTTGCCTAAATTAGTGGTTAAGAAGAAACCTATCAAGGAGGTTGAACTTAAAGAGCATATTACTTACTCTGAAGGTGTATGGTTGGAGGATTCAGAGACTTTTGCTAATGTGCTTAAGCGTATTCGGCTAGAAAGAAAACAACATTTTGAACTGGCCAAGAATCCTACTATTTCTACTGGTGCAGTAAAACCTAGTGAATTGTAGCCAGTTCAACATGTCACTTGAATGTTGATGTGATGTTTCTATTTTAGGAAAAAGGTGTTGGAGTACTTGTGTGTACATCCACCCTCTATGTCTGTTAAACTGGAAAATTGTAAATCGACAGTGACATATAGTCTTGTATCAACTATATAAATAAGGATGTGGTTACTCCTAAATACTTTATAATAAAGATGACAATGTTTTGTATCAAGCTACTGATTGTTATTAGATAAATACGTTTGACGTTTTGAGTCGCTTTAGATTCAGAAAACTATTAGATAACTTATTTATCTGGCATGAGGAAAATGAGAGCATGTTTTATTCTAGAACCAAACCAGGGTGAAAGTCTAAAAGAGAATAAACCACTAGTTAATCTCTTGATCAAATTGGAGCAATCCTAACCATGTTTAAAACTAAGGAGATACCTAGTATGTTTTGGAAAAGAAAGCCATACCACCAAAGTTGATGGAACAGTGTTTGAATCAACTGAAAATCTTATTCCTCTTAGAATTCTGGGATGAGTTACCTAGAAAAGTACCTTACCTTATGACAACTATAGGATTTATGAAATCAGAAGCCCCCTTTATAAGAATTATTGGCTAAAGGTTTGAATTAGATCCAGTATTTCACCATCAGGTGCACTAGTTATAGTTGTCAAGAGAAAGGACATAACTCTACAAATGTGTATTTAGTATCGTATGTTCATTAAAACCATGAGAAGGAACCAATATATTTCACACGTATCGATGACCTCTTTGATTAGATGGGTTGAGTTGTTATGTTTTCAAAGATTGATTTGAGATTGATATACCATCAATCTAGATTGAAGGATGAGGGTACCCTTGAAACAACTTTTGGACAAAAAAAAAAGAAAAAAAAAAGGGCACTGTGAGTTTGCAGTGTTGTCTTTTGGACGTACAAATGCCTTGTTGCATTCATGAAACACATGAACAATGTGTTTAGAGGTTGTTTAGACTTGTCTGTTCCAGTCTTTAGGAAGATATACTTATTTATTTTAAGCATGAAGGAGAACTTTATCCTTCTGTGCAAGTGATTCTATAATGGTTAAGAGAAATTACAATAGCACCAATGATATGAAATTCCTATTCTGAAGGACAGTTTGAGGGAAAAACTAATGCCTTAGGAGATGGTTTAAGGGGTGTACCTTTACATGATGAGTAAATAAGCAAGCTCTTGTGGTAAAATTTTAAAGATTCAAGGTATGATAGGTTTTCATTTTGAGTCTCATAGACTATTGAGTTTCAGAGAAAGAATAAGTGTTTCTAATTCTTCTAAAATAAGAAAGCTGGTGTGGAAAGAAGTCATATTCCACCATACCAGGACATCTAGGGGCGACCAACTACTAACAGATATAAAACCTCTTTAATTCTTGAAAGGAATAAAGAATGATGTTGCAAGATTTGGTAGCATATTGCCTAGAAGGCCAGAGGGAAAAAAAAAGTAGAACATCAACACCTGTAGGATTGTTGTACCCACCTGACATGCCCAAGAGGAAATGGCAGGTTATTAGTATAGATTTTGTGCAAAGACTTCCCATGTTTGGGAATAGACACGATGTCATTTTATGGTTGTACTAGGGAATTGGACTAATGGAGCATCAGTGTTAACTCATAGATTTGTGCACGATGTGTTTAGATTGCATGATTTCCTGAGAAGGTTATCTCAGATAGAAATACGTGTGTAATGACAAGATTTTGGCAAACTTGTTCTCTATGCCAAGGATTGAAATTTAAAAGAGTAAAATTTATTATCATGTGAACAGATGGTTAAACTAAGGAAGTTAACCAGGTTTTAGAAGATTTGTTCCAAACATGGTGCATGGATTAGCAATACAAGTAGGAAGACTACTTATCACGTGAAATTTTTGACAATACCCAAATTTTGCTATTAAGATGGCTTGAATTGAAACATTGGACAGAAAGATGCAGAACTCCTATAAGCTGGGTAAGCTAGAAGATAGGATTAGCATTAGTCCAGAGATGTTATCTAAAATGGATGAAAAGATTTAGCTAATCAGGAAAGATCAGTGGAAATTGATCATGAATAGAAAATTTACGTTGATGTTAAGCATACACCAAGACAATTCTCGGTTAGAGAAGGAAAATTTCTTTTAAGGGTTAAACCCCAGAAAATGTTTCATAAAGTATGGAATGTATTCCAAACCAGTTCCTAAGTATAAAGGACCCTTCAAAATTTTAAGGTTAGAAATTGTATTGATTTCAAGAATCAATCTATTACCAGTTATTGCCAGGAGGCATCATGCTTTTTGTGATTTATATATGAGAAATATATTTATGTAATATATGAATACTATAATCTATGAATGATTTAAAAGTACAAGAACCTAGGAAAGGTTATGATCAAGCTTCTGAAATACTTGAAGATCACAAGCAATGCTTGTGTAATGTAGAGGTTATGAAGTGTAAGGTCCAGTGGGACTAGTATGCATAGAATAGTTTTGCATGGGGGGGAGAAATTACCATGAATTCTAGCAGAAATTTCCTCATTTACTTTATGCTGATAGCAGTTAAACAATGAATATGCTTTTAAGTTGCGTTTTGATTCTTTATATCATCGAGGACGATGAATCTTTAGGGGAAGGATATGTTACATCCCTAATTTCTGACTTGCTATACTTTTACTTTTTACTTGGGCATAAGTAAATTTGTTGTGATGTTATAGATTTATGACGGGATATGACATGGAATTATATTGAATATCATTTATGAAATCATGGAAATGATTATGTTATTGTCGATTTAATAATTGTATTATGAGATTTGATTTACTAGTTGAATTAATTGAATAATGATGCACTGATTACATATTGTTTGATGACAAGTGAAACAGGATTACAAGTTATCGACTCTCAGAGAAGAGAGAGAGAGTATCTTTTGAGAAGAGAGATATAGACCTTGGATTACGAGTGGTCTATTTGCCAAATGAGTTTAGTGTTAAACAATAATGTGAACCAATGAGTCGTATGAGGTAAGTCTTGTCTTGCTAGTTACTTTTGAATCTAATCGACAGGTAGTCGATATCTTGATTATCATCTAGTCAAGTTGATGGTGAGTCGACATAGTCGTTTGTAAAGTAAACAACGTCATAGACGTAAAACGGTTGTGTTATTCTTCTTGTGTCACTTGAGGTTTTGCTATCGCTTCTTAACGTCAAGACGTTCTCATCAAGTTAGATGACGCAAATATTGTCGCTGGATTGTGACGGGAGGTAAACTCGACCCATTCACATCATCTGAAATCCTTAGTGATCAAAATGGGACAAATAGAGAAATTTTTAACAACTTCAGGTAGAGGTTTTTCACAGCTATGTGATAACTAAACGAAATCTAAAATCTTGTTTTGCATTACGCCCAATCTGTCGTGATTGTCGTAAAGACGCTTTGGACATATGTTGTGAATTCATTCCTTTTTGGAAATTGACGGATGTCGAATTAGAAGCCAAGGCGTGTTATAACCTGTTTTAGTCGTTATTTGGGGGAATATGCCAAATCACATTTTGGTAAACGTGAGGTATTTCCTTATTCTAGTTGGTCGTCAGTATCGATTCAGAGTTGTAGAGGGACACATAATAGTTCTTTTTATGATGTCTTTTCTTTTGAATGACTCTTTTTGTTTCTAAGTTTTAGACCACCAATAGTTATCGACCAAACTAATTTACTGTGGTGGCAATTGTTTATTCTTTTAAAAATGGTTTAGAATAAGAGGGACGTTGATCTATTTAAAATTTGAGCACCTCTTTTCTGTGTAGTGGCGAATCATATGGTTGCATAGTCCTTATTTCATGTGTAAGTGGGCAGGTTGTTACCTTACCCAACCGCCACATCACTTAAGAAAAGCTCCATTATGGAGAGAGAGAGAGCTGAAGGTTAGGAACCATTTTCACATGCCATAAAAATTGCCATTCTAATGGGCATGGTCGGCAGCATGATGGGCGAGATTCCCTTCACCATGAGGAGGTTTAAAGTAGAGAGTGGGAGTCAGTTTTTCTATTGGCCGTGGGAAGGATTAAGGGAGTTCTTGGTTTTAGTGTGGGGGGATTCGGGGGAGAATCCTTAGAGGAGTCCGAGCAAGGAGCAACATTAGGAATTCTACGAACAACAAGAAGTGGGATCAGTTGCAGCAAGCTCCAGGGAGAGAACAGGTTCTTTCACCTTCCTGTTATGCAATCATAAATTCCACTTATGTGTGTTGTTCTTAGGAAACTTTGCAAGTAAACTTGACTATATTTTGATGTGGCCAAGTAGTTATATTTATAAACGATGCCGTGTGAGTTTTTACCTCTAAAACAAAAGCTTTATGATTAAACTATTTCACTGCACTATGACGTACCAAGAGTTTCAAAACCACAGTCTGAAGTATGTTTTTGGTGAAGGTTGAAAATGTTTGAGGAGTCTTTGGTTTGCCTCACAAAGTTTGTAAGTCAACGTAGAATGCAACTTGAGTTTGAGTCAGTTTAAAATGTCACTCAGTCGATGCAAGCTATAGCAGTAAAACATTAGTCGTCAGCGTTTTAAAAAAATCGTGGCCCAAAAGAGGCAGTATGTATTATGAGTTAAATAAGCTAATGGAGGATTGTTTTACATTAAATTGTAGGCGAAAAGATATTTAGATATGTGCATTGTTATCCTTGTTAAAATATATTTTCTTATCTCTGTTTATACTTGCGTTTAATTCATGCAAATGCGGACTAAATGTTTTCAGACCAAAGAGGCCTTGAAAACTTGTGTAAATCTTTTGAACATTAAGGTCGTTATCTGTAAGCAATTCATTAAATTAGTGTGTTTTGCTTTACTAAAAGAGTACATGGGAATACAAGTCGACTATTAGAGACCTTTGAGTAAGAAAATAGTTAGTGAGAAAGGTAAACTAAAATTATAATCTTGAGTCGAATTTCTCTTTATAATGAAACTACTCCTTATTATAGACCCAATCTATAATATGGGAAAGACTAAGAGATGTTGTATCCTCTAGGAGAGAAAAAAGTAACCACGTCAACTCTTTTGGTCTGTAAAGAAAAGATTGATGTTTTCCGTTGTAGGCACAAGCTCGGATGCAAACTCTGCAATGTCCAAAAGAGCCCTAGCTTAAAAAGTTCAAGTCTCAAGGGCATTCCTGATCCAATTAAGATTGAGAGATCGAATGTCTCCTCAAATATCATCCAATTCAATGGTCAAACAATCATTAGTAGTTTTAGTAAAAAAAAATTTGATAGTTCTTAGAAGACCTTTAAGAATCCTTAAATTTTAACTCGGGGCCTTCGAGTATTCATATTCTATGTTTTAGTTTATTGTGAAACCCTTCCAAATGACAAAGATGAAGCTATGTCGAAGAATCAACAGTTGAAGAAGATTCCTTAGAATGTTTAATTTTAAACTTAGGGACTCGAATACTTTTGTTCCATAAATTGGTTTATAGTAACCTCTTTCTGAAAACAACAGGGTTGGGATTAGTGCCCACTCATGAATGGATGAAATAAACAATGGGATAATTTTGTGATTGTTATAACAATGTATAGCATTATTCAAAAATTTGATATGCTAGGAAACCATACATTTATCATGTAAATGGAGATGTTTCCATGAGCTTGTAGAGAGAAGAGTAAACCTCAATGCCATGTGTTAATGCATGAAGAATTTCAAACACCTTGAGGTTATCGAGGTTGTTTTATAGAGCATATACATAGGTGAATTTATTTCATGAGTAGACATTAAGGTGTCGCGAACCCTAATTTAGTAAATGTTCATATCTATCTTGTTGAAATGAGGTTTGTTACTAGTCAACAATGATTAACCTTAGGTAGGGAAAACTATTTATTGGGCTACAATTTGACTTGAAACATCAGTCATAAGCTTCAGGTTTTGCAAGCATGAAAGGGGTACTGTTAAATGGATAAACAAACATAAAGTTTATTATACCTTTTGGTCACATTTTCTCTTAGTTATTACTTATTGAAAGTAAGGAATCTCAAATGAATGCAAAGATGCAAGGATACCTAAGAATGGATAATCATTTCATAAGGATTATGGAGTGATGACAGTGTCATGTAAATCCATCTAAATCATAAAGACTAGGTTGGAGTTAGTCAAAACTCTTTAGTTAAACCTTGACTTAACCTAGATATGGTAATTATTATATTAAGGCATTGAGATCATTATTTAGATCATGATTGAAGGGTCAAGTGCCCTGACTATGCGTAATTATTCTTACTTGCAAGAAGTGATTTAGATTCCTAGACTATATTTCTTAACCTGGGTAAGGTTATCATCTTAGTCGTAATTAATCTATATATTTTTTCTAATGAGACAATAAGTCGTGGACCTCAAGTATTACAATGATGCAATGAGAGTCCTTGTAAAGAAAGAAAGTTGAATAGGTCTATGGATTATAAAGAGTGAAAGAAATCATGTATGAGTCAGGAAGACTAAATTAATGAAAATGCCATAACTTCATAAGTTGAATGTAGGTTGACCAAGTCGATCTATAGGAATATGATAGTATCCAAGTCGAGTTGGGGTGGGTGAACATTACGACAACGTTCATTGTGAACATCAATTTATATTGAAACTATGGCCATAGTAATGAATATGTCTCTGCATGCATTGTCGGTTCACTGTACCTGGATTGCACATCCTATCAGAAATCATACTTAGCTAGAGGGTATCTAGGGTTGTATGATTGATAGAGTTGTGTAGGATACAACACTATGTACTCAGAAAGGGAAATTACCACTGGTCACCTTGGTCTATACTTCTCGTGAAGGGTAGGGCCACTTCCTCTGTGGAAGATGTGTGGGAGACCGCCGGTCTGTGGTTGGAGGTAAATCACTAGAAAGATACTCTCTCTCTCTTGTAGAAGACATGCCGAGGCTTGCGATAAAGTTGTTAGATTTTCGGATGCAGTATATCTTCGAGACTTGTGTTTATTGAGACTATGTAAAGCAATATTTAAAGCAGATATTTGTAATTGATTTATTTTTGTAAACATTGTACTTGAGAAAGACAATAAGGTGGTTGTATTGAGATATCTTGTAATTGTAGTTACTCGACTATATGTTGAATAAAAGAAAAAATTTCTCTGTCTCATTTTTACCTTGTAAATTTACTTTATGGTGAATTTTTTTTTTTTTACTATGTTTTTAGAACATGGATGTTACAAATAGCTTTAGACCGATTTAGACAAAACTTATAGATCTCTGCACCTTCACAGAGAGCATTTTGAATACTCTTTACACTGGTATCAAGCACTGATCTATCATAGCTAATTACTTTCCTTATTTCAGCATATCTCTTCTCATTATATTCATTTTTTACTTTAACTTCTGCTAACTTCTCAAAAGTTTCAAAATGAGTACTTACAAAGTGTATCAGACTCTTGAGCTAACCGGAGGGAGAGTCGGATGAATCCTTTTGAAAGGTTGGCATTTTCTTTTCCAGAATTCTGGAGGTAAGACCAAGCAACTCACTATCCTCAATGTGAGTTTTCAGAATCTCTTCTCTTGCTTTTGCTTGTGCCACAGATGCTAACTTCGTGTTTTGTAGAGGGGAAAGAGTGTTAAAATTGATAGGTCCTTGAATCAGCTCCGGTTCATCAAACTCAAACTTATCTTTCTCAAGTAATTTCTTCACTGCATCTGCAGTGTCTCTTGCCAAAAATGCAGGTCCATCTTTCAGATCCTTGTTGGTACTATCATCTTTCTTTTGCTCTTTATTCTTCACAAAGTCATCTTCACTAGGAGCATCTACTTCTGTATTCATCTATGTATATCCTCCAGCAGATTGGTCTGGAGGAATTTTAGTGTCCTCTGTACCATTAACTTCCTTCACAATCTCTTCATCTCCTTTATTTAGCATTTCATCTTCCGGAGCAAAGATGTTAGGTTGTTGTTCACTTTGTTTCAAGTCCTCAACATTTGGAATGAAGGAATCAATTTCATTATTAGTTTCTTCTTCAACAGTGGGAAGATTATGCCTTTTCAATGCATTTAGAAGAATCTCCTGAGTATCTTTAACTATCTTATCAATCTCTCCTAGCATGAGCATATTCATTTTGATCTTACTCCTGAAGTCCTCTTTCACTTCTTTGAATATCAAGTTCTTTTGATCCGGAGTAATTTGAGGACACAATTTTATTAGCACATGCTCTCGGAGCTCAAAGTCTTTAGCTTTTGCATTCTCTTTTCTTATTTCTAGAATTTTTGCAAGGCTTTCCGGGATTTCAAAAGTTATTTCAAATAAAGTCTTACTATAGATATTTAGGTATTTGACTGTTGCTTCCTCCAAAACTCTCTTATCAGCTTCACTATATAGTGATCATAAAATTCAATCATTGGCTTCAAGTTTCCATCTACAATAACTGACTCAGTGATGTCATCCACAGAAAGAGTAGGCTTCTCAACATAGGCCTCTGTCTTATGCCTTTTACTTGACTTTATGCTTCTGGAAGGCTTCTCCTTAGACACTTTAGCAGCTTCAGTGCCTGAGGCCTTCAACTCCTTAACCTCATCTTTTGAGTTAGTTTCTTCTTCATCCACTTTCTCCAAACTAACATATGTTCTTTTGCCCTTTACCTTTGTCCTTTTTCCTTCCTTACCGGTAGGTTTTTCTGCAGCAGGACAAGGTGACACACTAAAGGTTGAACTAGAACTCCTAATAGTTCTTACTTTAGAAGTAGATTCCACCGGAACACTTCTCTATTCTCTGTCTTGTTTCTCCTTCTTAGCTTTTTCTATCCTTGCTCAGTTTTGTCTCACAGCTTCTTTTGTAAGGCCTAGATTCTTAGCCAACTGCTCAACTTCTTTACTTACTTTCCTTTTGATTTCAGGAGCCTTGAATTCAAGATGCAGTTTTAGTGAAATCTCTTTATATGTTCCAAATCTCTCCTCAGTTGGATCCCTAGACTGACTCAACAGATGTTGTGCATACATCTCTAGTACCTTTCCATCCACTTCATACCCCATGGGCATGATCCACACAGTTCTTGGTTCAACTGCTTCCATCAAACACTTATCTGTATCTACCATAAAACAAATTGTATCCTTGTATTTTTCAACCACATATGTAGGGATTCTTTCCCTTGATTGCATCATATTCTGAAAATTCTTGAAATATCCCCAAAGAGCAGTCCTTTAGGCATTGGAGTCACCAATCTTGTTCAAGTGATCTCTTATTTGTATGGCAACAATCTTATCACTGGTCCAACATATGATTTTCTTCCCAAGTAACTCATTCATGAAATAGAAGAACAAACATAATACTAATTTACCATACTTGAATGTATTCTTCTTGTCCTTTTTGATCTTGTTCAAGTTTTCCATCAGCTGATTCTGCAACCACTCACACAAGTCATATTCAGCATTCTCTCTCAACATCTTATAAGCTGCATAGATAGTTGTACCAGATACAAAATTCTCCCTGTTGGAATGATATATCTTGTATCCAATCACCATTGATGCAAATTTGACATCCGGATTACTGATGTCATTTGTTATTGCCCTTTTGTCAAACCTTGAACCAGTAGCATTAGTTACAGTTTGATTCTTTACTGAATTTAACATTGGCAGTCCACTGAATGAGTTCAACCCTGTCATGGCCTTGATGGCGTCCTTGGTGATCTTAAAAGGTTTCATTAACCACATAAACTCATCATGCATCCGACTCAGCACATACAAGACCCACTCATCTTCATTGAAGGATGGAAACCCTATAATTTGAATGAAGTGTTTATCTTGTAATGCCTTATACTCAGGTTTGAGACCATGAATTTCATCCCTCAAATGATTCTTGAACAAATCTACTAACTTTGAATCCACAAACTCATCTATGCTAGCATGAATATAAGCCCTAATATCTTCAACATGCAACACACCATATAGAACACTTGAAAAGGCACCTAACGGATCGACCTGAATTGATTTGTGTGGATGCTTCTTAAACTTTGGCCTAGGTCTCTCAGTGATATTCACAACCAGAGGTGTAGCCATTTCAAAAATGATTACAAGTTCAAAGCTTCCCAGAAAAGAAATACCTTTTTCCCATGGGATTAGGGTTAGCTGATGAATTCGCCTGTCGCACTTCGAATCTTTGAAATCTCAGCTCAAGTGCTCTTCTTCTTGTTTTCTTCAAATGCAAAGTGATTCAAATGATGAATGAGTGACTTTTTATGCTCCACAAAACCTAATTCACCATTGTAATAAATGCTCTTCCCTAATACATCTAGTTGCACTATTTCTGCATACAGTCAATCTTCAATTGCTCCGCAATCAATCGCATTAGCTTCTTCTCTTCCAGAATTTGTTTGAACAGATCTATAATAGGCTTCTTTATCTTCATTCACCATGCTAGATTCAGGAACCTAATTACTGGTAGGGGGAATTAGATTTTCAATGCAACTCCTCCTGGGCTAGAGCTCCTAACTCAATTCCCAGAGGAATTATCAACACTAGATTCCGGTGTGGATCCACCACCTTCATTCTTTGCATCTTTCTTGACCCATGTTTTATTCATTTCCTTTTGGATCTCATTCACATCTACTTTGCCCTTGCCTTTGTCCATCTTCTACTTTGTTCTTCCTGCCTATGAGTCTACCTTTTTGCTTATGCAAAATTTAGCAACATGTCCAGATTTGTTGTAGTTGAAACATACTATCTTTTTTCTTTGACAATTACATGTTGGAGTAGGTTTAGATCTGCACTGCATTGCCATATGCCCAAACTTGTTGCAAGTAAAACATCTTCCATTGAAAGCTTGTTTGTCCTTAGGAGGGTTCCTTGATCCACTTCTGTAATCCTCATCTTTATGACCTATCTTTTTGTAATTAAAGCATTGACCAGAGAAAGATGATGCATTTTGATTCACTTGACTTCTACATTGATTAGCTCTATGACCATACCTATTGCATTTGAAACAATTTCCATTGAAAGATGGATACCTTTGAGCATTAGGTTGTCTTACCGGAGGCCTTCTAGGTTTCCTTGATTTCTTGCTTCAAGATTTCTTTGACTGGATCTAGAGCTTTCACTTTTCTCAAATCCCAGACCAAGCTTATCATCTACCATCTTTTGACTATCAAGCAACACCTCAAGTTTAGCTAAGCTTATCTTGAATTTCTCTTTGTATTCATTTGCAACTTCTAGGTCATGTTTGAGAATGACAATTTGTCTTTCAAGTTCTTCCTCATTGTCCTTAGTTTCTTGTAGATTAGATTCTAGATGACTAATTATTCTGTCCAATCTGCAGCACTCTTATGTTCTTTCTTTCAGAGATTGATTCAGTTTTTCCTCAGTCTTCTTCCTTTCCTCAATTTCCTTGGTTAGTCTCATCACCCCAAATTGCATCTCATGTTTTAGGACAACAATTTCTTTAGCTAGCTTCTCACATTCCTTTGTCTTCTCCTTCAAGGCCTCATTCATATCATTGTCTTCATTCTGATTTGCTAGCTGATGAAGTAGCTCCTTCCTTTTTCCATTAGATTTGCTCAATTGTCCTTTTAAGGTTTCAATGAAATCTTTAGCATCTTTAAGGTTCTCTTGTAGTTCATTGACTTCTGCTTTGGACTGGTCAAGATCTTCTAAAGCAAGTTTAAGTTGTTCACTGATGCCATCAGAATACTTGAATGAACCCATTGAAAACACCTTCCTAGATCTTCCTTAAGCTATTAAACGTCTTCTAAGGAACCAGGCTCTGATACCAATTGTTGGAATTAGAGTAGACAACTGAGAGGGGGGTGAATCAGTTGTCTCAAAAAATTTCATCCTTTGCTACAATTAAACTTATTTGCCACTTATTAATAGATGAATTATATAACCATGAAAGCATGAGTCAACAACACATGAGCATAAAAAAATCAACACACATAACACCAGGATTTTTATGTGGAAACCCAGTTAAGGGAAAAACCACGGTGGGGGTTAACCCACAAGAATTTATACTCTGTTAAAAGTATTACAAATGGGGAAGGCACTTGCCTTCGGGCACACTGCCCAAAGCTCACTGCTCAAAGGAGGCTCACTACCTACATAATTAATTACAAGAGTTCACTAAATTATTTGAACTGAAGAATAGCATCTAACAATGTAGAATTATAGTTCTGGTTAAGCTCAGTACACTGACTTTACACACTTCATCTTTTTCTGCCCTGTTTCACTATTCTGCCATAATCAGAGGATCATATCTCTGCTTCACACTTGATACTGCCACCCTTCACAACTCTTACTTCATATTCGCACCTCTACCTCCAAAATGCTCGCACCCATCGATTATATATATCTGCAACATGAGATTTATCCAATTACAATCGGCCTCAAGAAAACTTAGAAGCTTTTTCAAGATCATTGTTCTGTTGGCTGAATCCATGCACAAGCATTAATGCAGACCAAAACTTATGTATCCAAGTCACCTCACATGTTAGCCAATACTACTGGATCTCCTAAATCACTTGACCAACCACTTTTCTTCATCCACACAAGGATCAAACACTTAGTCAGCGTGTTCTTCACCGAACTGAATTGTTCAACCAGAACTCGATACTCAAATGCATGTAACTTTCAATCCCTTCATCACCGGAGGCTAAAATCTTGAATTTAAGTAGCCCTGACATCCCTTATCATTCCCTCAGATATGCAGTACAAGATGATTACCGGTGGAGAAATGCGGATCAAAATGTTGAACCCTGTCATATGCCCTGTTCCTATCTATCTGGACTTGGACAAATCTGCAATCTGACTTCTAGTATGAATAGATGATATAATGCGGATGTGTAAGATGGATTTAGTTGCCACCAATGACAACACCTGACATGCCTAGCAGTGACTCTTTCCAACACTGACATGATAGTTTGATGATGATCTATAGTCCTAATCATGCCCATGAAGACATGAATTATATATACCTCTCAGTAGATTCTTTCTTGGTGACACATTTTCAAATATTTTTCTCTTTGTTTGTGCCTCCCTAACCTTCTAGTTAACCTTCTAAGGTCCTACACACCTTCTTATTGTCCATCTAGGCCACTTAAACCAAATCTTCCCTTTGACCTATAAAAAATCCTCAGGAGATTTTCCCTAACATTGGAAATTCACTTCTCCTAAGAGAAATTTTTCATTCATTCATCCATAATCATCAATTTAACCTTCCTAGACCTTCCATACCCTCAAATTACCTGATTAGCCCATTTTGGTCAAATCTTCCCTTTCACCTGCTAATCTACCCTGGGGGATTCATCCATTTAGGCCAAATCACCCCTTTCTCCTATCAAAACTCCCTAGACAATTTACCCTGATAATAGGGCAATTTGCTTCTTGAGAGGGGCAATTCTGTCATCTTCTCCATGCATGATTTATTCTAATGTTAGCCCAATTTAACTCCATTTTTTAGATTTTGATTGTAAGTTCCTCCATGTATAACTGACTATTGACTCCCCCTAATTATTCCTAGACTCGCAATCAGTATATTTGTAGCTCTCATCAATCTATTGTTAGCTCTCAATCAGTCTCTTGTTATCTTCCAATCAATCTTCTGTGATCTTCTCTCCAACCTATGTTCTCTTCTAATAAGAGTTAGATCACTCTTCAATCAATCCTTGTTAACTCCCCAATCACCACCACCTTTGTTGTGGATTCTAAACCTATCAATACCCCTCATATCTTCATTGTTTTTCATCTTCTTCTCATTTGGAAGAGAGATCAAGCTTCTTCATAGGCCTTTGAGCCTCTTAGTTTATTTATTTATTTTTAGTTTTTGCAAAGCTTCAAAGCTTTCCCTTAAGAGGCAAAATCATTATTGCATTCTTAATTTGCTCAAGCTTTTGTAAAATTGCCCCCACTAGCATTTTATGCTCAATGTAGGACCTTGTGTGTCTTTTATTTCAGTCATAGCTTCAAAGCTCAAGCCATGTATTTTTCCATAGCATGCTTATGCTCAATTCAGTTGCTTTTCAATTTTCATTGCTTCAAAGCTCATAGCTATTTTCTTTCCATATCTCTATTTTATCCCTATTGCCAAGAGGAGGACCCCTCTGCTATAGAGGAAGAGACAATTGCCAAAAAGGACCTCTAAAGACTTATGCTAGGCACTACCACCTAATTTGTACATGTTTTTCAAGATTTTGTAGTAATTTAGAAAATCAAATCTTGCTCTTGGGGAAGAAAAACTTTATTTTCTCTCTTGATAGGTAGTTTTAAATTGCTTTCATAAAAGATATTTACTTTTTAAAGTGCTTAGATTAGCTTTATTTTCTTTCCTAGATTAATTTTATTTCCATTCCTCTTAGATTTAATTGCAAATTTCATTTCTTTATATTACAATTCAAAATTGATCCACAAAAACATTGTTTAGATTGCATACAAAAATCATATAGTTGCATACATTTTCCCTTTCTTAGTAATTAAATCATTTGAAATTCAGAAAAAGGAATAAAAAATTGATTTGCATTCATAGAAAATATAAAAAACATTAAAAAAAGAAAAACAGAAACTCAAGAGATCAAGCAAACCCTCGATTTTATCATGAGGTCAACAAATCAAATTTAATACAATCAAAACAAATCAATGCAAACAAGCTATCCCCCTTTTGTCTAGCATTTGATGTGCCCAGGCATTAGGGAAGACTGGGTGAAATCTTTCTTAGATGAGATTAGGGAGATCATCCCTCAATCAATTCCCACAAAGGAAATTGCCCAAGAATAAGGACTTATCTCGAGGCTCATTTAAACATAAAAAAGAAGGCAAGTTGAAGAACGTCAACAAAGAATCATTCATCAACAAAGTCTTATACAACAAATCATTCAAAATGAACAAAGGAGGTTAGATCACCTTTGTATCATAAATGAGCAAAATATTCTTTGAGCTAGGCCTAGAAAAAGTGACCCTTTGGATCATATTACAATTACAACCACAATAGCCATCAAATGTTTTCATCAACATTGTTGGTGTTTAATTCCGAATCAGCAGAGGGTTTGCCAGTTCCAATGTACAGGCAAATTCGGCCAACAGATACGGGAGGTTGCGTGAGCTGCCTCTCCTTCACTTCTGGTTCTGCCACACCAAGGGGGGTGTCCCTATTTGCTAAAGATGTAACATTGACTTGCCCTATGACAGAAAGATTTAGCTTTGTGATAACAGGTAGAATACTCTCATGTGTGGACCAAGATTTGTGTGATAAATCACAAGGTTGGCAACATTCTTGGACATATTTGTCTGGTCAGGTATGAGAGCATGCAGGGGGTTCCTAATCCTACTCCTACAACTAACATGTTGAAATTATGGAATGGTTTGAAATTATGGTTTGGATGCAAGACAGGGGTTTTGGATCCTAACTACTTCACAAGAACAGACCAATGCCTATCTCAGGGCAAGGAATCAACTAGACGTATACATAAGAATGGCTTGCAACTGTCATTCGAGTTTCAAGGGGTTAGGACTGGTGTTTGCCTTACAAATACCACCCAAGGATAAGTATTCAACTGTCTCTACTTACAAATATCCCAGTTGACATACAATCTTCTCCACACTTTAACCTAAAACAATTTAATCCACTCCTTGAATGGAAGTTACAGATTAAGCATGTGGTACAACAAGACTATACCCTAGAATCTGAGAAACCCTTAGCAACCAGATTTAAAAGAAGAAATTGCATACAACAAATGGAGACAGACAGATAAACACATGCAATAATGCATTTTTCATATACAAGGACAAGAAACTGAATATATGTGCAAGATACACTTCATATGCAACTCATAAACTCCATAGAGATACAACAGACAGGAAATGCTCTGTATTTTGTTATTCACACAAAAAATTGCCCAAGTCTTCCACCACCAAATGAGTAACACAGTTTGGCATTTATACCAAGACTGTGGACTCAGCCAAAATTACAACGGTCAACTCAAAAATTTGATAGATACAATGCATCTTCAGATTGGCGCTCAAAATTGAATGCAGCCGGAAAGCAAAAGAAGAGAGCAGGTGGGCTCAGGATCTGAGCCGCCGCTCAAATATTTGCATCTTAAATCTGGTAGTTGGCTTGTCCATCGTCGACCCATACTTCTCTACATAATCTGCCATTATTGCCCAGCTACCCGCAGGATGCAGCAATGAAAACATCTAAAGATTTCCCGCTCAAAAAATGGGCTGCAAACAAAGAAACCCCCTCGCAGCTGCAAATTAGAACATAGCCGTCGATCTTCTCCCATCGCTAAGATCTGTAGCTCGAAAACCTACTAAAAAGTCGCCCACCAATGAGGTCGTGCCACGTCGGCACCTTATGCATCCATCGCTGACTTTTCTCATTTCAATTTTGCCTTTTTCGCCCTTGTATATGCATGCTCAAATGCATATACAATCACTTACCTTTGCCTTTCAAAAAACCTTTGTATATGCAAGAGCAAATGCATATATAACTGTTTATCATACAAGGCGGACCCCAAACTATTATAGAGAAAATTGGAATTCTAATTAGGTTTAGTTTGCATGTCCATTTTGCACTTACCGCTTTGTACATGCAAAAGCATATACAAGCACTTTGTATACAAGCCGGAGCTCAAATTTTATAGAACAATTTGAGAATCGGTTTAAATCCGGCTTGTACCCCTTTCATTGCACATCGACTTGTATATCGGCATATACAAGCACCTTATACAACCTACGAACCTCAAATACTCATTCACTGTATTTCACTCCTCCATTGTGTCCAGGTTGTATGTTGCATATACAAACCCAACATACATGCAAACTGCGGATCTCGCCACATCATAAGGCAAATTTGAAACATCCTGGAATCCGGCTTGCATCTCGCGAATGTATATTCTGTTTGTATGTTCAATGTCCAAAGATAAACATACAAACCTCCCTAACATACAAATAGGGAATCTTCAGAGAATATGTGAGGAATGCATATTTTACTTTGTATGTCGGAGATACAAAGATCTTTGCATATCTGCGGACCCCGCCGCATGTATCTCCCACTTGCCACTGTAGCAAATGCATCTACGCCCTTGTATATTTTTCAATGCATATCTATATGCAACCCGATATACAAAGCGGGAATATTCCCAGGAATCTGTGAAAGATTCCCCCTTTGTATATGCACATTCGAAGCCTGATATGCATTCAGAAATGCATCTAACTAATTTTTTCAAAGGGCGATAGAGTTTTCTGACCCGCCAATGCACATTTTACCTGCATGTATATATAAACACCCTTGTATATACAAAGACACCTGCACCTTAACTGATTTTTTTGCATTTTTACAACTGCAGAGACCGAAAGTGTTAGAATTTTTTGGACTTTTGAATTTTATGAAGGTGCTAGCAGATTTAAGCACCAACAAACATCACAACATTCATAGCAACTTTCACCAAACACATACATCCATACATGACATGATCAACCCAACCATGATCCATGATGTTTTTCTCCCTCGTGAAAAGAACAACCCCTTAGTTATACCTCCACTCGATTGGCTCTTTCCACGAGAGAAAGAGTGACTAGGTAGTTTCCCATAGAAAGGATACAATTCATGTGTTGCATTAGAGTCTGACTCACCAATGTTGTGTCTGAGTCACATTCTAAACAACACAATATCAAAGATCAATGAACTACCATGTAAGCTCTCAGATGTAGTGAATGTGAACCTCTATGTTCTTGGTCCATTGATGGTGGACCACATTTTATTAAATCTTTATGGCACTTTGGTTTTCACAAAATATGATAGATGGCCATATAAATTGAATACCAAACTTAGTGAGAATGTGTTGAATTCAAGTAGCCTCAGTGGCGGCATTAACAACACCTTGATACTCAGCCTCAAAGGAAGATAGAGCAATAGAAAACTACTTCTTTCTCGACCAACATATAGGACTTAAACCAAGTGAGAAATTATAACCTAATATGGACTTGCAATATTGAGAATCACCTATCCAATTTTAATATGTATACCTTGTTAAATCAATATCAAGACCTGCTACATAGTGAATCCCATAATTGTGAGTACCCTATATCTAGTAGAGAATTTGCTTAGCTACCTTCCAATGTAGCTCATGGGGGTCATGCATAAACTAAGAGATTATGCCTACAACATTGATGCAAAGCAAGGGATGATTACAAAACCTTCCCAAACCTGAATGACTGATCCTTTCTCAGGTGGACAACAAACTTGTAAAACATGGCATCAAGAACCTTCATTTTTAGCCCAAATTGGTTTGGGTATGTGAGATGATTGTCAGTTCTTGAGGAGGGCATAAGATATGTTTATTTGACCTAGGGAAACTCCTCAAACTCACCAAGTGACCTAGCAAACTGTCCTACCCAACGTTCCTTCACAAACAACCTATTTTCCTTGTAGCCCTAGAAATGAGCTTCTGAGGGCATAACTCCCAAACTTCCCAAACAAATTGACAAACTATTTAGCTTTTTAGATACCCATTAAGTCCCTACATAATATACTTGACATGTAGGGTACTTTCTTTTGGAACACGTGCCTTGAAAAAGGACTATACCTACTGTTCCAAGGGGCAATTAGCCCTGTTTAACAAAGGAAGTACCCTACCAATGTTGTATAGAGATTCCTAACCAACTCTAGGACTTGATATGGATTTCAATTAGAAGGATTCAATAGATTTTGGGCCTCCTTGGGCTTTTCAAGTCATTTTTCCAACACCCACTTACTCTAGCTTTCTCAAATGGCTTAATAAATGGTGATATCAAGCCAAATCCTCATCAAATCTTGTCTTAGACTGCTCCCCTACACCTGCACACAAAACCCATTGTAAAAGATACCTAAACAGACCTAAAAAATCCATTTTGGGGCTCTAACACAAAGATTTGGGTCAGAACCCCATCGGTCTCCTTAAACCCTACCAAACCCTCTTCAAAACAGCAAAATTGGGACAACGAATTGTTCTCTCTTCTCCTGCAATGTCAAGGCACCTAATATGAATTAAATGAAAGGTACAACATGCATTTAAAACATCCAAAACATGAGATCCCTTGAAATGGTTCTACGGATGAGTACCACACACAAGAGTAGCGGATTACACAGGAAAACAGTCTTCTCTATTATTATCTTCCTCCAAACTTCAATCTACCTCTATTCATGATATCCAAGGGATAAATACAATGAAAATTCATCTCTTCCCATCGTGCAAGATTCTTCTTCTATCCAAAAGGCAAAAAGGATCACTAATTTCCCACTAATTTCACTAATTTTAGCCTTATGACTATTTTTTCTAAACATAGCACATGTTATTTGGAGTTCCACTACTAGTTTGACTTCTAGAATAGAGAGAGAGGTTTATAAAATAGAGATAGTGGTCTCACTCGGACCTTATTACAATAATCAACTAATACATGACTCCACCTAAGCTCATAATGAGTACAAAATCCAAAATTGAAGGCTCTTAGTGAGCATACAAGTCAAAATTAACTATGGTGGTCTCTGCACCAGGCTCATGCATAAACTAAGAGATTATGCCTACAACATATGAAATATTAAGTCTCATGTGAGTCAAATAACGAGGCTCCCAACAAGCTATCAATACAAAGTACCATCAACCAATAGTGGTTAGCACTTAGCCTCAAGTTTGACTCCAAAAAAAGGGATTTAGAGTATACTTGTAGTTAGCCATGTGAAAGCATGAGAAAAAATCAAGAGCATACTTGGATTGTGCAATGGTAATCTCAAAAGTAGACTAAGATATCTTGATCTTGAGAAAATAATGTTACAAGCCTAATTTGATCATCAAAAACCAATCATGAAGGGCAGTTTTCGTTAATACAATGGATGAAGAACTCCCCATGATTAATAGGTCATCAACATATAAAACTAGTGTGAAAAGAGAATTATATTGTTGCAAAATATAGACATTCAAATCATAGTGAAACCGGGAGAACCCAACTATGAGAAGGAAGGAATCCATCTTGACATACCATGGATAGATTTTTGAAGTCTATAAACTATGAAAGAATCCTATAAAAACCCTTACAGTTGTTCCATATATGTCTCCCCCTCAAGGTCTCCATAAAGAAAGGCACTCATCATGTTCGTCTGGTGAACCTCATAGTGATGAGCTACAATTGTAGCAAGTGTGAGTAGGATAGAGTTTATCTTTACAATTAGTGCAAAGGTCTCAAAGTAATCAATGTTGGGAACTTGAGAAAACCCCTTTTCTACCAATTTTGCTTTGAACTTATCCACTTACCTATCTACTGCAAATTTTATCTAATAAGTCCACTTACATCGAACAAGCTTCCTTCCTTTAAGAAGTAGGACTAGATCCCAAGTGTGGTTCATAACTAAGGAATTGTACTCCTCCTGCATGGATGCATCTCACTCAAGAATGTTAGATGCCTCTCAAAGGATCAGATGTAGAAGTAATAAAAACATGTGGAAATCCTTGGAACTATGGTTGTGTTCACTTTGTGTTTTTTGGATCCCCAACCCAATCACCTCTACCCTATAGGATTTGTCAATCCCAAATTGAAATTATAGTCAGAGAATCTAGAAGAGATTCCTCAACCTCTAAATCATTTCTAGGAGAGGGAGGAGGTGAATCCTTATCTTCACTCTCAACATATGTAGTAGAGGAAGAAGAATCCTCATCATTAATAATATGCCTAGGTGGATCTAAATCTTCAAAACTATCATCAATGCCCAATGAATCGAGTGTGAATGTAGAAGGATGAGAAGTGTCAAGAGTGGAACTCAAAGATCCCTCCTTAAAGAAAACACTCCTTTTAATGAAAAAATTGTGTGGTAGGGAAGAGGAATTGATAACCCTTAACACCATCTTGATAGCCTGCAAAAATGCAAGGCTTACTTTGCAGATCCATGGTGAAGCAAGAGCATCTCAAGGTGTAAGAACAAAATTGCATCACCCAAAAATATTTTTCTTTCACTTTGTTTGTAGGTTTTTAGAAATATTTTTGGTCATTCCCATTCACCATAGATCTAACCACATTTCATTTCATTTGTATATTTCACCTCACAGTTGGGAGAACATGTTCTACATTGATCCTACAACATTACATTCAGTTTCTAGAAGTTTTCAATCATTGCAAAGGCATATATCAATTTTTGATCCATTACAAGGCATAATAGAATAGAAATAGTTTACTATTCAAGGCTTGTAGTAGCAAAGGAACACATTTCAAGGTACATTAGACCCGTGAGACCTTATGGTATGAATTGCATCAAAATCTATTGATTCATTGTTACTACCTTCATTCCAGAAGACTTTTCTACATGTTTGGCCAACTACATGTTTCACAAGGCATCGAGTCTTGGATCACCTTGTGACTAACTAGAATCACTCCTAAGGCTAGAAGATGATATATAAGCATCCTTTAAGATCCTTAGGAGTTGGTTAATAAAGTGAAAGATAGGTTGGCATGACATTATATTGAAATAGATTTCAAATTCTATAATTTTACCATTTGTAATCAAATGATTGAGGCCTGGCATGTTGGAAGACCATTATGGTAGACCATAATTTTATTGTTTGTGAATGAATAAAGAACTTTGTTATTTTACTATTCCATTGAGTCTTGTTGTGTGTTTATTCATTTGGCCACATCGTTGGATAATCCTTCACTGGACCCTCCAGCCATGGTTGCATCACATGTCCTTCCATTTCTCTATAGGAATGTGGGCCCATGTTGGAGAACCAAAAAACCTAAAGTACTTAACTATGGGTTTCCAACCACTCTAAGCTTTGAAAGGACTAACTTCCTTCAAGGTATGATGAGAAATGTGATTCTAGATATAACATGTATAGTTAATGGCCTCCACCCAATACTAAGGTGCAAAGGATCTAGAGCATTGTATAGTTATCCATTTCCTTAAAAGAACTATTCTTATGTTTTACCACACTATTTTGTTGAGGACTGTAAGGAATGATATGTTGCAAATCAATCCCCTCTAATGTGCAAAACTACTCAAAATGACTATTATCATACTCGCCTTTATTATCCATGCACAAGACCCTGATAGATTTCCCTAATTGTTTCTTTTCAAGAGATTTGATGTCCTAAAAATTATCAAAGACCTTAGACTTCTATCAAAGAAAGTAAACCCAAGTATAATTAGAAAATTCATCAATGAAGGTCATAACATATTTGGCCTTGCTGAATGAAAGATGTAGAAATAGACCAGACAAGTTACTATGAACTAACTCTAGAATATGTGAAGCTATCCATGCCTTGCCTTTGTCAAACTTGTTTTTGGGATGCTTACCAAGGATACAAACCTAGAAAACACTATAAGAAAAGTGAACATAAGGAAACTCTGTAAGCATGCCTTGTTGTTTGAGCTACTACAAGTAGTAGTAGTTAAGATGGCCAAATTGCTCATGTTTTAACTTATTCACTTCTTCAAAATGAGTGAGTAAAACAATCAAAGGAGGATTGGGAACAAAGTGAGAAAATAAATATAACTAATTTTAATGATATGATCTTCCCATTGCAATTGTAGAACCATTGTACACCTCACTAATAACCACTGAATTGTGAGTGACCTCAACCTACTTGCCCAAACTAGTGTGAGTGATCTGGTAAGCTAACAAGAGATTAGTTGATATTAAGGGTACACAAAGAACATCTAGAAATGTTCCATCACCCACATAGATGAAACCTTTCCCGGATTCCTCAATAAGGGTGTCATCACCCATCAAAATAGTCAATATAGTACAAGACTCCAAAGATATGAAGTCATATTGAGATGAAGCCATTTGGTGCAAAGCACCTAAATCAAGTACCCAAGTGGATGTGGAGATGCAACTACTACAAGGGACTTGCTCTTTCCTTACCCCTTACTAATATATTGTGCCTTAGAAGACTCCTCATGTGAAGAACTCTATTTTATTGACTTAGGAACACTTATTATTTTATAGAATATGTGTCAAGTGATTAATCTATTTCTTCAAACACTTATGTTCATCATGACTAAGACTTTTACAATAGGCACATTTAACCTTCTCTTTCTTAGGCGTGTTTCCTTTAGAAGACAAGGTCCCTGAAGTTGCTTTGGAAGCAGAGGGTTTATGATCCTTTTTCTCCTTTTTATCCTCGTTTTCCTTTTTTTTATCTTTATTGTATGATTCTTCCTATTATTTTGTGTCTTGGTTGGCAACCAAGGTATGTGACTTAAAGGATTTTAGAGTACCTATCTAGATGAGCTTATCTTGCTCCTTGGTAAGAGATGTGGAAAAGTCATTTAGAGATGACATAGTGAACTGTTGATCATGATGTTAGTCACAAACACACATAGAATAAAAGTACACATTAACCTTTATTCATCTTGAAAGATGCGATGAATTCAGAGAATTCATGATCCCAAGTCTCCGGTGATTAGGTCTTAATCTTCTGACGTTACTCAGAGGTTGATGTGTGTTGTTGTTTCCATTTTGGGGCCTTACGTAAGTATCATCAATGTGACTTTGGTTTGTGCAATGATGCTACACAGATAGTTATTCTACATAGGATATTTCTCAAATGATGTGTCTATCTTTATATCTTTGCATGATATTTATCTATTTAACATGCTTTTAGCTTCAAATATGCTGAGTATATTCAATTATCTATGAGATGTTTGCATATTTTGGATTATTTGCTTTAGATTGTCATTATTTGCAATTACAATGATGAAATGCTCTGAAATTGAAAGAAATTGAAAGAAATACTTCAAATTAATGTTGAACCTTCAGTTATTGATCCACATACACATTAGATACAATCATGAAGAGAAGAAATCAAACCATATGTTCACTAGGACATTCCACAGCTAGATACAGTTGATGCTAACTTCAAAGGAAAGATATGAAAACAACACATGTAAGTCGATATGCACTCCAAGGGACGCAGCAAATCACAGCATGTATCAAGAATTCATACACTGATTACTCAAGATTTATGATGTATTGTAATCAAAACAGTCTTCTCATTCATTAAGTATGCAAGAACATATATGTATACAACAACTTTGAAATAAGCCCTGAATATTTCAGCAAACAGATTTCAATTAAGTTTCGAATGATTCAAAAAGGCATCCCTGCACCTTTTATAGAACAAGGTGAGGGAGTGGTTACAATTGATCTACGATCAAGATTTGTCTATTCAGATGAACGGTATACATTTCATTGACCAAGTCAACTCTTTCAATGTGGCACAGGTTGTCAGCTGGCAACCATCTAGGTAACTCATATTTTCCTAAGTACCTGATGCATGTGTTCCCTTTGTGGTGCATCTTCATCTATTCATCAAGTTCTTCATCATCATTTTTATTGTCATGATCATCACTTTCAGCGCTTTCGCTATCCTCATCACCCTGATGATTATCTCCTTGAATATGGACCTGCATAGATGTCCTGATATTTTCATATACCTGCACTATCTTTTCCAATTCTCTGCCATCTTGAGTTCTTGCTTTGGCAATGGCATGTTTATGCACCTGATATTTGCTCTAGAGGGATTCTAATTTATTCCTCCTGCTGCTCAGTGTTTCATTATAATTCTCCACCCTGACCTTTATTCTCATTACTTTATCCATTACTTCTTCTGTCAGGTGGTTGAGAGGGTCTTCAGCTACTAGCTGGAAATTACTATGTAGAGCTTTAATGGCAAACTCCTCATCCTAATTTTCTATCTTTCCCTCTACTTTTCCTTCTAAGGTTTCCAAGACCTCTACTTCATAAGACATCATATCATGCAAATTCATATTGATATTTCTTAATTTATTGTTGCATCTCTTCAGCACATCACATTCAAACCTTATGTCTTTGTTCTAGATATCAATCAATATGGCTGTGTTATTATTTAGTACCTGATTATTTATAAGAATTTGAGGGTCATTCCTCTTTATTTCATCTAAAGCGCTCAAGACTTTCTCCAATTGAAATGACCTCCTCCCGATCTCCATCTGCAGTTTATCTACCTTTTTCCTGGAGGTACCTAAATAATTCCACCTCTTCAAAGAGGCTTTTACCACTTCTTCAGCTCCATCGAGCGCAGATGACATCCATTTTAACATTATTACTGATTCATGTCTCATAAGGTTCAACCTGTTGACTTCCTCCTAAGAAATTACAGTTAATGGGACTGCTCGATCACTTGATGTATCATCAGGGTTAATTAACCCCTTTATATAGGCATGCAACTGGGCAATATGCTCTTTATGCTGCTTATTTTTCTCCTTTTCTTTCTTTATCTTCTGGGTCAAAGAATCAATAATATCCTTCACCTCTTGACCTTCCTGGTCTTCATTGGTAAATCCTAAATCTACTGTGGTAATCTGGAATTCTTCCAGAGTGATCTTGCCTCTTTCCTTCTCGACTGTGGGGAGTGCTATTTGGGCAGTTCTCCTGCCTGTATCAGGATCTCCTCTAATGGCAGAAGTTAATCTTGCCTTCCTCTTAGGCTTTATTAGGGTTTCTAAAAATAATGTAGATATATCAAATTCTTGAATTTCAAAATTGGGTTCTATACTTATCTCTTTTTCTAGCCAGGGAGGAACTTGGTCACTAGATCATGGATGTCCACCATCTTGATCATGTTCACCTTGATCTCTAGTATCTGTTATCATCCTTTGTGGTGAAGGTGACTTTCTTTTTTCCTCCTCATGATGCTCTTCATGAGGGTGATCCTATGGTGCTTCCTCTTGTTGAGGAATCTCTTCTTTCAGAGGGTGATCCTGCTGATCATCTGCATGTTTATCATGATCCTGATCTTTTACTTCCTCCAGGGGTATCTCATCCACTTTTGTATTTTCCTCATCCTGAGGTACATTGGTATCCATGGATATTATTTTATCTAACTTAGGTGCCTCCACTTGATCTTGCATCGCATCCTACTCTGCACCTAATGTATCTACCTCTTGAGCCTTTAGGTCATCATGACCTGATGTCTCTTTATCTCCTGAGGTTTCTCCATCCTTTGGCCAAACTTCATCTATTTTGGGTTTAGCTGATATTTCTCGCTGTTGCTGACCCATATCTGGAGCTTTATCCTCCACTTCCATCTGTTTAACTTCTTCGACATTTTCTGTTCTTTCAGGTGTACCTACTATATCTTTAGGACTTACATCCTCTATATATGTCAAGTCTATTGTTGCAGGACTTGTCACCTGGTCAACCAATGCATCCAACCCTATTTGTTGTGTAATTTTTTCTAGGCTCTTTTCCTTTTCTTGTTCTACTTGCTTCATTTCTTCTAACACCGCTTGCACTACTGGGGTTCCATGAGGAGTTATGCAAGTGTTAGCAACAAGTGTTTCCATTGGCTGAGAAGTTACATTTTGCACTACCTCATCATCAGATGGGTCTACAGTCTCCTCTAGTGAGACAGGACTGCTTTGCACTGCTCTTGAGGCTTCTTTCATTTGCTCTTCAGCCTTCTCAGTCTTGAACTTGACTAGGGTAGGAAGGGGCACATTATGTTGCAGCTCTTTCTGAACACTTCACTACCTGCCCCTCTTAGCATTATGGGGTCTTGTTTTATTTCACCTCTCATTGAAGTTCTCTATTTCTTAGGTGTGGATACCATCACCTGAGGTGCTTTTCTCTTTCTGGTGAGGGGTGTAAGGTCTTCTTCTTCTTCATGCTCCTCATCTAGAGGGATATCCTCCTCTATATTCTTCTATGATGCCTGACCCTCCTCATATGTATCAGTAGGTTGTGCAGCTAGCCTCTGGATTCTTTTAGCCTTTTGTTTATTCAAGGGAGGCAATGTGGATGATGTTGACGCTTGTCCTGATCCTGATGCACCTTCAGCTGGCATTTCGATTCTTTCAATTATAACCCCTTTGGGTTCAGTATCAGTTTTCTTACCTCTTGAAGTTCTCTTGCTTTTATCAAGAGGTGGTACTCTCTCTCCTTTAGATTTCCTCTTCTCAATCAGGAAATCATCATACTCATCATCGGGAATTTCCTGCCTCTTCTTCTTATTATCCACTGTAAGGGCTACACCCTTCTTCTTCAGTGTATTTATTTGTTCATTGACCCATGCTTGGGTCAACTGTAGTATCCTTCTAATGAATGGATCTAAAGAAATATCCTCTAGCATAGTGAGATCAGGTGCTGATATTGTATCACTGTATAACTTCTTTTCCTCATACTCATCTACCATAATTTTACCATCATCTTTCTTCAATTGGACAGGTATTGAGATGCAGTCAAAGGTTTTTATCTGGTTGAGGGTTAGCCTTTGATATCTTCTTCTTCTGGCTTCAGCCCCATCTTCACAATCTGCCCAGAAATCTTCCAGATTCCTCTGATGGATGGGCTTCCCCGTAATCTTTTGCATCCTCCCATATGGATCATATGACCTAGCCAAAGGGAAAGGCTGTAATTGCATCATTGTCAAGCCAGCTATGGCTTTCCCAATGTTCTCAGAATCTGGGCACATATACCAGCCCATTGTAATTGGAAACAATACTGGTGGGAGCTTGTTATTTCCTTTGTAAGCATCCAGTATTGTGGCCACTTGCTTCATGAATTCCATTAAAACTACTGCATCAGTGGGGTGTCTTGGGAGCATGAGAGGTTGACCTTCAAAAACCTCAATTCTTATATAAGAGAATGTTGCATATTGAATAAACCAAGATCCATGCATGTATATGGCCTCCTGAGCTTCCATGCTCAATCTTTTAGTTCTATCCTCCTCCATTGTTCTGACTAGATGCATTGAAAATGCATCATTTACTAATTTGTAGTCCTGGAGGTAATTCTGCCTCTGCAGTTGGGGATAATGATCCTAGATGTGAGCATCATTGGTACTGCCACCAATCTTTCCTACATCAGTCAATGCATCAAATGTACCCTTGTAGGCACATGAATAAACTATGTAGGAAGTCATATAAAAAGAACATTCTGAACCTCCCAGGTTCATGAGTTGATCATGCAGGGCATCGCTTATCATCTTGGCCCACAATGGCCTGTTGTCTGTGTAGAGGGACATCAGGATTATGCCATACATCAAGTCCTTGAAACTTCCAGCGTTTGGTTGGCCCGTTATTTGACTGAGTAGGGCGATCATATATTGGTATTCCTCATTGAAATCAAACTTATACAGATGCACTGGCAATTTGGTGGCTGTAGGATAAGGACTATTTCTCGCCCTCCATTGGTACATTCTCTTCTGGGCAGCCTTCTTGTTATTTTCCTATTCAGTTTCCAACTTCTTAAAATCCATGCTAACAACCTTCTTTCCCAGTGGCAGATTGAAGGTGGTGGAAAGGCCCTTGATAGACAGATCTGCATATACTCTGCCATGCTTCTCCACCTTTCTTGTGTGTGGATTATAATTTCTAGCACATTCAATAACTAACTCAGGAGCCTCCATGGAATATGGGAAACCAGCTGCATTCCACATTCCAGATATAAACATAGAGTCCAGCAATGTATTCTCCTTGTCACTGTGCATTTTAAGTGCCCATGCTGCTAAATCTGTAATTCCTTGATGTGTATCCCCTATAACTCCATGCTTAAATTGCACACCTTTAGGCTAAGCAAACATCAATTTAACGAATTCAACTTCGGACTTAAACAATCTCTTGTCTGCCATGATTTCCTGTAATGAACAAGAACTTGTCTTACAATTTGATATCTCATCAGGCATGCACATACATTACATCTTTATAGCATCATGCATATATATTCATTAAACAGAACATACAACTTCAAATCATTGACCTTATACTACCTGGATATGCAGAGAACGATAGGAGGAGGGTTTCAAATTACTTACCTGATATGTTTATCCTCCTGAATTATGCTGATGATTATGGAATGAATTCAAATACCGTTGTTGATCAGGTATCCTATTCTTGGCAAGTTGTATGCGTCAACAGGTAGCTCGTATGAGGGTTTGAGGACTTGGCTCTGCAACTTATCATTTCTTCTCAAGGTAAGAGTATAATGACGTTGTAAATTCATTTTAAATCCATTCATCTGGTCACTTAGGGAAAAATCTGACTGAACTGATCTTAATCATTGATTTACTGCACAGAAATCTCTGGATGTTGCCAAGTGTTATCATCGCACTAGCAATCGGCGGGAACCACCTACTGCATTAATGGCATTAATTGTTGCACAGCAAGAAGAGGAGGATAATCTTTTGAAATATCAGGTGACATTACCAATATCTGGCTATGTTTTAAAATCAGGGTATGTTCTAAATGTCGGGTGATGTTTGGAATATGATGACCCCCTAAACTAAAGTGACCTTCTCGAAATATCAGGATGATGTCATCCTAATAATGACTTGGTTTATCATTACGGCACCATGACGTCATCGTCATGTTTATAAAATGGGGTGGTTTTTAAAAATATACCTCTACAGGGTAAAGAGGAAGATGATGTCACCATCAGGGTGATTCTTTGTTGGTTCGGGATTCGATGATGTCATCAGGATAATTGACTCTGGGGTGATATTTTGCGGCAGGGTGATATTCAGAAGATAAGGTGATATTCAAAATATGACCCTCACAAAATATATGACGTTGTTCGACGGGTAAGTGTCACTACCACTTAAAATTGACATTCGCAGGCCGCAAACCGGATGATTTATCAAGTGATAAAATTGGATCGGGGTGATCTTTCATAAGATGACTGATGTTAAGAAATATGATCCTCCCCTCGAAATATCAGGTTTGACCAAGACTTTGACCGTTCATAACTTTCACACCCGAAGGAAAATCAAGGTGATCCAAAAGACAAACCTGCATGGAATTTTGCACTCTCTCAAATCATGAGGTTATTGATAGGAAATATTAACTTTGACGAACTTACCTCATCATGATGACTTACCCATCTCCCTTATGCAGGATCATCTACATTACTTTCTTTTACTAGACCGCCAGCAAGCAAAAAACACAAAGAAAAGCCAAGCAAAAAGGTTGGGTCCCTGTTTTGTCAAGTCAAAATGGGGCGTGTTGTGCAACCACACAACATGAACTAAGTTCATAGGGAACCCTTTGTGGCATAGAAGGTAGAACAAAGACTAAATAGTTTATAATCCTTTTCACCTTTTTATCCATGTTTTTCTATTTCTTATCCTTATTTTCCAATTCTTCCTATTCTTTTGTGTCTTGGTTGCCAACCAAGGCATGTGACTTAAAGGATTTTAGAGCACCTATTTGGATGAGCTAATCTTGCTCCTTGGTAAGAGTTGTGGTAAAGTCATTTAGAGATGTCATAGTGAACTAAATTCCTAGGGCACCTTTTGTGGCATAGAATGTAGAATAAAGATTGATTAGTTTTGGAGAGAATACTAAGGATCAATTAGGTGTATTGTTTTTTAATTCCACATTGTTTCAACTATAATCTCAATAATTTTAGCTTGGCGAAGAAGTCCTGAATGGTGTTAAAACTATTAGGACTCAGACTATTGAGTTCATTCTCCAACTAGTGACTTTTCATGACATCTTAAACCCCAAACAAGTTAGCCAATTTACTCCAAATTTGATTAGGTGAATCAAAGGACACAATGTGAAAGAGAAGGTTAGGGATATAGACAAATATTACAAACCATGAGCCTCATCACATTTGTTAAACCATTTGATTTTCTCCGCATCTTCAATAGGTTCTACCTCTGTACCCCTAGTTATTTTGAATAATCCTTTGCTTCTCAACATGATTAGCATTTTAGATTTTCATTCATAATAGTTATATGGTGTAAGCAAAGAAACTAGCAATTGATCCATAGTGTAGCAAAAGAAATACAAAAATGCAAAAAAATAAGAGAACACATGACAACCCCTTGTTACAAATTGCTATAGTGACCCCCCAACAATTATAATGTTTGGAACTTTATTTTAGTGTGATTTATAATGCGAATTTTAGTTTTCTAGGGCTCAAAATGGATGATAATGTTGAAAGCAAACTAAACTACAAAGTACAAACCAAATAAATAGTATAGAACTATAATTCTTGAAAAAATGTTCACTTTCAAAAATTAGAGCTAAAAAAGAAGTTGTTTTGAGAAAGTTATGAGCTATTGAAGGTCCCAAAAGCATGACTAAACAATAAAAACTTTGAGAAAACTATTTTTTTGGTAAATGGGGAATTCAAAACTATAAATTAATTATACTACTACTCAAAACACGAAATTCTATCCCATTTCAAAAAAATGTTAAAAAAACCTTCATATGAGCAATTTAGGGCCTCTTGAAGTTGGCTTATCTGATTGAAAGTTGCCAATAGAGAGGGAGTACGGGCCTAGTGGTAGGTGGGTAGCACTTTGATGGTTGGAGGGTGGTAACATTAGTGGAGGTGGCTCCTAGGTTGAGTGTAGACAACACTAGGAGGTGGCACCACTGACAGAGGTAATGGCAATAGTGGTGGGGTGACTAGGCACTGCTATGGTGGAGGCAACATAGGTGGTGGTCAGTGGGTAGAGGTCCTGGGTGGAGTTGCCATAGGAGGATATTGGATTGGTGGTGGTCAACTTAGGCTAGCTATAGTTAGCTTGGTTGAGCCTTGTGGTCCCCTTTTTGGGTTGTAGCAACTATAATGGGTTGTAGTTCCTATCCAAAGGGGGTTGCAGGCCCTTTTACAATTTTTTTGAATTTTTTTCAAACCTCCATATGGTATGGTTGTATGGCCAACAAAAAAACTACCTCAAATGCTTCCAACTTGAATTTCAACAAAAATATAGTCATCCCTAGGGTTTGTTACCTTTTGGATGCAATGACACTATATGTTTGGCCCCAAATGGCCCAAAAACTAGTAGTTTACATGTGGCCATGATCAAACCCTCTATTGTAGATCAATCTCTTGGTCTCTGATTCAATTAAAATAAAATTCAAAACTAAATTTCTTGAGCCTTTCAGACATAATGGAATAGTAAAAAACACTATCCAGATTACCAAAAAGTTGTAAACACCAAGAATACAAAAAACTAAGAATGAAACCCTAAGATGTTATTTTTCCTATCAAACCCTTCTAATTCTCTAGATCATCTAAAGATGCAAGAGAAGAGCATATTGAGTTTTAAGGAAATTTGCATGTAAAGTGATTAGCCCCCCCCCCCCAAATCTCTCAGAAACTAGAAATTACTTATTCTATTCAAAGCACCATGAATCTAATACCATGTTAGATTCATAAATAAATTGAAGTTACCCAAAACCTAATGCATGAATTAGATCTAAAAAATGGAACTATTCTAAGAAATGCTATTGAAACCAATATGGATGAATAGAGCTAGTTTTCACAAAGAGATATGCAAATGCTCAAGAAATAAAATAGCATTAATAAGGTTCATAATAGCATGAATCAATAACAGGATAGAGGAGTGGATACATATATAGAAAATATGGGAGTCAAAACCAACCAATAAGAAAAGGAACTATAACTACCCAAAAATAGTTAGGAGTTAGACTTGTGGAAGATGTCATCTACCTTAATAATGAACCACTCACTACAACTTAGCAATCTAAATAAATGTGTAGGAGAACACAATAATATCAACTAACATAGAGTCATTTTCCATGGTACTATATGTAAACAAGGCATAGGATTAGGGCTATTCTTAAATATCACCCAATACAATGCTTAAAGATAAATCTTGGCTTTAAAAGCAGGACACCTATTTACCACTTTTTGGTGTGGATGAGGTGTAAATAACTATTGATTGTTTGACAATTGAAGTGTGTGATGTTTAAGTAGAGTGTGGGTTAAGGCTTAGCCATAAGCTTTCTTTAATATGGGGAAATATTATGGTGTCATTGCACAACTAGCACACTCACTTGGTGCTACTATACAAGTGGCTTGCACAAAAGGGGTGGTACAACTTAACTTACTCATTTTGAGTTACTACACATGCTAAAACAAAAAGGTTTGCACCCAAACCTTCGTGCACAACCTTAACATAATGCTTCTAACACATGATAAGCATTATTTATCATTGTCGATTATGTTCCTTTAATCAAGCATAAGGATTATATTAGCAATAGGCATGAACATTTTTCAATATCCTTAACATATGTAAATAATAGGAGAATACATCATTATTCATTTCTTTACCATGGAACTAGTTAATTTAATCAAGACACTGTGTGCTTTTCACAAGAGTTCAACTCATTTACTAGGAATCAAACATGCAACTAAACACAATAATGCTTATCTAATATTTTCTTTTATAAGAGTATTGTAACGTGAATTATTCATACTTAAACCAAAATGCACTCATGTACAAAACACAATATAGCATATAATTCCTCCAAAGCATCACAAATATTTATGTGCTCATTCACATAGTCACACACTTCCAATAAGATACATACATAACTTATTTAGACTACAAAACCATACATAACAATCTACACACTCCTCAACTAAAGAAAAAACAAACATATAACTCTAATACAACATTCAGATTTAGATAAACAATGTGATTTATGGTGCAAGATATAATTCTTATGCATAACTTGAGTTAACTTATCATACATTTAGGAAGTGGCACAATCCCTTCAAGGAGGCGTAATTAATTAGGAGTGACTACACACTTTCAACAATTCATTTATAAGGATATTACATCCATTTTTTGATACACAAGTCACATACTTTCACATAGTCACTTTCAATGCATATTTTGACTTAGAAAACTCATTTCACAATGCCATGAACTATGATCCAAGAATCACAAATCATATTGCATTCTTCATGAATAATTACCTAACTGTACAACAAAATATGCTTAGTGCAATGTTTCACTGAATAATTCCCATGCCATAACCCATAAACATATGTGGTCCAACACATTACATCATAATCACATTGAATCCAACATGTAAACATGATGCACTTGGGCACAACTTTTATTTTAGGATTTCTATTTAGATCAAACTTGCATAATCATTTCATAATAAATTTTAGGCCTTAGCCTTAGCCTTAGCATGTGAAGCATAATTTTGACAATAAAAAACATAGTATTAGATGCAACCAATGTGTAGATTACATTCACAATTTCTTCTTTCATGTTTCCAACAGCAGTCCATGGTAATTATGGAAAGAATATGAAAATTCACGGCACATTAGATTTGGAAAGGTGGATGCTTGAATTGATGGAAGGATATAGTTTGTACATGTGAGCATGGTGGTCCACAAAAATAACCTAGCAAAACTCCCCTCCAAGAAAGGAAAGCGTAATTCTCATATATAATATCATCATGACATGGAGAGATCAAGCTGGTAATGATTCCCTTGTCACGTCATCTTCTTGCTACAACCATGTCTCCTCAAAATTGTATGATACATTCAAAAATCTTACCTTGATTGATAGCATAGCGTACACCCTAGAACTGAAACTAAGTTGTCAATATTGTAAAGTAATTGCATTGTGAATTCTGGAACCCACCCTGCAACACCAGTGCATGCAAAGTCTAGAGCCTTCACTATAGCCATCATTCGGATCCATTCATATTACTGGTCTCAGCACATTTTGGTGCCCTGAAATATAAATTATTGTGGTGAAAGGAGGTTGTGAAGCCATGGGAAAGAAAAGGAAATCTAAGCCAGAGAATCCATTATATGAGGATGTAGTTGCATAAATATTTGCACAAGTTGAATGGATGAATTTCCTCAAGCAGTTTGAGGGATACGAGTTAAACATGGTAAAAGAAGTTGTGTGGAATTTGTATGTTATCTTCTCTACTGTCAAGGGAGTTTGAATTGAGGTCAACTCTAAAATTATCAACCTCTTTGAAATTCCAAAGGTAGGTGAAGATATCTCACACTAAAATTGCTTACGAGGAATTGATTCAAAAATGTTATGTGGACCTTGAACCCCTAGCTTGTTATGTTCAAAGCAAAGGTGTCATTAAGGGTATATAGAACGAAATAACATTCCACAACCATGGTCAATAGTTTTCCTCTGGGAAATGAAATTATTTTCATGTGATGGTCAGTATGGCACAATATTAGGTCTAGGGATGAAAATTCTCAATCGCTTAAGACATGGGAAAATAGACTTGAGTGTCTTATCAATCTACTTGCATTTTTGTATAGTTGTTTGTAGAGCATGGCTACCAAATACAAGTAGATTGACATCCAATTGAGTCACCATGGTTTGATATATCATATCATTAAACATCTTTCTTGCAGCAATCTAATGGATAGCAGAAATAGGAAAATTTCCTCTGAGAGGAACCAAAAAGGAAAAATAAAAATGTTAAGAAAATCTCTCCTTGTAATCTCGTTATCTCTAGAAGGACATATACCGAGTCCTTGAGAAGGGGTCTCACTAAAGAAACACAAACTCTGGAGCACCCTATAATCAATAAATTAGAAATAGAGAGAGAAGTTGCATCCACTCACCCCTACTAAAATACATTGATAGCTCATTTTACAATTGGAAGAAGAGGAAAAAGACAAAGAAACCACAGATTTTGAGAAGCATGTCCATAGGGAGCACTGAATTTGAAGAACAATAATTTACAGTCCCTCGAAGGGAGGGTAAGCATCCAATGATAGAGCAAGATCCAGAGGACCCTGAGGAGGAAGAGCAGGGATTACATGCATTAACCCTCTCCAGGGCAGAGCATTTAGTCCAACAACACAAAGAGTAGTTGGAAAGGGTACAAAATCTTTTATCTTCCAAAGAGAAGGAACTAAGTAGTTTATACAGCAAGCTCCTCAAGATAAAGAAGCCCAAGAAAAGGTTATTTTTAACCTTCAACAATCCCTAGAGCAAGACAAAGGGAAATCATCATAACAAGATGCTCAAATCCTACTTCTTCAGTAGAAATTGCCACCTGCCACCACTATTGTAGACAAGGGTACACAAGTTTCTTTCTCCCTACCTCAAATGGCCATTCCCCAAACTGTCAAAAATCTCAAATAAGAAAATGCCTAGCTGAGGGTGAAGAAAGAAATTCTAGAAATAGAGAAAGTTGAAGTTGAGGCAAGGATTGCTTTGGCATGTGAGGTAGGAGAAGCTCTATTGACCGATCAGAATCCCTCAAGTGTGTATGCTCTCTTTTTAAGAGAACAATTTCTACATTGGAAGTTATTAAGAATATGATGCAATGCCCTTTGATTTTGAGGATGATGCATAATTTATACAAGCTTACTTTCAAAGTTCAATAGAACAACAAGATATCTTATGTGAATTCTATCAACATGGATTTCTAATGGGATGTCATGACATCTCAATGCTTGATTTATATGTTGGGGAAGTCCAACTCAAAAGCTTTGTTTCTCTTCTCTAGAATTAGACAAAATTGGAAGATAGAACAACAAAGTTTTCTAATTCTGAAGCTACGACAAGGTTGATAATGAGGCATGAATACCCCAAGAGGAAAAGTTTTGCCAAATGCTTCAAGGTTGTTGTGTATCAACCAAGGGTAAAAGAAAAAGATGTTCAAAATTTACTTTCTAGCATTGCCTTCTTTCATAATCATTAGGGATACATCCCTCCAACAACCTCCTAAGCGTGCACCAATCATTGGGAAGACTTGCCTAATCATTTGAAAAGAAGGGAAATTATTTGCCCTATCAATTTGAGATGGAATCTCTCTAGAGCCAGAGTTGTCATTACCCTCATCTAGCAGAATCAACACACATGGATAGACATGAGGTTTGAGCCTCTAGTTATATTAATGTCATCTCCTCTGTGGACCATGATAGGGAAGATGCCTTAGGGAAAATTCCATAAATGGTATAAATGGGTCTTAGAGAATGATGGATATTCAAAAGAGGGGAAACACTACATTGATTATGAAGTAGGGGATTACAATTACTGTAGGATCCTGGAGGATAAAATACTTGCTCGAGAGGAAGATTTTCAGTTTGTCCCATGAGGACATGGATTACTTTGAATGTGGGGGAGATGATGTGACATAATATTGTCTTAGTATTTTCAAAACACATTGCTTGTTTTCCTTTTAATTATGTACATGGTGGACTTTCAATATAGAACTCAATTATTTATAACTATTTTAAAGTAGGATAAATAATGTGTTTGGACTTGTTTCTTTTTTATCGTATATGTGCTTGAATAATTGTGCAATATCTATTTTTTGCATAGACATGTCTTTATTATGCCAAATACAAAGCCAGGAACCAAGGTCTAGGAAATCCAGAGCTCTCTAGAGTTATTCACATTGTTATATAGACATCTCCAGAATCACACTAAGTGTAAGGAAGCTAAGGTATAGCGAAACAAATTCCTACACTAACCTTGAGAGGAAGGTTATGCGAAAAATGTAGATCTTTACAACAGTTACAAAAATTATACAGAAATAAACATAAATAGCAATCATACCAAAACACAGTGATTTATGTGGGGAAAACCCTTTCAGGAGAAAAACCCAACACTCCAAAAGTTGCCTGATATATTATTTAGAAATCAATAAGATTACAATAAACTTGTAAAGTAAGATTTCATAGGAGTAGCATCAACTAGAGATATAGAGACAACTAAACATCTATAAGACTCACACACAACCTCCATCTCAAGCACTTAATATATAAGAGATACAATATATGAAACCGTCAAATGGTAATTACAAAACCATGAGCTAAAACCACCTAAAAATGGTACCTAGAATATCTCCAATCAAATATGTCTTATGATGTATCAAAACACATATCAACACGTGTAACTCCCCCTTACAACTCTTTTTTGTGTCCAACACGTTTTTACATCTTCCAAAATGGGAGGCCCGACTTTCAAAGGCCATAACTTTTGATTCGGTGCGTCTATTGGGCCCATTTTTTTAAAATTGAAAATCTCAAAGAGGTCTATGCATTGGACACCATTAATGGCAGTGTGGATGATCCAAAAATTTTAGTTTGGCCAAAAACTAACCCTATAGCCCATAAATTGAGTTTTTATGTTTTTATAACTGAAAAATTACACTTTTTGTAATTGCAAGGTTGAGACACCTTTCCTAACATTCTCCCACTTGTCGAACACCTTGCAAGAGCAAAGGGAGTATCAACACCATAATTTAATTTCTAGGGGCCAACAGGCCCATAGACTTCGAACACCATCTGAACTTCTTTGTGCTCACATGCTTAGTTAATGAATCTGCAACATTCATCAAAGTCTCTACCTTAACCAGCTTCACCCTGCCATCTTCAACCATATCTCTGACAAAATGATATTGTACATCAATGTGCTTGGTCCTAGCATAAAATGTCAGGTTCTTAGCTAGGCAAATCACACTCTGAATGTCACAATAAACCATCGTTGCACCTTATTTTATTCCAATATTTGAACACAATCTCTTAAGCCAAATGTCATCTTTATAAGTGTGAGTAGCTACCATATATCAACCTTAGTAGTAGACAAAGCAACCACAACCTGTCGCTTACTCATCCAAATAATTGTACTACCAAATAAAGTAAACACATAAGCATTGGTGGATCTTCTGCTATCAACATCACCTACCCAGTCTAAAACCACATAACCACATATATCAAGGGAATGCATGTCTTGTTGTTATATGGAGCCTAATCAGACTCAGAGGTTAAATTTTCCCCACTTTTATCAGTGCAATTTTTGGTTGATATTTTATTGTAGCATTTGCAGTGGTATTGAGTTGAAAGGATTGTTTGTTGTAATCGGTTTGATTTGCTGGATAATAATATTGGACTCTTTGTTGGTGGATGTAGCCCGAGTTTGGGTGAACCATGTTAAAAATTGTCTCTTGTTGTTATTATTTCTGTGTATTTTTATTCCTCTATTTAATCTTTATTTTCATTTAATTGATATCTTATGCATGCAATTCCTAACAAGTGGTATCAGAGCCAGGTTGTGTTCGATTATCATCTACAAGAAGGTCTCATAGTTGAGTGTGAGTCTCACAGTTAAGTGGGAGCAATGGCGGACAAGGGTAAATTGAAGGTAGATAAATTCAATGGGCAGAACTATCAGTTTTGGATGATGTAGATGGAGGATTATCTCTATCAGAAGGATCCATGGAGGCTGTTGGAAGGAATAGCCAAGAAACTGGCAGCAATGACTGATGAAGATTGGAACCTTCTGGATAGAAAGGTGCTGGGAACCATTAGGTTGTGCTTGGCACCATCTGTGGCATTCAATATAACAGAAGCGAAAACAACAAATGAACTGATGAAAGCTTTGGCTAAATTGTATGAAAAATCCTCAGCCTCAAATAAGGTATTTCTCATGAAGCATTTGTTTAATCTAAAAATAATTGAAGGTGGATCTATGACAGATCATTTAAATGAGTTTAATACGATTACCAGTCAATTAACTTCTGTAAAGGTGAAATTTGATGAAGAGGTGAGGGCTCTCTTGGTTTTATGTTCTTTGCCAGAAAGATGGAATAGCTTGGTAATGGTTGTAAGTAACTTTGTCTCTGGTTCAAATACTTTGAAATTTGATGATGTTGTTGGTTTATCCTTAGCGAGGAAATGTGATAGAAAAGCTCAGGAGGGTCCACATCAAGTAGTTTTTTGAATGTAGAAAGCAAGGGCAAATCAAAGGAGAGAGGAAAAGGTTCTGGAGGTCATAGGAAGTCACGAGGAAAATCAAAGGACAAGCGGTCCCAATCTAGAGGAAAGAATGATTGCTGCTACTGTGGGAAACCAGGTCATTTAAAGAAAGATTGCTGGTCTCGGAAGAATAAAGAAGGAGACAAACAAGAAGGCAATAAGGAGGCAAATGTGGTAAGTAACAAATATGAATATGATGCTTTGATTCTTTCCCTAAATAATGCTAATGATTCATGGGTTTAAGATTTAGGGGCTCCATTTCATGCTATGCCCCATAGAAGTTATTTTCTTGATTATGTCCAAGGGGATTTTGGGCTGGTTTATTTGGGAGATAATGAACCTTGTCATATTGTTGGAAAGGGAAGAATCAAGATTAAGTTGCAGAATGGGAATCATTAGCTACTACAAGAGGTAAGGCACATTCCAAGGCTGAGTAGGAATTTAACTTCAGCAGGGCAGTTAGCTGATGAAGGTTGCATAGTTACTTTTAGTGATAAAAATTGGAAGGTTTCAAGAGGTGCCTTAATAGTAGAAAAAGGTGTAAAAGTAGGCACCTTATATCTTTGTATAGGTCATACTGTTCCTTCTACTTTAGTTGTTGCAAAGAAGAATCAAACAGGTTCAAGAACAGTTACTGCGGGTTCGTACGAAGAGACTGAAATAGTTGTTGCAGGTTTTGAGACAACATTGTGGCATAACAGACTTGGGCATATGAGTGAAAAAGGTATGAAGGTACTTCATTCTAGGAAAGTTTTACTAAGTCTGAAATGTATTAATATGGATTTTTGTGAAAGTTGTGCATATGGAAAATAAAAGAGAGTTAGTTTTCTCAAGGATGGGAAGCAAAAGAAGGATGAAAAGTTGGAGCTTGTGCATACAGATGTATAGGGACTGGCTCAGGTATCTTCTCTCGGTGGCTCTTAGTATTATGTTACATTCATAGATGATGCAACTAGGAAGGTTTGGATTTATTTCCTCAGGCAGAAATCTGATGTATTTGAAACATTTAAGAAATGGAGAAGCTTGGTTGAGAATGAGATAGGTAAAAGATTAAAATGTCTCAGATCTGATAATGGTGGTGAGTATTGCAGCAAAGAATTTAAGGATTATTGTTCCCTTAATGGAATTCGTAAGCAGAAAATGGTTCTAGGAACTCCATAGGAGAATGGAGTGGCTGAGCGCATGAATAGGACAATAATGGAGCGTGCCTTTAAACATGTGGGTAGAGGATGTCAATACCACTCTATATTTATTTAATAGAAGTCCTTCAATTCCTTTGGGATGTGGTATTCCAGAGGAAGCATGGATAGGTAAGAAGGTGAGTTATTCTTTTCTCAAAACCTTCAGATGTAAAGCTTTTGCACATGTAGATTCTAAAAATAGAACCAAGTTGGATGCAAAATCAAAAAAGTGTATCTTCGTTGGATATGGCATTGATGAATTTGGTTATAGGCTTTGGGATGTTGAAAATCTAAAAATTGTGAGAGGCAGGGATGTTGTATTCGATGAGAAGGTGTTGTACAAAGATCAGTTGCAGCAGCATGAGAAGAAAGAAAAGAATTATGTGGTGCTAGATGATACTCCAGATAATGATGTTCCAGTGGTTCCTCATGCTCTGCAACAGCAACAAGAAATACCACAAACTCCAGTGAATGTTAGATGGTCAACAAAGCTCAGTAGACCTCCTGAAAGGTTTTTTCCCTCTTTGTATTATATTTTATTAATAGATTCTGGTGAACTAGAAGGGTATGATGAAACTATGGAGGTGGATACAAAGGTTCAGTGGGAGCTTGCAATGAAAGAAGAAATGGATTCCTTGCTAAAAAATCAAACTTGGGAATTATGTAAGTTGCCTGTAGGTAAAAAGGCTTTACCAAACAAATGGGTTTATAGGCTGAAAGAGGGAGATGGAGGTAAGAAAAGATTTAAATCCAGGTTAGTTGTAAAAGGATTTGCACAGAAAAAAGGTATTGATTTTGATGAGATTTTTTGTCCGGTTGTTAAGATGACTTCTATTCGTATTGTCTTAAGTATTATCGCTGCTGAAGATTTGCATTTGGAACAGCTACATGTGAAAACTACCTTTCTCCATGGTGATTTGGAGGAGGAGATATATATGGAACAACCACAGGGATTTGAGGTTAAAGGTAAGGAGAAATTGGTGTGCAGATTGAAGAAGAGTTTATATGGCTTGAAACAAGCACCTCGGCAATGGTATTTGAAATTTGATAGTTTTATGGCTAAGCAAGGCTATAGCTAGTGTAATTCTGACCATTGTGTTTATTTTAAGAGGTTGGATAATGACATCTACATTATTTTACGTTTATACGTTGATGACATGCTTGTAGTAGGGTCTAACATGGATCACATAAGAGAGTTAAAACAGTAGTTAGCACAATCATTTGCTATGAAGGATTTGGGGGCAACAAAACAAATCCTTGGTATGCAAATTTGCAGAGATAGGAAGAATAGAAAATTGACTCTATCTCAGGTTGATTATGTTGAAAAGGTGTTGAAGAGATTCCATATGGAGAATGCAAAATCTATCAGCACACCTTTGCCTAGTCATTTTAAAATTGACTAAAGAGATGTGTCCTAAGACACAAGAGGAGGAAGATAAAATGTCCAAGGTACCATATGCTTCAGTTGTAGGAAGTTTAATGTATGCCATGGTATGCACGAGACCAAATATTGCACATGTTGGAGTCATAAGCAGGTATATGAGTAAGCCTGGATTGGAGCATTGGAATGCGGTAAAATGGATACTCAGATATTTGAGAGGTACATCCACTAAACACTTATGTTTTGGGGGCACTAATACTAATTTAGCAGGCTATGTGGACTCAGATTTGGCAAGAGATATTAATACCAGGTGGAGTACTATAGGTTATGTCTTTACTGTAGGTGGGACAGCGGTGAGTTGGATCTCCAAGTTGCAAAAAGTGGTTGCTTTATCCACCACGGAGGTAGAGTATGTAGTTGCAATAGAGGCAAGCAAGGAGATGATATGGATGCAATCTTTCATGGAAGAATTGGGCAAACAACAGGCTAACAATTATTTGTTTATAGACAATCAGAGTGTCATACATCTTGCAGAGAATTCTACCTTGCATTTAAAGACCAAACACATAGAGCTAAGGTATCACTTCATCCGGATGGTGTTGGATGATGGACAGTTATGGCTGGAAAAGATACGTATAGATGAAAAATCTAGCAAACATGTTTACAAAGGCAGTGACAAGGGAGAAGTTGAGCTCCTTTCAGCTTCGGTTGGTCTTCAAGATTGAAAACAATAAAGGGTGTTTATTTCCAGTGGGAGCTACAAGTCCAGTGGTGTTATGATCAATCTCCAAGTGGGAGATGATATGTTGTGGAGTCTAATCAGTCTCCGAGTGGGAGATTGTTGTTATATGGAGCCTAATCAGACTTGGAGGTTAAATTTTCCCCACTTTTATCGGCACGATTTTTAATTGATATTGTATTGTAGCATTTGCAACAGTATTGAGTTGCAAGGATTGATGGTTGTAATCGGTTTGATTTGCTGGATAATAATATTAGACTCTCTATTGGTGGATGTAGCCTGAGTTTGGGTGAACCACGTTAAAAATTATCTCTCGCTGTTATTATTTATGTGTATTTTTCATTCCTCTATTTAATCTTTATTTACATTTAATTGATATCTTCTGCATGCAATTCCTAACATGTCTCCTATCAAATTACTATGATAACACAAGGAATACTCTGAGGTACCCTGCAAATATTTGAAGACTCTTTTAATTGCATCCCAATGAACTCTACTAGGATTATACACATATCTGGGAAGAACTCCCACTGCTTGGGCAATGTTTGGTCTAGTACAGACCATAGTGTCTATCAATCTTCCAACTGCACTCTGGTAAGGCACTTTGCTCATGTCTTCCATATCTGATGGGGATGTTGGACATTAATGTGAAATAGATAGCTTCATTCCAACTGTAAAAGGAACACACAATGGTCTATAATCATGCATGTTAAACCTATGTAAAAATGAATTGACGTACTTACTCTAACCAATCCATAGTTTTTTGTTCACTCTATCTCCTCTGATTTCCATCCCAAGAATGTGTTTAGCTGCAACTTGATACTTTAGTTCTGAAATCATTTCTTTCCCTTTACCAATAAATAACATATAATCAACATATAATGCGATAAATAGGAAACAATCACCATTAGATTTATAATAAATGCAATGATCTAATTTAGAATGCTCATATCTCAAACTCAACACATATGTATCATATTTTTGGTACCAATCCTAGAACTTTGTTTTAGTCCATACAAAGATTTCTTCAATTTACAAACCAAATTACTTTTACCTTTCACCACGTAGTGCTCTGGTTGTGTCATATAAATATCCTCCTCCAAATCATCATGAAGGAAAGTTATTTTCACATCCATTTTCTCAACCTCTAGATCATAAGCTACAACAATAGAAAGAAAGAATCTAATGGATGTCATTTTTGCAATAGGAGAAAATATCTCACCGTAATCAACACCCTCAACCTAAGAGTAACCTTTCACAATCGTTTGTACTTTGAACTTCTCAATACCTCCATCTGAACCAATATTTTTCTTGAATACCCATTTGCAACCAACAGGTTTTCATCCTTCATGCAATGGTGCTAGATCCCATGTATCATTCTTTTTCAAAGTTGTCATTTCTTCATCCATGGCAATCTTTTAGGATTCTGCATCATTCATACCTAATGCATCTTCTATAGATCTAGGTTCATCCATTTTAGTATTCAAAGAAAAAATACATCTCTAGTCATCAGTTGAATACCTTTCAGATGGTTGTCTATGCCTTGTAGACCTTCGGACAAGCTAAGTTGGAGGTTATTCCTCCTCTTTTGAATGTTTAGAGCTAGATGAGCTCTCTTAAACTTAGATTGTCTATCTAGTGAACTTGATTCAACTTGATTGGACATAGAAGGAAGTTGAATCACATCTTTCCAATCACTTTGTTCTGATTACAATGTAACAAAAGAAGGCTTAGTTTCTCTAAAAATCACACTTCTACTATATATTACCTTCTATGCAACAGGATTCCAAGGCTTGTATCCTTTCACACCATAACTGTACCTGATGAAGATACATTTCACAACCTTGTTTTCCAACTTTATTCACTTATCTTTTGGAACATGTGCATATGCCTCACAACCAAAAAATCTAAGATGTCTCAATGAAGTCTTATGACCCGACCATGCCTCCATAGGTGTTTTATCAATAAGAGTTGATGTAGGATGCTTGTTAATCAGGTAGCAAGTAGTGGCAATGACTTCAGCCCAAAACCTTTGTTCTAGACCAGCACCACGAAGCATACTCCTAGCCTTCTCTATTAGTGTCCTATTCATTCTTTCTACAACTCCATTCTGTTGTGGAGAATACATAGTTGTCTTTTGTCTTTGAATGCCACAATCTTTACAGAATCTATCAAAATAATTAGAGAAAAATTCACCACCATTGTCAGTCCTCAAATATTTTATTCTCTTTCCAAATTGCAACTTTGTAACATACACCCTTGGTATATGTTTTGCCTTTGTATGTGTTTTGTGTCTTCTGACAGTTTTGGATTTATGTTTTCATTGCATGTTTTGCATGTGATATTTTTGCATTGAAATACGCATAAAATGAACTATGTATTGAAAACCTAGAAAAACTATAAACAATATCAACAAAATAACTATAACCCAGATTGTATATTGCCAAGAAATGAAGTACAGAAGCATACCCATGTTTGGTTTCACAACTTCATGTCAAGTCTGTGCCGGACCAGCCACCATGCACCATGAAATATGCTCACAATCTTCGAGATACAACAATATATGATATTACAATGGTTGCAGGTGTATAATAGCCTCTAAACGCCTAGAAAGAAGGAGAAAGTAGCCACCCAAAACCCATCTGGAAATCCCACGTCTTTGGCTGAATGGTATGGCCTCTAGGGAGTGAAGGATAGCAACTTTCAACACTAAAACCCCTTCCTTTTTCTTGGTCTTTGATCTATTCAATTCTGCATACTCAGAACGACTTCATATGATGAATGACAACCACCAAACAATGAAGAATAGGCAGCCAAGAAGGAGTATGGCCCTACTCAAGCAATACAGCCAACATATAGTGCTACGGCCTCCCAAGGAACACAAATACAGCCTCAAACTCCTACAAAAAATCTTCAATCTATTTGTAACTAACTTAATCTCCTCTGCAAACATTAACTCTGTAATATATATTCAATCCAAACTTGAAGCAACTCCAAAATGTGATTCCTAAAAGCACAAATGGAACTCCTGAGTGGAATTCCCACAATCCCCCTCCTAATGCACTTTTTCATACACAAGGAAAGGCAATTTGCAAAGGTTTATGTCTCTGCAAATTGATGTCTGAAAACCAAGAGCCAAGCTCAAACCCTTAACAAAGAAAAACTCAATGTCAGAGCAAAATATCATAAGGCAAGCATATGCAAATGAAGTTTCTTTTTGCTCTTTAAACCCCCTCCAAACCCAACGCCCAAGAATGAGAGGGAAAATAATTTTATTTTCATTTTAAAACATCACCTTGTGTCCTCATGGGGCGCCCATCCCTAGGAGAGTCACTTTTTAAGTTATAACTTAATGTTTATAAAGTGACTTTATAACATAACATAAAGTTATATTATAACTCATAAAGTATAATTTAAATCTGTAATTTAACTTATCTCATACCCTCTAGTGCTCTCGACAATACAAACCATGAGGTATGTGCCTAGGACCAACTCTGGCTGCCTTGCCTGAAATGGAAACTACTCGGCTCATGACTTACTAAAAATAGTAAGTCCCTGAAATGACTCCCTAACCACATCCATTAGCCTACGTAAGTCGAGTAATAGGCTAACCCTGAACTCATGGAGTAATGAGCTAAGTGGGGGACATTACAGTCTACCCTCCCCAAGATTGCTTGTCCTCAAGCAACCTCAACTTTGGATGCTGTAATATCTACTCACCCTCCCATGTGGCATCCTCAACTAGCAGATTCTTCCACTTAACCAAGTACTCTTTGATAACTTATTTCCTCAAATGTCTCTCCCATGTGGCAATGATAGCCTCAGGTACTAGGATTAACTTACCCTCCTCATCCAATGGTGGAAGCTCTATAGAAGGAACTATATTGTGGCCAAGAGCTTTCTTCAATCTGGAAACATGGAACACATTATGTACTCTACTATTTGATGGAAGCTCATAAGCCACCTCACCCACTCATCTAAAAATCCTAAAAGGACCATAAAACCTGGGTTTTAACTTCTCTACTTCACTCTTTTTGAGAGTGGACTACCTATAGGGTTGGAGCCTCAAATACACCATGTCCCCAACCTCGAAACTCCTCTCCACTCAGTGCTGATCAGCATACAACTTTTGTTGATTCTATGCTTGCTACATATTCTCCTTAAGCTCCTTGAGAATGTCCTGACTATCCTGCAAAAGATCCTTAGCCTTAGGCACTCAACTGTCACCAAGCAGAAGATATGTGAAGCATGGGGCATCATAACCATATAGTTCCCTTAAAGGAGTCATCTAAATGACATGTGATGTGTAGTATTGTAGTAGTACTCCCCTAGGTACAACCATCTAATCCAGGCCTTCTGCTGTCCTAAAACATAATTACGCAGGTACCCCTCTAACCATTTATTTACCACCTCTATTTGTCCATCAGTCTGCAGGTGGTAGCTAGTGCTAGGAGTCAACTCTGTACCACACAACTTGAACAATTCCTACCAAAATATACTCAGGAACCTATTGTCCCTGTCACTAACTATGCTCCTAGATACCCCATGTAACTTGAATATCTCCCTGAAGAATAGATCAGCCACCTAAGCAGTTGTATAGGTTGCTGAAATAGCAAAGAAATGTGAAAATTTGGTGTCTATCAACCACTACATAGATGCAATCCTTACCCTGTACCTTCGGCAGCCCTGTAATGAAATCCATGGAGATACATTCCCACTTCTGATTGGGAATGGGTAATGGCTGTAATAAACCTACAGGAAAGGTATGTTCATGCTTATTCTGTTGGCAAATCAGACATTCACGAACATATTTTTGTACTTCATCTTTCAGTCATTTCCATGTGAACCTCTCCTGAATCTATTTGTATGTCTTGAAGAATCCAGGATGGCTAGCCATTGGTGTGTCATGGAAAGTTTTGATTATCTTGTGCTTAAACTGTGAATTGGGCACCAAATATATCCTATCTTTGTACATGATCAAATCACTCACCACAGAATATCTATCATCTCTGATTGTGCCCTCAATGACTCCCATAGCCCAAGAGTCCCTAAATATACTCTACTATAATCTCCTCTTTCCAATCAACAGAGATCTCCCCAACTAAACATAAGTGTGGTTGTCGTGACAAAGCATCTGCAACTACATTCTTTTTTCCTTTGACATACTCGAGATCAAAATCATATGCCTGTAGTTTGCTAACCCACTTTTGTTGTCTATCATTAAGGTCTTTCTGGTTCGTGAAGTATTTTATGCTGTTATGATCTATCCTGATTATGAATCTACCCCCCACTAGATACTGCCTAAATTTGGCCAATGCATGCGTAATGGCCAACATCTCTCGGTCATACACCGAGTAGCTCCTCTCCACACCCCGAAGTTTTCTACTCTCAAAAGCTATCAGGTTCTTCTCCTGTATAAGTATAGCCCCAATCCCCTCTCTAGAAGCATCACACTATAACTCAAATAGTTTAGCAAAGTCAGGGATTGTTAAAACTGGGCATGTAGACATCAAGTGCATGAACTTGTTGAAGCACTGTTGGGTTGTGTCACTCCATTCAAAGATGCCCTTCTTCGTCAGATCAGTCAATGGTGTTGCTATCTATGAGAACCCCTTAATAAGCCATCTGTAAGCCCAATCAATTATTAAGGGGTTGTGTCACTCCATGAGGACATGTGCTATCTTTGCCTGTGAGTCCCTCAACTCCTGTCAGGAATCCCTTAACTCCCTCTCTAGGGCTGCTGAGCTCCTGGTGAGCGTATTTAGAATCTCTCGTAGGCTCAGCTCCTCAACTTCCCTGTCACCCATCTCCTCTGAAGACTCTGAATGATGTGGCAACTCTCCTAAAAATGGGTTTATGTGTGAAACTAAGGAATCTTCGTCAGTAGCTGCAACCACTATCTCGTCCTCAAATGGAACTATCTGTGGCACAGGATTCTCTAGTTGTATCTGCTACAGAAGCTATGTTTCTTGTCTTGCCCTAGTATTTCGAAAGGGATATCTATCTGTAGGTCGCATGTCTTATTTTTATCATTTGCATGTCATACTAACCCCACAAGATGGCAAGACTTTCCGCTCTAATACCACTGTAACATACACCCCTAGTATATGTTTTGCCTCTGTATGTGTTTTGTGTCTTTTGAGGGTTTTGGATTTATGTTTTCATTGCATGTTTTGCATGTGATAATTTTGCATTGAAATACACATAAAATGAACTATGTATTGAAAACCCAGAAAAACTATAAACAATATCAATAAAATAACTATAACCCAGATTGTATATTGCCAAGAAATGAATTATAGAAGCATACCCATGTTTGGTTTCACAACTTCATGTTGGGCCTGTGCCAGACCAGCCACCATGCACCATGAAATATGCTCACAATCTTCGAGATACAACAATATATGATATTACAATGGTTGCAGGTGTACCATAGCCTCTAAACACCTAGAAAGAAGGAGAAAGTAGCCACCCAAAACCTAAAGAACATCACTGCTGGAAAACCCATGTCCTTGGCTGAATAGTACAGCCTCTAGGGAGTGAAGGACAACAACTTTCAACACTAAAACCCCTTCCTTTTGCTTGGTCTCTAATCTGTTCAAGTCTGCACACTCAGAACAACTTCATATGATGAATGGCAGCCACCAAACAATAAAGAATAGGCAGCCAAGAAGGAGTACGGCCCTGCTCAAGCAGTACGGCTAGCATATAGTGGTACGGCCTCCCAAGAAACACAAATACAACCTCAAACTCCTACAAAAAGTCTTCAATCTATTTACAACTAACTTAATCTCCTCTGCAAACATTAACTCTGTAATATATATTCATTCCAAACTCGAAGCAACTCCAAAATGTGATTCCTGAAAGCACAAATGGAACCCTTGAGTGGAATTCCCACAATCCCCCTCCTAATGCACTCTTTCATACACAAGGAAAGGCAATTTGCAAAGGTTTCTGTCTCTACAAATTGATGTCTGAAAACCAAGAGCCAAGCTCAAACCCTCAACAAAGCAAAACTCAATGTTAGAGGAAAATATCATAAGGCAAGCATATGCAAATGAAGTTTCTTTTTGCTCTTTAAACCCCCTCCAAACCCAACACCCAAGAATGAGAGGGAAAATAATTTTATTTTCATTTTAAAACATCACCTTGTGTCCTCATGGGGTGCCCATCCCTAGGAGAGTCACTTTTTAAGTTATAACTTAATGTTTATAAAGTGACTTTATAACATAACATAAAGTTATATTATAACTCATAAAGTATAAGTTAAATCTTTAATTTAACTTGTCTCATACCCTCTAGTACTCTCGACAATACAAACCATGAGGTATGTGCCCAGGACCAACTCCGACTGCCCTGCCTAAAATGGAAACTACTCAGCTCATGACTTACTAAAAATAGTAAGTCCCTGAAATGACTCCCTAACCACATCCATTAGCCTACAGAAGTCGAGTAATAGGCTAACCCTAAACTCATGGAGTAATGAGCTAAGTGGGGGACATTACAAACTTAACCATTGCTTTAAATTCTTTAAATCAACTGAAAACTTTAGATTTACTCTTTATAAAAATACCCATGTCCTTCTGCTATAATCATCAATAAATGAAACATAATATGTGGATTTTCCAATGGAAGGAACATCTGTAGGACCAAACACATTAGAATGAATAAGATCCAATACACCACAAGATTTATGAGAACTCAAGTAAAACTAAACGTGATTTTCTTTACCATAAATGCAATGCTCACAGAATTAAAATCAAGATTACAATCAGTCAACCCTTCAACAAGGTTTTTATTTTTCAAGGTCCTCATAACCTTTTGTCCAATGTGGCCTAGTCTCTAGTGCCATAACATAGTGTTCTTCACATGTAATTTTAATTTATAAGAAAGAGTACCCTTAGGTACCCTAAAGCCACGACCATCCACTAAAGAGGAAACCCTCTCTTTTTCCAACAAAGTAGTGCAAACTTGCTTTTCATAGAAGTACTATTGTACTCAATAGTGTATGATCAAGCTTATATAATGTGTCAAATCTGACACCTCTAGTGATCACCATAGAACCTCTAACCTTCTTGCATCCTACATCAAAAATGACTGCATGTGCCTACATCTATTAGTTTGCTCACAGATAATAAATTTCGTTCTAACCCAAGGATATGCAACACACCACTAATCCTTTTTACTATACCATTAGGAAATCTAATTTTTAACTTTACCATGTCCAACAATATTTAAATGAGAGTCATAACCCAAGTACACCTTACCTCCATCAAATTCTTCATATTTAGAAAACTAATCTCTATTAGGGATCATATTGAAAGATGCACCTGATTCAATTAACCATGCATCATTATCTGCATAAGTGGCCAAAGTTGCAATGAACGCATCACCATATTCCTTCTCAGATTTAGAATCAAATTCCTTCTTTTTCTTCTTTTCTTCTTTACACTCCTTACAAAAGTGTCCAAGCTTACTGCAATTCTAACAAATAACTTTGGACTTTCTAGGAGATTTGGATCTCCCCTTGGACTTAGATTTTGTCACGCTTCTCCCTCTTCTTGCATTTTTTTTAGGTCTTACATGAACATTTAGGGCCTCTTTAGCACTAATGGATACCTTCCTCCTCATCTCTTTAGAAAGCAAAGAACCCACAACATCTTCAACTTTTAAGGCAACAAAAGTACTCCCAATAGCCATAACAAGAGAATCCCATGAATCAGACAAAGAATAAAGCAGGATCTGACATCTCTCATCCTCATCCATTTTTACACCAACTAATGTCAATTAAGCCACCAACATATTGAATGCTTCTATGTGGTCTATAATTCATCCACCCTCTTCCATTCTCAAGGAATACAACTTCTTCCTCAAGAAAATCTTGTTCACTAAAGATTTGGCTTGATATATCTCACCAAGTTTGTTCCATAGTTTCTTTGCAGAGGACTCTTCATGGACATTGATTAAAATAGAATCTATCAGGCATAATCTGATTAGACCCTTGGCTTTATGGTCCATAACATCATATTGAGCAGAAAAAGTAGCATTTTTAGGTCTTGAAACATTGTCATCAACAACATCCAACAGATCTCAATCCATTAATAGATCTCCCATCTTTTGCTTCCACATCTCAAAATTGTTATCAGAAAAAAATTTCTACCTCTATTCTCCCTAATGTGCTCGCCATCTAAAAATTCTTGCAACAAGATCACAATGTATCTTCTACATAATCTCCCACTCAAAACTAGATTAGTTCAAAAACTCTAATAACCCACAACTAAAACCAAAGGTGATCAAGCTCTGGTATCACTTGTAAGGAAGCTAATGTAGTGGAATAACTTCCTACACTAATCTTGAGAGGAGGGTTACATAAAACTTTTCAAATCTTTACAATAGTTACATAAATTATATAGAAATAAACATAAATAGCAATCATACCACAACATAGTGATTTACGTGGGGAAAACCCTTTCGGGATTAAAAAAACCCACACTCCAAAATCTACCCAATATATTATTCAAAAATCAACAAATTACAATATACTTGTAGAGTAAGCTTTCACATGAGTATCACTAACTAGAGATTGAGAGGCAACTCAACATCTATAAGACTCTCACACACAACCTCCATCTCAAGCATCTTATATATAGGAGATACAATACATGAAACTATCAAATGATAATTACAAAACCATGAGCTAACCACTCAAAAGTGGCACCCAAAATATCTCCAATCAAAGATGCATTATGATGTGTCAAAACACATATCATATCGTGTAACTCTCAATTACAACTCTTCTATGTGTCCAACATGTTTTTACATTTTCCAATATGAGAGGCCCAAATTTTGAAGGCCATAACTTTTGATCCGGTGAGCCGATTGGACCCATTTTTTTTAAAATTGAAGAGCTCAAAGAGATATATGCACTAGCACCACCAATGGCAGTGCAAATGACCCAAAAATTTTATTTTGGTCAAAAACCAACCCTATAGCCCAAAAATTGAGTTTTTATGTTTTATAACCAAAAAATCACACTTTTTGTAATCGCAAGGTTGAGACACCTTTCCTACACACTAAGCTCTAGAATGCACAAAGAGAAGGAGAAACCAACCTAAACTAATGATGGATGACTTCTAACACCTATCTCTCACTTGTGACAGAGAAATCATAAAGGACCACCTTCAGATGCATGTTTCATGGAACATAAGGGTCACGTGCATGTTTCATGGGACATAAGGTCACTTTGAGCACTTTCAACCTTTACAATTGTGAAGTTTCTATTAATTGCCTATTTTGGAACGCTATCACACATGCCTTATTTTAGAGGATTCAACTACATTGATCTATTGTATATCTAAAGTAACTTTTAGTTCAAACTTTAGTTTTTTATCTTACGGTTTAGAAATACCTCAAGTTAGAACTAAAGTGTATTTTTATGTCATAGATTAGCAATAAAAGGCTGATGCATGTGTTGCATCTAACAATCCCAAAATAGTTGGTAATGTAGGACTAAGGATTCTATAAATAATACTCCTTAGTCCTTAGATAAAAAAAATTGGAGGAAAGTAGATAGATTATAGTTACATAGTAAATATGTATGATCCAGTTTTTATTATTTCTCTCATGGAATAAAAAGCATGCTAGTTTGATGTTGCAATATAATTACAAGGATTGATCTTGAAGGTGGGCTAGGCCCTGCTCTTCTTGAAGGAGAAGGATTTGTATATGCTTAATTTAGACCATAATACAAAGAGATTAAAATAGTATTAAACCCTTTTAATATAAATTAAACCGTACTTCTGATTGAGCTAAAGTTGCATGTAAAAGAATGAAAACAATTAATGATCTCACCAATGCTACCTTGTTTCACCAGTAGTGGTAGTTGTGCTCTAGGGTTTATGATTGAAAGAAGTAATGTGAGGTGCTCAGTTTAGTAGCATAAGTTTGAATTCAATTGATGGATGATTATGATATGCGAGAGGCTCAATTTATAGATTTTTTGATGGATTGACAAGGATAAGATTTGAAGATGGATAAGGATAAGATTTTTTTAATTTATTTCCATTTAACTAGTTGCATATAAGTTAGGAAATAGAAATAAATTGAAAGAGATAAGATGAGGATGTGAAAAGATAATTAGAAGATTTAATTATTGATTTTCATAATTAAGTTCACATGAGTTGGAAATATAAAGAAATCGAGATGGATAAGATATGATAATTAGAAAATAATTGATAGAATTATCTAATTAATTAGATACACGTGAGTTAAAAATAGAAAGAAATCAAAAGGGATATGATTGAGATTAATTAATTAAATAAATATTTGATTATTTAATTAATGTTAGATTATGATTTAAGCAATTAAATAATTATAAATTATCTAATTAATATTAGAGAAATTAATTAATTAATTAATTGTAAATTATCTAATTAATGCTAGGAAGTGGGAAAGTGTGATAAATTAGACGATGTTAGGAAAGTTAGGTGATGGTAGGATGTTAAATTTAGGTGTTTATAAGATGCTATCTTGGTATTTTCTATTATGCTTAGTGTTTTTTCTTTGTTTATATTTTCTTTCTAAAATTGTTTTTATTGTTTTGTTTTCCATATAAGACCTACAAGCAGTAGCTATTGGCAAATATATATAGGAAAATATAGAAACAATACTTTATTTATTATCTTTCTCATGCAAAGTGTGTTTCCCTCTTTTAAGCAAGTATGTTTATTTTCCAGGCAAGTGTGCTTTCATTTTTGGTAGTAGATTAATTAAGCTTTCCCTTTTATGCAAAGTGTTTCATTTTCAACTATAATAGGTTAGGTTTGATTTTGAATTTAGTAGAGGAATAGAATAGTGTAGAAATTCATCAAGAGAATTTGTTAACTTAAGATCTTAGAATCCTGTTGCATATCACCTTGGACACCAACTCAATTTAATTTTTAAATGATTAAATGATGGGAAATTAATAAACTACAATGACCCCACAAAATCAAATTGTACCTAGAGAGCTTCCCCTTCAACAAATTCCTTATAATCCTATAAGAGAGCTAGTTGTAATGCAAAATAACTACACGGAATAACCTAGCTTATGGTATTACCCTTCCTTTGATCCCCATGTTCCTATCATGTATCCTTATAATCACCAAAGTTAAGTTGATTCCTCTAGTCAAACTTAGAATATCAACCAAGAGGTCGAAAATAAAATATAGCTACCTTAGAAGAACCAAAAGTTTGCATGATCAACAAGCCAACACCTACATTAAGCAGACCATGGGTCTAATCTGACTACCTCACCAAATCTAAGAAAAGGGTATAAGAAAAGTAGAATCAAGAGGAAGAATCAACACCTACTAACCAAAAGGAAGACATGACTCCCCTATACATGGTACCAACAACATCAACCTTTAAGACCACTTCCACAGGATTTGATAAAGTAAATGAATTGGGAACAACTAGGCAACTAACTAGTTCCTAAAAGTATAGTAAACACTATATCCCCAAATAGAAAGCCTCAAAGTTAGTTGGGCATCAAATACAATGCAACCTACATAACCTACTGGCTCGTTCAACATTACGGAGAAACTCAAAAGATCTATGGTCAATGTACCCTTATGGGAGGTCCTTTCTATTCTAGAACAAATGAAGACATTGGAAAAAGTGTTAGAGAAGCAAAAGGTAACAAATAAATACAAGCATCAAGCCATAAATCATTTAGATACACCTGCAAAATAGCTTGTTGTTCTTTGAATAGTAGGGGAACAAGTAAACATAATCAAACCCAATCCCTTTTACCTTTTTCTCATAAATAAAGATAAATTAATTCATAATTATATGGTAGACTTGGGGTCCAACACTTTTTCGATGCCTAAAAAGGTTGTTCATGCTTTAGGACTCACTTGTGAACCTATAAACAAAAGGGTGATCCAACTAGATGAAACTTCTATTAATACAATAGGAATAGTAAGGAATATTTTGCTCTCTTTATGCTTGCCCCAATATTGAAATCCTCCAAGACATCTATGATTGAACTACCTATGACATTTGGTATATGCCTATGTAGAGATTTCGCTACAAAAGTAGATGGATATCTATCATTGGACTACAACCATATGTTCTTAAAAACTAGGTATGAATCTAAAATGAAAATACTTTATGAACCCCTAGGTATGCATCATATAGAAAATAAGCCCTCAATTCCTAATCACCCAAATCAATCTTATGTAATAAAAAATGAGTCCTCTTCCCCAAAGATAGAAGAAGAAATTCACTTCGTAGAAAAATTTAGATAAGGACCATGATAATCTATGGACAGTTGAGGATCCAGTGTTCAATGGCTTCTAACTATTTGAAGAAACTAGTATGGGAACATATCTAATATGTGAACAAACTCCACCATTCCACATATATGCAAAGAGAAATATGGCACTACTGGGATATGGAAGCAATACTTTAATGATGTCAATTATAAAATTAGGGTTGGCACTAGCATTTGTTTGTTTTCACCTCAACAAGAGAAATATCAGCAAGTAGATCAACTACAATTCAACTATACCAACAATATTCTAGAATATGAATCTTTGCTTCATGTGTTATTATATGCTAAAAAAATAGGCATAAAACTATTGCAAATTTAAGGAGATTCAGAGTTGATCATTAAATAGGTAAGATCTATATGTGCAGTGAAGAATTCCTTAATGGAATCTTATAAACAATGCATCTAGGATTTATTGGAATCTTTCAATTTAATAAATCTACGAGCAATCCCAAAAAAGAAAACGTAGAGGCAGATAGAATGACCCTAAAAGGCTCTCAATTTGATCCAGTGATAGAATTTTTGAGGAATACAAAAATAGTCAAACTTGTGAAAAGGCTTGTTGTACCCAATAATCAAGGGCATTGGATGATATTTAAGAATAATGAACAAATTGTTTAGTTTATTCAACACATTGATGAGTTTGCTAAGGAAGTGTCCCCAAAAGTTGAAGAGGCTTATGAAGACCAAATTCTACAGTTAAAATGAAATAAACTGCCAAGAGGAATGATAACCTTGGAAGGCATGTTTAGCCCAGATGATGCCTATAGAGACAAAAGAGGGATTGAGGCTAATAAGAAAGATTTCAAAGAGATTGAAATAGGTCTAAGAAGAACACTAAAGTTGGCAAAGATATCTATAGAAAAACAAAAGGAAGCCTCATCCTACTCTGTACAAAGTATGATATGGTCTTATCCTAGGACTATGAAGGGCTCAAAAGATATAACAAAAGCATAATGTACCATATTATTAAAATTTGACTTGAAATTAAGCCAATCAAGAAAAAACAAAGGGTAGTCAATCTAAAGGTTGAGCCTATCATGAAGCAAGAGCTAGCAAGGCTAGTAAATTCAAAGTTAATATATCCTATTAAACACTCAACATGGGTCTCTAACCTAGTCCCAATAAAAAAAAAAGAATGAAGAAATCTACCTTTGTGTCAAATTTAGGAATCTTAATAAAACTTCACTTAAGGATCACTATCTTTTGCTCTCAATGGATCAAATCTTGCAGACCATAGAAAAACAAATAGATTTTCAATGTTGGATGGCTTCTTAGGATTCAAACAAGTACTAGTCAAGGAGGAGGATCAACATAAAATAACATTCACCATAAAATAGGGCACTTTTGCCTATCAAAAAATGTCTTTTGGCCTATCAAATGCAAAGGATACCTTTTAAAGGGCAATGAATATTGCTTCAAGGATCTCATTAATGAAATTATTCTAGTCTATCTCAATGACTTAATAGTGTTTTCAAAAAATAAAGAGGATCATTTTGATCACCTAGAGAAAGTGTTTCAAAGATTCCAACAATTTGGAATATCCCTCAATCCCAAAAAGTGTATATTTAGTCTGCAACAAGGTAAGCTCCTGGGGCAAGTTGTCTTTAAGAAAGGTATAGCCATTGATCCTAAAAGAATCTAGGCTATTCTAGAGCTATCACTATCTCAACACAAAAAGGTATTGCAATATTTCATGGGAAAGACAATTTTTGAGGAAATTTATATCAAGTTTTGCAAGAATAGTACACCCTATCACTCTCATGCTAAAAAAGGACCAATAATTTAAATGGATAGAGTACGGTAACAAGGCATTTGAACAAATCAAGGAAACAATTTCTAATGCCCCAATGTTAGTCAACCCTTGTTTCTATAAATATTTCCCCATATATGTATATGGTGGTCATACAAACATTATTGCAATATTGACTTAAAAGGAAGAAAATGGTAAGAATTTTCAACGAAACACTAAAAGATAATGAAGAAAGATACACTTTCATAAAAAAATAAAATATATGCCCTACTTAAAGGACTCGAGAAATTGAAACATTTAATTTCTTGTAACAAAGTTATCACCATGGTGATTCACCCTGGCATAAGGGAATTCACTTTTTATGGGAAAACTAGTGAAAAAAGAGCAAGATGGATAACAAAAATCCTTGAATATGATGTATAGATAAAGCCAATAGAGCTAATAAAAGGAAGATTTGTTGTCAAAATTTCACAGAGGACCTACTTCTCCCAAAAGGTTTACAACCAATACAAGATCAAGAAATAGATGTTTTCCTAACTAGTGAAAACCCACAAAAACTGCCAACATCAAATGAAGTCCAAATTTACTGGAAACACCACCAAATTGATTTTATTGAATTTTCTGATGGAAATAATAGATAATCAGGTCTGAAACACTAATTATCACACTACATAAACATGTAATACAAATTACCAAAACCCACAACAAACTATGTTGAATACAAGCTGTGTATTTCAACAATGCAAAGCCAAATCACAACCAACACCTCCCAAGCTTGCAAGATCAGATCCTAGAACTTGGAATGGATGCACAACAGCAACCTACAGTAGTACACATGAAAATATAACAATAGAAACACTGGAAACAACCCTACAAACACCAAAACTGCAACACCAGACAATCTTGCACACTAACTACAAACACTACCAAATCTTCTAACTCCTTCAACACAAATGCAAACTCTAGATGAGATTTCCCTCTATGATAAAAGAGTTTTCATCCTTTGATCACCTAAAACTCATGGGTTGTCATCCACAAGCCTCCAACTCCAATGGGTTTTCGTCCAATGAAGAAAATGTAGAAGCACAAGTGCTCATACAATGCAAATTGGGAGATAAAATGGCATAAAGATCCTTCTGTATGAAAAATGACCAATATTTATAGACTCTTGATCATCTGGAAACTTCTACCAAACACTAGATTCATGTCCAAATATTCTTCCCCAAATTTAGGCACTTACAAAAGTCATAAAATGCATTATAACATCTCTAAAATTAGCCTTTCATATTGTGCCACTTAAAAGGCATCTTTTGATAACTCAAAATGCATTTTTCAAGGCACCGACATGAGATTAAATTGCCAGCTCAAAAACTCACGACCCAAAGGGGAAATATTCTCTTGCACTAAGTGCATGTAACCTCTGATGCCAAGTGTCCACTAATTTCTTCCATTCCCAATGCACTGTGACACTTGTTCTAGCTTGTCATAGCCACTAAATGCCAAAAACAGGCTATTTGAGGATCCCACACCCAAGTAGGGAAAATAATTAATTATAAATATATTTGGTGTTTAAATAATATTCTAATCTCAACCAAGTCACCAAATTTATTATTATTTCCCAAACTATCAATTGATCCTGATTTGCTATTTTGGGACTACCGACTTACTATTTTTAGAAAATTTTGAAAAAGGGACATGACAATTCCTCCCTTCCCAAAATTTATTGTCCTCAAGCAATTACAACAATGATGCTTCAAAATCATGATGCCCAAAATAACCAAACATTTCATACTGCATAACAGATTGTGATCTTGTACCTGTGAATTGTTGTATCTTCCTCCCAAACATCTTAATAATTTCTTGAAATATGTACCTGTGATTTATAATTTTATGGAGATGATGTTCAATGTACCACCTCTTACTCCATATTATCTGAGGTTATGTATTGCTTCTTCTATCTTTTTCAATTAATAACCTCCTTGTTTCAACTTCTTTCCAGAGATGTGTATGTGCACTGTCACCAAGAAAACTAAACCAAAAGCTCTTGCAACCATTATCAAAATAATAAATCTGATTTATGCAGCCTAAAGAATGGTTACAACAGAAAATACATCCTTCATAATAGTGGATACCAATCTTGGAAACCAATACCTTCTTTACCTTGAATTTGTGGAGACACTCCCTACAGGATATATCACAAACTACTACAAATTTTGCCTCTGTTTGAAAGATGCTTGATGCAACTTTAGCATTTGATTTGGAAAAGTAACGGAACATTTGAAGAATAAAAATTTTTATCATATAATAGCATACCAAACTCCACCAAACTCTAAATATTGGTTTTGCAAACCACAAGCCCTTTTGGTGGTAATCTATGCACTTCCTGAGTCCAACTAGCACAAATTGATCACCCAAAGGTAATTTCAAAATGAAAGTAAAAAAATAAGTTTATGGAATCCTCTACTATATTAGGTGACTTACTGATGTGCTCGATAGTTTCCACCTTGAAAAAATTACAAGACAATCTCCCACAACAAGTCAAATAGTGTATTGGATCTCTAGCTAGGAAAGCATTGTCATTGGGCAACTTGTACCTGAGACTTCTAATACATTTGGTGATGTTATGGGTCTGATTTTTTCTGCTATTAGGACTGTTATAACAGCCATTACATCCTCTACCACAGCCATTACATCTTTTGCAAAAATATCTTCCATTCACCCCTTCAACGCTAAGATACATATCATGGAAATGCATAACAATAGACCCATTCATTACCTCATCCTGTGAGTAGTCATTTTCAGCCTCTTGGATTGGTCTATAGGATCCAAAATATAGTAATGGAGTGATCATACAGAGGAAACATTCATTCCATGGCACTTTGACTTTCACAAAGAAAATCAGCAACTTATTCTATTTGAAGATGTTGTATTCCCTAGAATCATTCATTGGCATATACTTGAATTTATTCACAAACACCATTTGAAATGTTAGAGTCAAATGCATCATCAACAAAATATAACATGAGGGAAAAACTTTGACCTTCATGGATGATAAGGAGATACCAAGAAGCAATCATTCTAAAAAGGTTATCTATCCACATCACTTGAAATGCCCATCTCTGTGGCCCCAAACTCCCATAGTACCAAACCCAATAGATTCTCCATTAAATGTAATCCATCACATGGCTATTATGAGAAAATTAAAGTTTGAATATTTTCAAAGAAAGACTGACTTTAAACATCTTATCACACCTTGCAAAGCTTTCCTCTGAAACTCTGAACTTCATGTTGTCAAGTTCCTTGATTTCCAATTTTTGTAATGAAAACCAAATAATTCTCTTTCCTGTAACACCACAAACTATAGTAGATCCATGTGAGAAATAAAAAATATTAGCTTCATGTAGAGAATTAGCTACCTTTTCAACTTCTTCTAACTCTTCTTGTGAAATTTCTTTGAGCATGCTTTGAGCTCCCAAAGCTTGAGTCAAGAGTGTGATGCCAAAATCCCAAAAATGTGCCTTATTATAGAACTCCTATTGTTGAAATAAAACAATAGCTCTTTCCAAATTTTCCAAGGCATCTTTCCAAACCCTTTTGGAAGTTAAAATATTACCAACACCAAAGAAACCAAAATTTCTCACCCAATTCTCCATAAATCAAAAAATGAAATTGTTGGGTAAGAACTTGTACTTCACGTGCTTCCTACAAATGGATGACTGAGAGTGGCATATTACCAAATCAAAATATATGAAAAATTTATAGTGTTTGAAATCAATGTCATGTTGGATTCTCCACTCCAAAGATGAACCTAGAGTCATGTATTTGGAAACTCCCCTTTGCTGATTTGGAAGTAGTGAATTGGCAAATAGGGATCTATGATGTCCATCAAAGAAAATCAGAACTTGCATGCTGTTAATCAACAAACAATTTTTTGCCCACTTAACTTCTCTTATATTACCATACTCTTCTACACTTGGATGTGAGAAATCAGAAATGTAAACAACAAAACATGAGTTGATTACCTCCACAGAACTGTCAAATGCCACAAGTATTGCATTCCAATGCATGTCAAGAATATGGATCCTTGTTAAGTATGAAAGATCTATCACCCAAAGATCTCTCAACGTGATCAAAAACATTGCAGCTTCTAGACCCATGATATAGAATTTACCAATCTCTTGTTCATTCCAAAGGATAAACAATATCCTTCCCTTTAGGATGCTATAAATTTTAAGTAACTCCCTATTCATGAATCCTCTATTTTGAGAGTAACTTCAAATCCAAAATACCAAAGGACATTTAGTCAAAAAATCTTGAAAATAAAAAAGATTCCAAATTTTCTTACCAAGACCTTGCTTAAGGCAACTCAAGTTGGTCACCTCCTCCTGGCTATCAGCTATAATTTTGTCTTCAATAGTAATGCCCAGATCTCATGAATGTTCTATAAGTTGTGGACACTGATCCTTCACAAAGTGGTTAGTATGCATTAAGGACTCCATGCGATCTACCAAATGCAATGGATGGTAATTTCAATACTATCAATGTTGGCTCTTTCTATCTTGATCTTCAAAACATTACCTGGATCTCATGTATAAGAACACTTTAAAAATTGAAACAAAGAATGACTTTTGCACGTTGTGTCCCTTATTTTGTCACCCATTTTTGTATGCTCTCCTCGATAACAAAATTTTTGCAAAGGAATAGGAAGAGGCAATAAATCTCAAATTTGTGAATATGCAAGATACCTTAAGTTATCAATTGAGAAAACATCCTCTTCATCATTACAATGCTTCCATTGTGTTACTCTGGTACTAAAATCAATGTGCACATCCCCCTTTTCCATGAGAGATATTGTTGAGATAATCTCAACCTTTTCATTTGTGTGACTCCAAGCTTCTAGATTAGGGTTGTTCAAAGCAATAATTTTGTCTTCATTTTTGGAATCATAAAGATCTTCTATTGAAACTTTTGAAAGGACAATCTGTTCATCTCCATGTTCCACCTTTTCTTGCAAATTGTTTTCCTTGACTTTATCTTCACCAATGATAAACTAAAATAAATCATTTTCAAAAATTGGATTGAAATTTTCAACCAAGAGATTCTCACCTTCAATTGGATGGATGCAATATTTCTGTTCTTCCTTCTTGTTTAACTCAAAGCTATCTTGAATATCAACTTCCATTTGTTCTTCTTGATTTTTGGTATTTGCATCCTTTTCCATATTAACTCCTTCCTTTCTTCTTCTCATGAAATAATCTTCAAATGATACTTCAAATTTTCTCTCTGAAAGGTACTCTTCAAAAGTTTTGAAAACCACTCCTTCTTTAGGCAAATCTTTCCCGTGAGTTATGCATATTCATAAAAAGTGAGGGCTGCCTTTGAACTTATACATTTCATAAAATATTCATCAAACCATACTAATATTTTGGAGACTAAAACATCATTTTACAAACTCAAAAATGATTTGAAGAACCCTCCCATGATCAACAACTCAGTACCCTGCAAGTTGGAAAGATCTAGGCTCTGATACCACTATAATGACCCAAATTAATATATTTTGAAAACATACAGCAATCTGAAAATAAATTTTTAATTTCCACCTCACCCAGATTGTGTTTTTTTTAAAACTAGTGAAAACCCACAAAAACTGCCAACATCAAATGAAGTCCAAATTTAATGGAAACACCACCAAACTGATTTTATTGAATTTTCTGATGGAAATAATAGATAAGGGTAAGTGCAAGAAGATGGGGGGCCAAAAGGGGGTCTTAAGTGGCCACTTTTTTTCTGAAACCAGGAAATACTGACTTTGGATGAGAAATTGAGCATAATTGCACTCAATATTTTAAGATGCAACAAAAACAATGTTCGTAGTGCTTCGAGTCTACTTTCTAAACTACTATATTTTTTTTTTAAATGGTATAGATTAAGAGGTTCAAAAGAGGGATCCATAGAAATTGGTGTTGTTTTTATCAAAAAAATAACATAGGGTGTTTTGTGGCTCCCTCAAAAGGTTAACTTTTTTTTGGTATTTTTAAAATTGCTTTAGTGAGAAATTAGCTAACAGCATGTAGTTTATGCCTAATTTTTCTGATAATTTTTTAATGAATATTTGATTTTTTACTAATTTTCAAAGTGGACACATCCTAAAAAATAGAATTTTGGCCATGCTACCCCTATAATTTTGAAAACTAATTGAAATTTTTTTTTTTTTTTAATATGTGTAGAATGGAGTTTAGTTTATAAAAATGTAATTTATTTTAAATTTCAATGAATAGTTAATTTATAATGAAAAAAAGACCAAACACTAGTTTTTGACCAAAAATGAACACACAAACAAAAGAAATTAAAGATGAAAGGCTTAACATTGTCAAAATGTAAAAAAAATTACATTGTTAAATAGCTAAGAGAAAGCCTAACATTACCTAGGTGTTTGATTTGTTCGACCTTGAAACAGGTGCAAATCTGAGGGTTAGCATGAACAAAATTATGTGAAATCTTGTAGAATATGCCAAAACACGTCTTTAGACATTGGGAAGGCACTCCAAGCCTTTGGGTTGGAAATCCAAAGCAAATCCCAAGCCTAAGGATTAGGATTCCCAAAGCAAAATATAACATGAGCGCATTATAACGCGCTCGTGTTATGTCTCTCTTGGAAGGATTTATGTTCAAGGTTCCTAAGTATATTTGATGTATGTATATATATCTATATGTATGCTTGTATGTATGTGTGTATGGTTGTATGTATTTATGTACATGTATCCATACTTGTATGTTTGTATATATGTATGCATGTTTGCATGTAATTTATGTGCATGTATGTATGTATGTAAGGGTTTTGGGTTTAGGCTATATAAGGACTTGAGCCCGTATAGTTTTTAGGGTTGAGGGTTGAGTTTTTTGGGTTTAGGGTTGAGGTTTGAAAGATTAGGGCTTAAGTAATAGGTAGAGGGTAGAGGGTAGAGGGTTACAGTTGAGGGTTAATATTCAGCTTGTTGAGTGTATAAGATTAAGTGTGTAAGGCATGGAGATTAGGGTATAGGATATTGGGTTTAGGGTTTACGATATGGATTGAGGGTATATAAGGCATAGGGTGACTTGGGTTGAGAGTGTATGGTTTAGGTTTAATTTAAGTATAGGGTTGAGGCACAATATTCAAGGTTTAGGGTATAAGGGTGAGATTATAGGGTATAGGGATGAGGGTTTGTGGGTGTAGGCTTCAGGGTTTAAGGTATAGGGTTGAAGATTGAGGGATTAAGGCTTAAGTAGATGGTTGAGAGTATAGGGTTTAGGGTTGAGATTTTATAGTTGAGGGATAATGTTCAAGGTTGAGAGAGGTGGAGAGGAATGGAAATATCTAGAGAGCCGTGAGAGATATACAATTGAGAGACCTACAACCTAGGGAGAGATGGGTGAGAGAGATAGGGGAGAGATGGGAGTGAGGTAGATAAGAGAGGAGAGGGGTGGATAAGGGTTGAGGGTTTAAGGGTTTAGGGTTTAAGGGTCAAGGGTTTAGGGTTAAAGGGTTGAGGGTTAAAGGGTTGAGGTATTAAGGGTTTAAGGGTTGAGGGATTAGGGTTTAAGGTATAGTGTCGAGGGTTGAGGGTTTAGGGATAGGGTTTAGGATTTAAGGTTTAAGGGTTGAGGCTTGAGGCTTTAGGGATAAGGGTTTAGGGATAAGGTAAAGGGTTTAAGGTATAGTGTCGAGGGTTAATTGTTTAGGGTAAGGGTTTAGGATTTAACGTATAAGGGTTGAGGCTTTAGGGATAGGGTTTAGGGTTTAGGGATAATGTTAGGGTTTAGGGTTGAGGAATAAGGGTTTAAGGTATAGTATTTAGGGTTGAGGGTTTAGGGATAGGGCTTAGGATTTAAGGTTTAAGGGTTGAGGGTTGAGGCTTTAGGGATAGCATTTAGGGTTTAGGGATAAGGGATTAGGATTTAGGGTTTAGGGTTGAGGGATTAGGGTTTAAGGTATAGTGTTGAGGGTTGAGAATTTAGGGATAGGGTTTAGGGTTGAGGGATTAGGGTTTGGGGTTGAGGGATTAGGGTTTAAGGTTGAGGGTTGAGGGTTTAGGGTTTAGGGATAGGGTTTAGGGTTAAGGGATTAGAGTTTAGGGTTGACAGATTAGGGTTTAAGGTTGAGGGTTGAGGGCTGAGGGCTGAGGGCTGACGGTTTAGGGATAGGGTTGAAGGTTGAGGGATTAGGGTTAAGGCAGAGTGTCGAGGGTAGAGGGATTAGGGATAGGGTTGAAGGTTTAAGGATTAAGGGTTGAGCCTTTAGGGCTGAGGGTTAATGGATTAGGGTTTAATATATAGTGTTGAGGGTTGAGGGTTTAAGGATAGGTTTTAGGGTTTAAGGTTTAAGGTTTAAGGGTTGAGGGATAGGGTTTAAGGTTTAGGGATAATGGATTAGGGTTTAACTTATAGTGTCGAGGGATGAGGGTTTAGGAATAGGGATAGCGTTTAGGGTTTAGGGATAAGGGATTAGGGTTTAGGGTTGAGGGATTACGGTTTAAGGTATAGTGTTGAGGGTTGAGGGTTTAGGGATAGGATTTAGGGTTTAGGGTTGATGGATTAGGGTTTAGGGTTGACAGATTAGGGTTTAAGGTTGATGGTTGAGGGTTTAAGGATAGGGTTTAGAGTTTAGGGATAAGGGATTAGAGTTTAGGACCTTGAGGGATTAGGGTTTAGGGTTGAGGCTTTAAGGATAGCATTTAGGGTTGAGGGATTAGGGTTGAGGTTCGAAGGATTAGGGTTAAGGTAGAGTGTCAAGGGTAGAGGGATTAGGGATAGAGTTTTGGGTTGAAGGTTTAAGGATTGAGGGTTGAGGCTTTAGGGCTGAGGGTTAAGGGATTAGGGTTTAAGATATAGTATCAAGTGTTGACAGTTTAGGGATAGGTTTTAGGGTTTAAGGTTTAAGGGTTGAGGGTTGAGGGATAGGGTTTAGGGTTTAGGGATAAGGGATTAGGGTTTAAGGTATAGTGTCAAGGGTTGAGGGTTTAGGATTAGGGATAGCATTTAGGTTTTAGGGATAAGGGATTAGGGTTTAGGGTTGAGGGATTAGGGATTAGGGTTGAGGGTTGAGGGATTAGGGTTTAAGGTATAGTGTTGAGAGTTGAGGCTTTAGGGATAGGATTTAGGGCTTAGGGTTGAGGGATTAGGGTTTAAAGTATAGTTTTGAGGGTTGAGGGTTTAGGGATAGGGTTTAGGGTTTAGGGTTGAGGGATTAGGGTTTAAAGTTGAGGGTTGAGGGTTTAGGGATAGGGCTTAGGGTTGAGGGATTAGGGTTTAGGGTTGAGGGTTTAGGGATAAAGGATTAGGGTGTAAGGTATAGTGTCGAGGGTTGAGGGTTTAAGAATAGGGATAGTGTTTAGGGTTTAGGGTTGAGGGATTAGGGTTTAGGGTTTAGGGATAAGGGATTAGGATTTAGGGTTAAGGGATTAAGGTTTAGGGTTAAGGGATTAAGGTTTAAGGTTGAGGGTTGAGGGTTTAGAGTTTAGGGATAATGGATTAGGGTTTAGGACCTTGAGGCATTAGGGTTTAGGGTTGGGGCTTCAGAGATAGTGTTTAGGGTTGAGGGTCGAGGCATTAGGGTTGAGGGTTGAGGGATAGGGTTTAGGGATAAGGGATCAGGGTTTAACCTGTATAGTGTCGAGAGTTAATGGTTTACGAATAGGGATAGTGTTTAGGGTTTAGGTATAAGGGAATAGGGTTTAGGGATTAGGGATTAGGGATTAGGGTTTAAGGTATAGTGTTGAGGGTCGAGGCTTTAGGTATAGGGTTTAGGGTTTAGGGATAAGGGATTAGGGTTGAGGGTTGAGGGATTAGGGTTTAGGGTTGAGGGATTAGGGTTTAGGGTTTAGGGATAAGGGATTAGGGTTTAGGGTTGAGGGATTAAGGTTTAGGGTTGAGGGTTAATGGTTAAGGGTTTAGGGATAGGGTTTAGAGTTTAGGGATAAGGGATTAAGATTTAGGACCTTGAGGGATTAGGGTTTAGGGTTGAGGCTTTAGGGATAGCATTTAGGGTTGAGGGATTAGGGTTGAGGGTCGAGGGATTAGGGTTAAGGTAGAGTGTCAAGGGTAGAGGGATTAGGGATAGAGTTTAGGGTTGAAGGTTTAAGGATTGAGGCTTGAGGCTTTAGTGTGAGGGTTAAGGGATTAGGGTTTAAGATATAGTGTGAAGGGTTGAGGGTTTAGTGATAGGGTGTAGGGTTTAGCATTGAGGGAATAGGGTTTAAGGTAAAGTGTTGAGGGTTTAGGGATAGGGTTTAGGATTTAAGGTTTAAGGGTTGAAGCTTTAGGGTTTAGGGTTAAGTGAGATACCTAGATGGCTAAGGATGGATGGAGAGGTAGACAAGGAGTGACTGAGAGATGTAGAGAGGGGATAGGTAGAGAGGTGAGGGGGAGAGATAGCTGAGAGATAGAAGAAATACATGGAGAAATGAATAATATAGATTTTTCTATAGCAGGCCAAAACGCACTCGCGTTATAATGCAAGTGCATTTTGGATTGCTATACAAATGGTAAAAGGCTTGGACCCCTGTGATCCAAGCCCACATATTCTGTTTTGTTCTGTTTATACATGTGTTCTAACAAAAAAAAGTGTTTTCACACTATTGGGAAGTTCACATGCACATTTTTCACATTCTACCACCTTTGCATGAACTTTCCACCACCTTTTCTGCTTTGCCAACTTAAGGAGGAAATAACATAGTTTTCACATCGAATTTGATATATGTATCAATTCAAGTTTCATTTTTTGTAGTGTTGCAATGTTAATTGTGATTGAATTGTAGAAATTTAACATTATAGATTGGTTAATAGTATTGTTGTTACTAATTCTATTTGAGTGTTATTCAATTTAATGTTGAAAAGGAAGCAAGTGGTGAAAAATTCAAATTGTTGAGGAGTTTGATGCAAGAATAAAAAAGCACTACGTAATTGGGTACTCTCTCCATTCGAATCTCTATTTTTTAGGTATGTCGAGTCTTTACATGCATGTTCTTTACATTTTCCTTAATTCTATTTGAATTACTTTATCATGTTTTTGTTGGCAAGAGACACTGCTATGATTCATAAGTGTTGTCATTGATGGAAACAAAGTATATCCCACACATCCGCAATAAATAAATTACTCATATCAGAAGTCAGATTAAAGATAGGTTGATCTGGTAGTCAAGAACAGAGCATATGATAGGGTCTGATAGATTGGGTCCGGAACTCTCTGATGGTGAAATCTAGCATGTTGCAGATTTGGGTGAGTAATAAGGAGTATCTGAACTATTGTATTCTAGAGATTTAGCCTCCGGTGACAAAGTATATGAAAGATATGAGCATCTGAGTATTAGACTTCAATTAGACAGTGCAGACAGAGGAAGAACTGGCCAACAGGGTATCAAATCTCAATCCAGATGTGCAGAAGGTGTTGATCAAGTAACTTGAGGTGTTATATGATTTTGGCCAACTTAAGTAATGATTTCTATGCCTAAGTTTTTGGTGTGCATCATCTATCAAATATGAATTCAACCGACAGAACAGTATCTTGCAAATATCCTAAGTGTTCTTGTTGTCAACTAGAAAGTTGTTTGAAATACTTGATGCAGATATATATACCTGATGGATTCAAGCTTGTGAAGGTGTGTGATGATAGTAGTATGGATTAAGTGCGAAGAAAAGTAGAGAGAAGCGCGAATGTAGTAATCCAAGCTCAGAATGTGACAAGAGAGTGATACTAAGCAGAGGAAGAATGAAATGTGCTAGATCGGTACACTGAGCCTAACCGGAACTAAATTCTTGCATATGTGGATGTTGTTCATCAGTTCAAACATATTGTTATCATCTGTAAGTCTCTAGTAGGCATTGAGCCTCTTGTGAGTAGTGTGCTCGGGCAGTGACCCCTAATTGGAAAGTGTCATTTTGTACTTATTTATTCTTTTAACAGAGAATACAATCTTGGGTTAATCACCCTGTGGTTTTTCCCTTAATAGGATTTCCACATAAAAATCCTTGTGTTACGTATGTTGATTTCATTTCAGTTCTTATGATTGCTTATTCTTTCATGCTTTGATATATCACCGAATGTTAAGATAAGAAAAGGAAGTAAAAGTAAGAGAGTTTTGAGATAATTAATTCACCCCCCCTCTTAGTTATCTAACTTGACTCCAACAATTGGTATCAAAGCTAAGTTCCTTAGAAAAAGCCTAACAACTTGAGGAGGATCTGGGAATCTCAATGGATGCATATGGTATGAAAGAGTAACTACAGTCTGCCTTAGATGATCTTGAACAATCCTAGTCTAAAGTCAATAATTTGAGAGAACAACTTAAGGAGGTTGATGATTTCATCAATCAGCTGAAAGAAAGACTCAGAAATTTTATGAAAAAGAGAAAGGAACTACTTCAGAAGTTAGCAGCTCAGAATGAAACTAATAATATTGATAAGGATCTAAATGAGAAAACAAAGCTATGTGAAAATCTCTCAAAAGAAGTTGTTACAATAAGACATGAAATGGAATCAGGGGTTATGAAATTTACCCAAGAAATTGAAGAGAAGAGAAAGATTGAAGATAACTTAAAACAATCCCTCAAGGAGAAAACATAAGACTGCTATAAAATGGACAGAATAATTAGACATCTTGAGTTTGATCTTGAAGAAGCCAAATACAATGAAGAACAACTTGAGAGACATATTGACACTCTTAAACAAGATCTTGAAACTGCAAATGAATACAAAGAAAAATTCAAGATAACCTCACCCAAACTTGAAGTACTTATTAAAAATCAAAAGAGGGTAGATGATAAGCATGGCTTGGGATATGAGAAAGGTGAAAGCTCTAGATCTGGTCAAAAGAACTTTGGATCAGGAAGACAAAGAAACAGGCCTAGAAGACCTCCGGTAAGACAACCTAATTCTCAAAGATATCCATCTTTTAATGGAAGCTGCTTCAACTACAACAAATTTGGTCATAAAGCAACTCAATGCAGGAACAGAATGAATCAAAATAATCCATCCTTCTCCAGTCAATGTTTTAGTTGCAAAAGGTATGGTCCCACAAATCTCATGAATGCAGAAATATACAAATGAACAATTCTTTCAATGGTAGATGTTTTACATGCAATAGAATGGGGCATATGGCTAATTAGTGTAGATCAAGAGGATATCAATCAAATAAGCAAGGAAATGTCATGTGTTACAATTGTAATAAATCTAGTCATATAGCTAGATTCTGCAAGAGCAGAAATCATGATGGAAAAGGTCTGGTGAAACATGATCAGAAATAAGACAAAGGCAAAGGTAAAGTGAATGTGGATGAGATTCAGAAGGAGATGAGCAAGACTTGGGTAAAGAAGAGTGTGATGAACATTGGTGATGGGTCTGCACCAGAATCCTGTGCTGATAATCCTTCCAAAAATTAAAAAGTGAGCTGTGGCTCAAGGGGAGCTGCAAAGAAGATCAAAATTCCCCCAGCCAGCTAGTAAGTGCCTGAATTTGGCACATTAAGTAAGAATCAGAGGTTGCAGATTAAAAGGCTTTTGGAGGTTCATCTGAAAATCATTCAATTAAAAGTTGAGAAATCCACTTATAGATTTGAAGAAGTTATGAATAGATCAAGTTCTGGCAGCCATCTGGTAAAAACAAAATTACACAAACAGATCTGGTATGATTTGAAAATGAAATTTGATGCTCTGCTGATTTAGAGACATGTTTTGAAAGGCTAAAGTTATGTTGTCAACTCACTTAGATGATAATTTGAAGATCCGCACAATGATTCATGAGAAATTCACTCAAAACAGGGTAACCAGATGACTTAAAGTGTGCATTTATTGCAATGGGGAATTAGGTTTTTGTGCAAGGATAAAAGGCTTTCCATTCGTCATTTACAACACTTTGCATTCTTGAAGAAGAAAGAAGAGCTCTAAAAAGAGATCCTGCAGATTATTCAAGTTAAAGCTGAAGATCAAAATCAAGCAGAAATTTGCTCCGGCAATTGCAACAAACCCTAAGGCAAAAAAGGTATTTCATCTCTACAAAATTTCTTCAAATTTCATTGCTATAATGGCTACTCCTCTGGTTGTGAATGTCTTTGAGAGGCCGAGACCAAAATTCAAGAAACACCCTCACAAATCTATAGAAGTTGATCCCTTGGGTGCGTTTTCCAGTATCCCATATGGTGTTCTACATGTAGAAGATATTAGGGTTTACATTCATGAAAACATTGAAGACTTTGGAGACTTAGAATTAATGGAAATATACCATGAACAGTTAAGAAGTGAGAATTTTGATCTCAAACCAGAATTCAAGGCCCTAAAAGACAAGCACTTTGCACATTGCATTCATTTCCCGTCTTTTGCAGAGGATGAATGGGTCTGGTATGTGTTAAGTAGGATGCATGATAACTTTATGTGGTTAATGAGTCCATTTAAGATAACCAAAGATGCCATTAGGGCTGTAACCGGATTGCACTCAATTGGTGCATTGCCTGCACTCAAATCTGTGAAAAATCAAATCGTAATAGAAGCCACCGGATCAAAATATGACAAGAGGGAAATGACTATAGATGATATTACTGATCCAAATGTCAAGTTTGCATCAATTGTAATTGGTTAAAAGATTTACCACTCAAGTAGGGAAAATTATGTATCCAATATAGCAATCTATACTACATATCAGATGGTGAAAGAAAATGTAGATTGAATCAACTAATGGAGAATCTATAGAGGATTAAGAAAAATAAGAAAAATTCCTTCAAGTATGGCAATATGGTGTTGTGCATGTTCTTCTATTACATGAATGAGTTACCAGGATCAAAAGGTCTGATCTGGGCAAATGATACACCTATTGCAATTAAAATCAGAGATTATTTGTATGGACTTGGTAATGCACAAGCCCGAAAGACAGCTCTCTGGGGCTACTTCAAGAATTTCCAGAGCATGATGCATGCAAGAGAAAGAATACCAAAATCAATAGTGGAGAAATACAAAAACATAGTTTGCTTCATGGTTGATACAAATCAATGCCTAATGGAGGCAGTTGAGCTAAGAACTATATGGGTAATGCCCATGGGTTATGAAGTTGATGAAAACATATTGGAGGGACATGTTCAACACCTGCTAAGCCAACCCAAGGACACTGAGGCAGAGAGGTTTGGCACCTTTGATGAGCTAAACATAAAAATACATGTTGAATTAAGGAAGCCTGAGTCAAAAAGAAAAGTGAGGAGGGAGGTTGAAGAAATTGCTAAGAAGTTTGGCATAACAAAGGAGGCAGTAGATGATAATAGAGAAAGAATAGAGAAAATTGAAAGGGAAAGGGAAGAAGCAAGGAAAGAAAGCATCCCAGTGGAAGCCTCTACCTGTAAAAGATCTACCAGGAGTTTTGCCCTTGTCTCTCCTAAAAGCTCAAAGACTACAAAACTGGTAACCAAACCCTCTGTTACAGGAGAAAAGAGAAAGAAGTCTAAGGCCACAAGAACATATGTGAGCCTTAAGGATGATGAAGAGACTGAATCAGATGTAGAGGTCAGAGATTTGAAGAAAGCCAAGAACAAACCTTCCAAGAATGACAGGACTGATGAGGAGCAAAAGATAGAAGAGTTTGTTGAGATACCCACTCTCTCAATTGAAGACATCATTAAAGCAGTCATTGTGGATGGAAACTTGCAGCTGGTAGTAGAATGCTATGATGAGTACAATGATGCAGATAAGAGAATTCTTGAGGAAGCAACGATAAGGTACCTAAACATTTATAACAAAGCTTTCATTGAAATAATTTCCTTGATTCCTAAGAGCTTCGAAGAAGTTTTGGAGTTAAGAAAAGAAAGTGAAAAAGCAAAAGACTTGGAGATCCAGGAATAGATAGTCATACAGTTATGTCCAACCATCACTCAAAAACAAATGGACATGGTTTTCAAGGATGCCAAAGAAGAATTCTGGAGCAAGTCTAGAATGAATAAGCTCATGCTTGGAGAAAATGACCAAATAGTTGATGAGACAAAAGAAATTATCTGGTGTGCCTTGAAAAGGTTCAATCTTCCCATTGTAGAGGAAGCAAATGAAGAGCCTTTTGACATGGATGTTGAATGATTAAAGAAAATTGATGAAGAGCCTTCTGACATGGATGTCGAAGGATTAAAGAAAATTGATGAAGAACAATCTGAGGCCTTAGACTCCTCTGTTCTGGAAGAGGAAGTGCAGAAAGAAGAAACAAATATTGTTGGTGGCAATAAGCAAATCAGTCTAGATGCCTTCAAAGGAAAGGAAATTGAGAATACAAGAGACACTGCAGAAGCAGTGCAAAGTTTCTTGGACAAGGAAGTTGTGGAATTAGATGAACCAGATTTGATACAAGGACCACTGAATCTGGACTCTCTCTCTCTCTGGTTTAGATACTGAAGATAGCATCTTTTGCTCAGGCCAAAGCCAAAGAAAAACTTTTGAAATCTCATATGGAGGATTGTGAGCTATTGAGTATTCCATCCGAAGTGCTAGAGAAGATTATGCCCTCATATCAAAAGTATCCATCTGCCTCTCCATCCGGTAACTTGAAGAACTTAGTAAATTTGGTTAATACATATTTTGAGTCTTTAGAAAATTAGCAGAAACTAAGGTCTGGAATGAGTTCTTGGGAAAAAGATTCAGTGAGGTACAAGGGCTAATTGTTAATGATAGAAAAACCCTAGACATTGGCATAAAGAGCATTGAAAATGCTCTTAAGGATGGTGGAGACATAAATTTTGTTTATCCTGGCCCAAAGTTGCAGAGGACATTGAGAAGAAAATGAAAAAAACAAGAAGGAAATTTGACAAATCTATCTCAGAATTTTTATCCTCTCACTGCCTCTCTGGTAAGTCAAGAATGCCAAGTAGTTGTTATAATAAATGAAATAAAGAAACTGGTTAAGGAGAAGAAGAATATAACGGATAGAATGGGTGAACTCAGAGGAATAATCATCCCTAAGTTAGAGGCAATGCATGATGCCTTAGCTGATGCTCTAAGTACAACCCGGACCAGTGATCCAACAAATTTGAAGAGGGCAAAAGCATATGCATTTTTATTGAGTGGACACATGTCCATTTTTGATAGGATGAAGAGAAGTTGGGCCACAAAGCTTGTATAGTTGAAGACTACATTTGCAGATATACTTAAGTATATGTAAGTTTATCTTATGGATTGTATGTACATATGCAGCCTTATATAATAATTTTTGCATATTTTTGGTTCACAGATCCCACCCTTTGCCATTGATGTCAAAGGGGGAGTAAAGAATAGTAAAAAATGAGGAATCCAACATTAAGGGACCACCGGTAAGCAGTGTCGAGAAATGGAGCACAAGCAAAGGGGGAGTTACAGCGACACTTAGTCATTTTTCACTAAGTGTTGCCATCAATGCCAAAGGGGGAGATTGTTGGCAAGAGACACTGCTAAGATTCATAAGTGTTGTCATTGATGGCAACAAAGTATATCCCACACATCCGTAGTGCATAAATTACTCATATCGGAAGTCAGATTGAAGATAGGTTGATCTGGTAGTCAAGAACAGAGCATATGATAGGGTCTGACAGATTGGGTCCGGAACTCTCTGATGGTGAAACCCAACATGTTGTAGATTTGGATGAGTAATAAGGAGTATCTAAACTATTGTATTCTAGAGATTTAGCCTCTAGTGACAAAGCATATGAAAGATATGAGCATCTGAGTATAGGACTTTAGTTAGACAGTGTAGACAGAGGAAGAACTGGCCAACAGGGTATCAGATCTCAATCCGGATGTGCAAAAGGTGTTGATCAAGTAACTTAAGGTGTTATATGATTTTGGCCAACTTAGGTAATGATTTCTATACCTAAGTTTTTGGTGCACATCATCTATCAAGTATGAATTCAGCTGACAGAACAATATCTTGTAAATATCCTAAGTGTTCTTGTTGCTGACTAGAAAGTTGTTTGAAATACTTGATGCAGATATATATACCCAATGGATTCAAACTTGTGAAGGTGTGTGATGATAGTAGTATGGATTAAGTGCGAAGAAAAGTAGAGAGAAGTGGGAACGAAGTAATCGAAGCATGAAATGTGACAAGAGAGTGATACCAAGCAGAGGAAGAATGAAATGTCCTAGATCGGTATACTGAGCCTAACCAAAACTGAATTCTTGCATATGTGGATGTTGTTCATCAGTTTAAACACATTGTTATCATCTATAAGTCTCTAGTAGGCAGTGAGCCTCTTGTGAGCAGTGTGCTCTGGCAGTGAGCCCTAACTACCAAGTGTCATTTTGTACTTCTTTATTCTTTTAACAAAGAATACAATCTTGGGTTAATCACCCCGTGGTTTTTCCCTTAACAGGGTTTCCACATAAAAATCCTTGTGTTATGTGTGTTGATTTCATTTCAGTTCTTATGATTGCTTATTCTTTCATGATTTGATATATCACTGAATGTGAAGATAAGAAAAGGAAGTAAAAGTAAGAAAGTTTTGAGATAACTGATTCACCCCCCTCTCAGTTATCTGTCTTGTCTCTAATAGATTTATCATACATGTGTATATCATTTGTATGGTTTACATATTTTGTGTTTATATCAGTCTCCCTTTTTTGATTTTATAGTTCATATGCCTTGTCCATGCTTCCACATTTTGCATACATGTCTTACATTTTGCATTTTTAGTTCATCATAGTTCTTACTACCCAAAGAGCTTAGTCATCACGCACAAATATCCTTATAATAGACTATGTTTTAAATCAGTTCATGGTATGCATAATAAAAGATATCTCGAAGGTCAACATTAATTAAAATAGACACAATCACGATATCATTGTTAAATCCCTTTGCATAATGAACCTTATAATAAAAACTCATTAATGTCTATCTAATAAGATTCAACCTAAAGGACCTCATGCAAAATTGCATCATGTGTGTTTCCTTTAAACCTACATAGATAGCCTTAAGTTAAATCTCTAGATTTTATTACTCAAGAATCCATAAGGTCAACCTACAATCTCACATGGTGCCATGTATATTTTCTACACTTGGGCTCTTTAATAAGTATGTGCAACAATGAATTAAATAGACCTTAACATATCGTGATGTCAAATTATACAAGAATAAATCTGTACAACATATAAATATACAATCCCTTAAGCATAATGAAATACTATTATCTTGTCATAACAAGTTAAAATACAAATGAATAGGTGCCAAGATCATACAAGTAAATCCCAATAGGCTTAGTCCAATCATGATCCATGCTATGCTACATTATTCTTCATGTTGATAGTTCATACAAACCTTGTATACCAAATGTTTCCATTCCCATATCTATGACAATGTAGCAATTTATATACTACAAATCAGTCACATTGCCATGGAATTGATATAGGGTCTCAAGATAGTTCAATCATAGCAAAGTGCAAAGTTCAACATGAGTGTCTCCATAAAAATAATAAGCCTTAAGGCTGATCCTCTACGTTGTCATAACATGATAATGTGAAGATAAGGGACTATTGTCATCAAAAAATTAGTCCTTACCTCATGCCCTAGTGTGATGTCTCCCACGATCTCAATCATCTCTCCTTTCATGACTAGATAGTTATCAACAAGTACTGGCCCACAAGACATCTCCAAGTGAAAATCAAGTGTATCATGTGTCCTAAATTTTGTGCCATGGCTGCAAGATAAATCTTCATGTGTGAGGAGATGATCTCTATCCGCAAGTAAGTGTAGGTAGTTTGATGCCACTAGCACCAAGGCCTCCCCCACATCTTCAACCTTGTGGTCAACATGAAGTCCCATGTACTCTTCACTTGTAGCCTCAATAGTTGACTCTCCTTTGTCCTTATCCTCATAGGACTGAAGTGAACTTTGTACTATAATGCTTTGTATGGCTGCAATAATGCTTTGTATGCTTTGTACCTATTTTAGTTGAGTGACATTTACTCTTCTACATGATGATTATATGTACATTTTGTATGAAGGGTTGAATGACATATATTTCAATTATTTTTATGGATTCATTTCTTAGGAACTAATATTTGTCTCTTTATCATGCTATAGATAAATTCTTTGTCATGCCAAAGAAACAATCAAGAATTAAACCAACACAGGAAGATAAAGAAGCTAAGAATGCAAAGAAAGTAGCGGCTATGAGGGAACTTTGTGAGAAAAGGAAATTGGACATGATTGTCAAAGATATACCAATTAAAGAGAAACCTCAACCATCAACAAGAGATATGGTATTGGCGGCACAAAGGGAATGGATGCAAAATCTTTGTGCTATGAGAGATTTGAATACCGCAATTGGAGACACATCCTCTACTACAAGTCAAGATGGAGGGACACCATCTACCACATCTCAAGTTGAGAGTACATCATCACTCACATGTGAGGAAGGAGGTACTCCATCATTCCCACCTCAACCTCAAGGTATGTCATCTATTCCATCTTCGATCGAAGGTATGCCATCTAGCCCATCTCATTTAAATATTGATGAAATTCCTAATGTTGAGATGAAATTACCTATCTTAACACCACCTAGAATTTTGCATAGAAAGCCAAAGTATTTGATTGATATTGATGAGAATATTTTGCAACCAATGGAAGGTAAGATTCCAAAACACACTTGTAGAAGATATGCTCATAAGATTTGGAGATTGTTCTTTGAAAAGTTAAATGAGACCGCAAGGTGTCAACTATTTGTTGAAATGATGCGAAGTATAAAGTATAGGTCTATCATGAATATTCTTGGGTTGCAAACATCAGAGGCTTCAAGTGAAAAATATATTGTCAAGAATAATGAGTGCATATGAGAGTGTGGGTAACACCTCACACACAAAAGATAGTAATGCAACACAGTGTGTCATTACATCGACTATAGTAAGTAGTCAAACTAGGAAATATCATCTCATTATAAAGATGAGTCAAGCATTGAGAATTAATAGGAAAACTTTATCAAGAGCCGTTGGAAGGCACCAAAGAATTGAGGACACCAATGCCAATGAATTATGGACATTCTTGGGGAGACTACCATGAAAAGATAAACTAATTGTTGAAGCATTGAGATCACTAATTGAAGACTTTTGGAAGAATTACACAAGGGTATCTCTGAATCAAAGGGATGCGGTAAGAAGGAGAATCGGTAGTCAGAACCATGAGCCAAATCCAAAGCATTTTTTGGATATGACTCAAACATACTTTTTTGGTAACTTTCTAAAGATGTATCCTCAAATTAAAATTTGTCAAAGATATTTTGAAATTCTAAAACATTTCTATGTCAAGATAAATCACACACGCACTACTTGTTGTTGTAGATTACATATTGAATTTTCTAACCATTTTGATGTTTATCAGTATATATGTTTAGATTTGCATACTAACAATGTTTTGCAGGATTGTGGCATACATGCCCCACCACCATCTTCAAGAGACTTCATATCAACAAGTTTATGTGAAAGAGAGGAAGGTCAAATATTCTACAGGAAATTATGATTGGATGGCACATGTCAGCATTGCGGTGGCTCGCAATGTATGCCAATATATGAACATATGGAAAGAACACATGTAGTTGGAAATGAACTAGTAGAGTTTGGCAAGTATAAAACAGTGGCCTACAATACAAAAGATGGTAAAGAAGCAAAGACGTGTGATTTAGTTATTGAAAAGATTCCAATGTATCAGTTTATGTCTACATTTCGTGACAGTATAGTGTATGAGTATGCAAGGCATACCCATAGAGCTCAATGGTTAGACTTGCAATTCAAGTTATACAAGGACACATTTCCAATTGGTAGCATTGTTTCAGTCGTCAACTTTGTAGAGAACTATAGTCTACAACCACAGTGTGAGGTGTAATAACAATATTACAACTCCACACAGGTTTCTATATTTGTGGACATCGCATTCATTCATGTGAATGATAGTACAAAGGATGATAGAAAGATCATAAAGGAGTATCATTTTTATATTAGTGATGATTGTACGCATTCTACGAAGTTCATGCAAGGTTGCTTTCAGGTGTTCTACAATGATTTGGCTAGAAGGCGCACATCATTCAGTCAGCATATCATATGGTCAGATAACTATGCATCACAATTCAAGAACTCGTAGAATTTCTATTGACTGGGTAGGAGGCATAATATTACAGGTGTTTAGCATATGTGGAACTTTTGTGAGGTCGGGCATGGAAAGGGGGAGCATGATGGTGCAGGAGCATGTATCAAAAGAGCCATAGCATGAGAAGAGTTAAAGTATAAAGACAATGCAAAGTTGACAAATGTAAAATCAATCGTCGAGTGGTGTAATGCTTCAATGGGTCCAGGTAATGAAGGTAAGTCTTCAATTCATAGATTTTCTTGGTTGATAGATGATACTAACATTGTACCATATGAGGACTATTGTACACTAATAGGATCAAGTGAGCGACACTCTTTCAGAAGCTCAATTGCAGGTTAATGGAGTATCCATACGCGGAAGATGGCATGCTTTTGTTCTTCATGTACAATTCAAGCCTAGAATGAGTGCGAGTCAAAGGAGTGGGTTGACGAATGGCGGTTAAGATATCTTAGCCCACTTGACATGTATCGACTCCCAATGGCACTAGAACTAACACAGATGGAATCATTGGTTGACTTTGACCACATATCAGATCTAGTTCAACTAGGTAATATATCTACTTGCATAGTTTTTGAAATTCCTAATGTTATCTTACTTTGTGGTGTTTTTGTAATGCTAACTAATTTCATCTAATTTGCTACACATATCAATGTAGAGCATGTTTATGCAGTTATTGCAGATGAAGACAATGAAGAGGGAATAGATTATTACTTGTGGCATTGTGTTGAGGCCAAAAAGAAATTGAAGGCCCCAGTTATAGATGGAGAAAACATCGAATACTCTGTTGATATTGAGAGGGGGGGTGAATCAGTTATCTTGATTAATTCAACTTTCTGTTCTTCTTTAACCACTAGTACAGTATCAAAACACATAAGCTTAAATATGAAAGAAGAAATAAACTCAGTACACATGACACAATATTTTTGACGTGGAAACCCTGTTAAGGGAAAAAACCATGGGGTGATTAACCCAAGAATGTATTCTCTGTTAGAAGAATAGAAGTACAAAATGGCACATGACAATTAGGGCTCAATGCCTGAGCACACTGCTCACAAGAGGCTTACTGCCTACAAGAGAATCACTATCTACAAGTTATAAGAGAGTAACAAGATACTTGAATTGATGAGAAGCATCCACTTATGCTGGAGTTCAGTTCTGGTTTAGGCTCAGTACACTGATCTACTACACTTCATTATTTCTCTTCTTTGGTGCTGTTGTCTTGTCACATGCCGGACCTGCCTTACTGCCCTTCTACTTTTCTTTGCACACACTAACACACAACACCCACCTTCACATCCAAATCCATCTGGTATATATATCCGCACAAAGTATTTCATCCTCTTTCTAGTCGGCATCTGGAATAGTCAATATTTTCCTAAACTCTAGTCTGTCAGTTGAATCCTTGCTTACCAAGTCATGCGAATCAAGGAGATACTTATAGAAGTCATCTAACATGTCAGCCAATCATGGATGATACCTTAAGATTCTTGATCACCATCAATATCACATCCGGAATAATTCTGATGCTCTGTTGATTAGTTCTTCCTCTGTCTACTTTGCCAAACTGGACCTCAATACTTAGATGCTCATATCTCTTCACTCTTTCATCATCGGAGGCTCAATCCCTAGAATCTATCCATCAAGGTATTCCTCTTGACTTTCCCAAGTCCGCACTTTACAAAGATACTTCCTCTAAGAGATCCAGACCTGACTGTCGGACCTTGCTACATGCTCTGTTCTTGCTTACTGGACCAAAGTATCCTTCAATTTGACTTCCGGTAAAGATACACCATGTCCTGCAGATGTGTGGAGTGGTCTTTGTTGCCATCAATGACAACACCAATGAAGCCACACAGTGTCTCTTGCCAACAATCTCCCCCTTTGGCATTGATGGCAACACTTAGTGAAAAATGACTAAGTGTTATACTACACTCCCCCTTGGTTGATGCTCTGTTCTATTGTACACTTTATCGGAGCTCCCCCTTAGCTGGAGTCCATATTTTTCAATGCTCCTCACTCACCCTTTGACATCAATGACAAAGGGTAGGGTCCGCACCAAAATTTCCCAAAAATATCTATACTTAGCCGCATAAGTATATACATGCTATACTTACATATACTGAAGTATATCTGCAAAAGCTGTCTTCAAATGGGTAAATTATGTTTCCCAACTCTGCTTCATCCTGTCCAAAATTGAGATGTGACCACTCAACAGGAATGCAAAAGCTTCAGTCCTCTTAAGATCTGTCAGATCACTGGTTCGGGCTATGGTCTGGGCATCAGTTAGGGCCTCATGCATGGCCTCTAATTTAGGGACAATCATCCCTCTAAGTTCACCCATCCTGCTTAATATGTTCTTCCTCTCCTTCTCAAGCTTCTTAATCTCATTCATGACTATAATAGTTTGACATTCCTAGATTATTATGGATACAGTGAGAGGATCAATATTCTGAGAGAGGCTTGATAGTTTATCCTCTTGTTCTTTCACTTTCTTCTCAATATCCTTTGTTACTTTAGTCTAGGATATACAAAATTTATATACTTCTCCTCCATCCTTAAAAGCATTTTCTAAGCTCTTTATCCCAATATCCATATTTTTCCTATCATTGGTTATAAAGCCTTGTAACTCAGAGAATCTCTTATCCAAAAACTCTTTCCGGACCTTCACCTCAGCTGATTTCTCTAAAGATTCAAAATGAGTGCTAACAGAACTAACAAGAGACTTGAGATTACCAGATGAAGAAGCTGAGGAATCCTTCTGAAAGGATGGCATGATCTTTTCAAGCACACCGAATACAATTTCTAGCAGCTCACAGTCTTCCATGTGAGACTTTAGAAGTTTCTCTTTAGCCTTTTCTTGGGCAAAGGATGATATCTTCATTGTTTGAATCGAGGAGAGAGAATCAAAGTCAAATGGTCCTTGAAGTAACTCCAATTCATCAATCTCCATCATTTCTTTAGTCAAGAAATCCTTGACAGTTTCTGCAATGTCTCTTGTCGGAGATAAAGTTTTCTTTCCTTCTACACTATCACTTGTGTTCTTCTCAGCTTGACCTTCTTCTCTTTCCTTCACTTCTTCTTCTTTCTCCTCTACTTCTTGACTGGTCTTCTCTTGTATTCTTTCTTTTTCTTTGGATCCGGAGTCTGCAGGGGAAGCCGGAGGAGAGATGTTTTCTTGATCATGGACCTCCTCTTCCAGAGTAGAGGAATCTAAGTCCTTAACTTTTTCTTCACCTGTCTCCTTTACCTCTTCGGCCACTGTCTCAATAGATTCTTCTTCAACATCTGTAGCCGAGGGATCATCACCTAAGTCCCCTATAATAGGAATGTTGAATCTTTTATATGCATTTCAGAGGATCTCTTCTGTCTCTTTTGCTACTTTGTCAGTTTCTCCGAGCATAAGTTGATTCATTCTAGCTTTGCTCTGGAACTCATCCTTGCAATCTTTGAAGATCATATTCATTTGCTTCGGAGTGATTGAGGGAAAGGGCTGAATGGCTATCTGTTCATGGATCTCAAGATCCTTTACCCTAGCATTATTCTTTCTTATCTCTAATTCCTTCTCTAGGATTTTGGGAATGAGAGATATGATTTCAATAAAAGCCTTATTGTATATGTTTAAGTACTTAACTGTGGCTTCCTCCAAGATCTTTCTATCTGCATCATTATATGCATCATAGAATTCTGTTATTGGTTGCAGGTTCCCATCCATAGTAACTGCTTTAACTACATCATCTAAGGACAAAGTGGTCCTTTCAACAAATTCTTCTACCATCTCTTGTCTTGACCTATAGAAGATTCACCAGATCCTTTCTTCTTCTTCTTCATTTTCTTTACCTCCTCATCTGACTCAGTTTCTTCATCATCCTTCTGACCAATGTAAGACCTTGTGGCCTTTGTCTTAGTTCTTTTCTCTGCTTTACCAAATGATTTTGCTTCCGGTTTAGATGCCTTTGAGCTTTTAGCAATTACAGGTGCAGAGCTCTTAGAAGATCTGGTCCGGGAGGGGGATTTTACCAGAGCACTTTCTTTTTCTGCTTCTTCCTTTTCTTTTTCTGCTCTTTCCATCTTTTCTCTGTGGGCATCAAGTGCCTCTTTTGTGATTCCATGCCTCCTGGAAACCTCTTCAACTTCCCTTCTCACTTTCCTCTTGATTTTAGGTTGTCTAAGTTCCACATGAACTTTTACACTCAGCTCTTGGAAGGTTCCAAACCTTTCTTCCTTAGGGTCTTTGGGCTGGCTCAGTAGATGTTGGATATGCAGCTCTACAATTTTCTCATCTACTTCATACCCCATTGGCATGATCTAGACTGTCCTTGGCTCCACTGCCTCCATTAGGCATTGATCAGTGTCTACCATGAAACACACTGTATCTTTATACTTCTCAACCAATGATTGGGGAATTCTTTCTCTAGTTTGCATAATATTTTGAAGATTCTTGAAGTAACCCCACAGAGCTATATTTCTGCCTTAGCACCCCAAGCCAATGCAAGTAATCTCTGATTTGAATTGCAACAGGTATATCATTCTGTCATACCCAACTACTGGATCCGGGCAGCTCATTCATAAAGTAGAAAAACAAACACAATATCAGTCCACCATATTTAAAAGAGTTCTTTTTGTCCCTTTTTATCTTCTATAAGTTTTCCATTAGTTGGCTCAAAAGGAGTTCACAGGGATCATAATCTGCATTCTTTCTCAGCATCTCATAAGTAGTATACACAGCAGTTCTGGATACTGAATTCTCCCTGCTGGAGTGATATATCTTATAGCCAATTATCATAGATGAAAACTTGATATCTGGATCAGTGATATCTTCTATGGTCATTTCTCTCTTATCAAATTTTGATCCGGTGGCCTCAGTCACAGTTTGGTTTTTGATAGATTTGAGAATAGGTAACCCTCCGGAAGAGTGTAAACTGGTTATTGCCTTAATTGCATCCTTGGTGATCTTGAATGGTCTATTCAACCATAAGAAGTTATCATGCACTCTGCTCAACACATACCGGACCCACTCATCTTCTTCAAAACAGGGGAAATGGATGTACTAACCAAAATGTTTATCCCAAATGGTCTTGTACTGAGGTTTTAGTTCAAATGAATCATCTATCAGTTCCTTGTGGTAGATGTCCATCAGCTTGGATTCACCAAAGTCTTCAATGTTTGCATGAATGTAAACCCTAACATCTTCTACATGCAAAACCTCATGCAGAATGCTGGAAAATGCCCCTAAGGGATCCACTTCTAGAGATTTGTAGGGATGTTTCTAAAATTTGGGGCGAGGCCTATCAGAGATCTTTACAACATTCAGAGTAGTCATCTTAAAGATTCAGAGAAAGTATGATCAAGAGTGAAAAATACCTTTTTACGCTTCTAGGTTTCACGGGATGAGCTGGATCAGGCTGCTGGAAGAATTGTCCTCTGTGATTGATCTTTGAGAGGCTTGAGACAATTTGTTTGCAGAGCTCTTTTTCTCTTCTTCTCGAGTGTGAATGTGTAAATGATGATCAAATGAACCCTTTTATCTCTGAGCAACCCTAATTCCACATTGCAATAAATGTGCAACTTAAGTTATTCTGGTTGCTCTGTTCTCCTTGTCCTGAGAGATTTTTTTGGATCACTAAGATGCACTTAAAGTTACTCTCAGTGGATATTAGCAATCTATCTACCTTTTACAATCATTCCATTTAGCCTCAGATCAAGATACCTCAAATTTGAATCATGCCGGATCTAACTGTGAAAATCATGTTTTTACTGAATGACTATTTAACCAGATCAAACTTGGAAGATTAACCTATTCAAAACTTCTTGCGGATCTTTCATCTCTTTACTAAAGCTTATTTAGATGTTCCTTTGTGAACCCTTTAATCTGCAACTTTCCTTGTGCCAATTTCGGCACCAATTAATTGGCTGGGGGAAAATGTTTTTCCTTGTGTCTCCCCCTGAGCCAGAGCTCACCTTTTAATTTTTGGAAGGAATATCAGCACCAGATTCTGGTGCGGATCCATCCCCTACATTCTCTGCACTTCTCTTCACCCAAATCTTGTTCATCTCACTTTTAACTTCATCCACATTCACTTTTCCTTTTTCTTTGTCTTGATTCTGATTATGATGCACCGGACCCCTTTTGTCCTAATTCTTGCTTCTACAGAATTTGGCAATATGACCAGATCTATTGCAATTGTGGCAAACAACATTTCTTTGCATATTTGAATGATATCCTCTTGATCTATATTGATTAGCCATATGTTCCATTCTATTGCATGCAAAGCATCTACCATTGAATGAATTGTTCATTTGCATATTTCTGCATTCATGAGATTTGTGACCATACCTTTTGTAGTTGAAACACTGTCTGGAGAAGGATGTATTAGTCTGATTTATTCTCTTTCTACACTGATTAGATTTATGACCAAAGTTATTTCAGTTGTGGCAGTATCCATTGAAGGATGGATATCTTTGAGCATTAGGTTGCCTTACCGGAGGTCTTCTAGGCTTGTTCCTTGGATTTCCTGATCCAAAATTCTTCTGACTGGATCCGGAGCTTTCACCTTTCTCATATCCCAAGCCACGCTTGTCATCTACCCTCTTTTAGATTTCAAGAAGAACTTCAAGTTAAGCAGAACTTATCTTGAATTTCTCTTTGTATTCATTTGATGTTTGAAGATCCTTTTTAAGAGTGTCAGTTTGATCCTCAAGTTTTTCTTCATTATCTCTAGCATCTTCAAGATCAGATTCAAGATGTCTGATTATTCTATCCATCTTGTGGCAGTCTTCTAATTTCTCCTTGAGAGATTGTCTTAGATCATCTTTAGTTTTTCTTTTCTCTTCAATTTCTTGAGTGAATTTTATAACTCCTTATTCCATTTCATGTCTTACCATAATGATCTCTTTTGATAACTTTTCACATAACTTGGTTTTCTCTTTTAGGTCTTCATTTGTATCATTGGCTTCACCTTGACTTGCCAATTGCTGAAGTAAATCCTTTCTCTTTTTCATTGAGATACTCAGCTTCCCTTTTAGTTCATTTATGAAATCATCAGCCTGTTTGAGTCTTTCCTTCAATTCATTGACTTCGGAGTTAGATTGCTCAAGATCATCTAGGGCAGACTAAAGTTGTTCCCTTATACCATACACATCCATTTGAATTCCCTGATCTTCCTCAAGCTGTTAGGCTCTGTTTAGAGGAACTTGGCTCTGATACCAATTGTTGATAACTGAGAGGGGGGGTGAATCAGTTATCTTGATTAATTTAACTTTATGTTCTTCTTTAGCCACTAGTACAGTATCAAAACACATAAGCTTAAATGAACATGAAAGCAGAAATAAACTCAGTACACATGACACAATATTTTTGACGTGGAAACCCTGTTAAGGGAGAAAACCACGGGGTGATTAACCCAAGAATGTATTCTCTGTTAGAAGAATAGAAGTACAAAATGACACATGCCAATTAGGGCTCACTGCCTGAGCACACTACTCACAAGAGGCTTACTACCTACAAGAGACTCACCATCTACAAGTTATAAGAGAGTAACAAGATACTTGAACTGATGAGAAGCATCCACTTATGCTAGAGTTTAGTTCTGGTTTAGGCTCAGTACACTGATCTACTGCACTTCATTCTTTCTCTTCTTTGGTGCTGCTGTCCTGTCACATGCCGGACTTGCCTTACTACCCTTCTACTTTTCTTCGCACACACTAACACACAACACCCACCTTCACATCCAAATCCATCTGGTATATATATCCACACAAAGGATTTCATCCTCTTTCTAGTCGGCATTCGGAATAGTCAATATTTTCCCAAACTCTAGTCTGTCGGTTGAATCCTTGCTTACCAAGTCATGCGAATCAAGGAGATACTTATAGAAGTCATCTAACATGTCAGCCAATCATGGATGATACCTTAAGAACCTTGATCACCATCAATATCTCATCTGAAATAATTCTGATGCTCTGTTGATCAGTTCTTCCTCTGTCTACTCTGCCAAACCAAACCTCAATACTTAGATGCTCATATCTCTTCACTCTTTCATCACCGGAGGCTCAATCCCTGGAAGCTATCCGTCAAGGTATTCCTCTTGACTTTCCCAAGTCCACACTTTACAAAGATACTTCCTCTAAGAGATCCAGATCTGACTGTCGGACCTTGCTGCATGCTCTATTCTTGCTTACCGGACCAAAGTATCCTTCAATCTAACTTTTGGTAAAGATACACCATGTCCTATGGATGTGTGGAGTGGTCTTTGTTGCCATCAATGACAACACCAATGAAGCCACACAGTGTCTCTTGCCAACATACCCTATAGGCTCTATGGTTGTTACTGGAACATAGCTTAGAAGGTACCCACATAAGAGTGTTAATGTTTGGCTATTTCAGGACTTTGACATGCATCAGAAGATTCTTCATTATTCGAACCTTGTCGTGGCATCCAATTTTCATTTGATACAATATCGGGGTAAACCTTTGAAAAAGACCTTGTGGAAGGTGCATGAGTCTGACCATGAGGTAATACTTGACACAATAAAGAGTAGAGCAAACCCGGATGATTCATTGGATTAATTTGTAAGTATTCACATTGATTTTGTAAAGTCATGTTACATTGATTTGTAAGTATGCACATTAATTTGTAAGTTTACATAGGTTTGTCTTTTTTTATTTGCTGCTGCATTTTTACACATATACAGTGAATATTGTGATGAATATGTTTGTCATTGATGTCAAAGTGCTTGGATGTTAGTAATTGAGTAAGGAATGCATAATTGTGCAGGTCTATTGGTTGTCTATTGTTTGATGATACCATTATGATTTTAGGATATGTTGTTGGGTTTTGTGATATAGAGATACTTGCTTCTTCATAGAGTATGTGATGTGATGCATAGAGTTGTAGTGCTTCAAGACAAGGCATGAACTTGAATAGTGAAGATCTCACTCAAGCAGTGGTATGAACTTGACAAGCAGTGGTATGAACTTGAGCAGTGAAGGCCTCGTGATTGGTTTGATTGTTTTCTATGGTATACATTTGATGTTTGCATCATCATCATGTTATGAAGTTAATCCTTATTGGTCTTAATCCTATTCAACCATGTCATATCAAGATTGATGTCACAGGGTTTGGATGTTAGTTCATAACATTCATGTTTATCATGTTACAATAACAAGACATAGTTTCTTATTGGTTCATGCCATTGGATCATTGGATTTGGTTGTGGTTCTTCATCATAACATGTCATGCTTTCAGGAGTTGGATTAGGTTGTGGTTCTTCCTCATGACAAGAGTCTGTTCATGTCTTCATGCTTCTTTGTGCTCCATGTCTTTAGTGTTCTCATTGTCTTCATGTGTCAAAAATTTCTTCAGTGTCCTCATGATGTTGATGTTGATCACAAAATATGGTGTTAAGGTCATGTTGATGTTGATTGATGAGTTGTGGTTGTTGTTGGAAGTTTTGGAAGTTTAAAGGATGTCACAGTGGCAGTGTTCATATCACAACTACAAAGGTTTAAACATTCAAAACAAGTTAGGGTTTTTAAGTTAAAGTTATTAGTTATGTTTTAAACCCTAAGTGTATTATCTTTAAAGACCTAGTTTGGTAAGTTTTGTTTGTGTTATACTCTTTGTTTAATCTATCTCAGATAACCTTTTGTGTTCTTCATGTGGTCTTCAACACTTAGGTTGTATTATGCTTAGGGTTATCTAGTCCTCAACCTCCTAAAAACCCTAGTCTTTACTTTGCTCTAAAATCTAAGTTAATACCTTACACCCGTACCGGTGATATTGTACTAGTGATATCCCTGAAGAGTCCAAAGTGCAAAAAGGCAGCAATCTTTGACGAGTTATTACTCAAAAACCATGACACTTAGAAACATTTCATCTAAGGAAACGCGATCATGTAGAATCCTTCTACAATAACCTCTCTCAATTTTTTATATCTCTGAGGTGTTTGCTTGTGGTGAAAGGTTTTCTACTACCCTAAAAAATTGTCAGAAGGAGGTAGTGTAAAGTTGCAAAGGGGTGTAACTTTCGTCATGCTCCAGATACGACCAAACCGATAGTTCCAACACATCTTGATGGGTACATTTAGGCTAGGCATGGTCCTTTTTTGCACCCAAACATGCTGAAATAGTTCGAGCTACGTTGTATCAATGATATCCCTAAAGAGTCCAAAGTGTAAAAAGGAAACAATCTTTGGCGAGCTATTACTTGGAAACCATGACACTTAGAAACATTCCATCTGAGGAAACCCGATCACATAGAACCCCTCTACAATAACCTCTCTTGGTTTTTGATATCTCTGAGGTGTTTTCCTATGGTGAAAGTTATTCTGCTACCCCAAAAATGGTTAGTTACATGTAGTGTAAAATTGCAAAGGGGTGTAATTTTCATTCTGCTCCTTGTGCGGCCAAACCAATAGTTCCAACGCATTCAGATGGGTACATTTAGGCTAGGCATGGTCGTGTTTCACGCCCAAACATGTTGAAACAGTCTGAGCTACATTGTACCAGCAATATCCCTTAAGAGCTATGTTCGGTCATAAATAGAAATATTTTATTTACAACTTAATCTTTCTAGAATTTTATCTAGTGACATTAAATTTTCTAAGAATTATTGATAAATGATAATTTTATAATGACATCTAACAATTGTTTGCATGTACCATCATTTCTTGAATCATGCCACACTTGTTACAAGTGGCAAATGTACATGAAGCCAACGTAAGGCATACTTACAACTACACAAAATGAATTGAAGAAACCTCATAATGGCATTTATTTCCTTCACCAACGACCTTCATCCTTCTCTCTATCATCATTCTTTGTTCTTTGCAGCCTCCAACTTCTACACACTTCTACCTATCAATGTGTTATCCTCATTTTTTACCTTGGCAAATTTTAAGTTGTTCACATTCCCTAAGTCATGAGTTATCAAGTTGTTATCCCAAATGTCATGTTAGTATTCCAAGTTGCATGTAAAAATTCTCCATCTTAGCTTGATCAAGTCAAAAACATTAATGTCCATGTCTATTAATCTTGGTCACAGAAGTCCCCGAGTGGGAGGGGTTGGGCTCTTCTGATCACCACCTATGCTTTTTTTTGTGTTGCCTCCACTGTAGCTAACCCTACTTCTTTTGCTTCTTATGGCTTTTCCACTTTCAATAATGGAAAAGAGGGGCACACCCACCCCAATCTCTATCCTCCCACACACCGCGATGCTCTCCTCCATCCACCTATTGATTGATTGATTGATGAGGGATCAACTGGTTATGGGGTAACCTCAATGGGATGTCTAAATGCAAGAAGAGGGATTTTAGCAATTCAATTAGGTTCCATTTCTCATAGGGGATGGTAGTAAAAGGAGTTGATGGGCCACCATCCACTAAATCGGCAAGATCATTGACCACAATTATTTAGAGGGGGGACAGTCGCTTAAAGAAATAATAGACGAGTGAGTCATCAAGAGGTTGTCCAGATCATCTTCAGTTGTCAAACTATCTATCAAGTCAACAATTGCCAATCGTTGGTTGTAGTCGCAAGTGGTTTGCAATCAAGTTTGATAACTTAAAAGCATCACAAGATAGTTTAAATCAAGTTGCAACTCCCTTGTTAATCTAATTTTTATGAAGGCGATTAAATGTTTGATTAGATATCGGTGAAAGAAACATCAACGACTTCTATATAGTTTGACAAGTATATCATCTTGGGGTATATTTCAACATCTTTTTTCTCCCACAATTCACAATTTTACGAAGTTGCAAAATGGCTTGAAAAGTTGATAACAAATCTTTAAAGGGCTCTTTGAGATTCAAACATGTTGGTTTCAGGGTAGTTTCAAGTCTTATTGTATTTATGATCGATTTGCATGTGCAAATTTATAGTTGTTTGAAAGTTTGATACATGGTAGCAAGTTCTTGCGCAATACACATGCTTTTCGAAAAGCTTGACATTTGGTTTGCAATTATATTTTAATTCATTTTCACCAATTTAAAGTCATAAAATATAACTAGGTGGGGTTGCAAAAAATTTAAACATAATTGGTAGTCGTAGTTTGTGGTTACAAGTCAATTTTAAAGTGTGACTTTATTAAATTTGCCAAATTTTGATTACACAATTAATTAAATCGTCCGATTGGCAAAAATGTGGATTTGTAATGTTTATTTACATTTGTAATGGATTTTTAAGGTGTGTGTGCAAAATTGTTGATGAAAATTTAGGAGTCAATTGCTTGTTTGTCTGTCGTAGAGTATAAGGTGATTAAATTCAAACAAAAATTAATTTTTTTGTAAGTCCATTTCACTTTAACCTTTATTTCTATCAGCATTCAATTCATCAAAATTATTGATCTCATTTTGATCTCACAAATATTTGCAAGTTACATGTATACCTTTGTTTCCAATGTCTCCACAACTCTACCAAGATATAAGGATGAGAATAGGCTTATTTAATATGGAAAAGTGAACTTGTAAGCATATAAACATGCGCTAGTACAAAAAGAGCAATATATTACTAAAAAAACTACTAAAAACTGCTTATAAATGGCCAAACATGGTCACGTGACCATTAGTAGTTTATTGCCAGTCATTTATAACACGACCAAATTGATGACTAAACCATTTTTAGTCATTTATTGGTTGTTTTGATTGATCGATTTGGTAGTATATTTAGTAGTTGATTTAGTCATTGATTGTTGTAATCTGGTCACTTATTTAGTCATTTTTTTTTACTGATATATATTTAGTCATTGATTATTGTTAACTGGTCACTTATTTAGTCATTTTTATTCACTGATTTATGTCCATTGGTAGTGTATTTAGTCATTAATTTTAATCATCATTTTGATCAATTTGGTAGTATATTTAGTCATTTTTATTCACTGATTTAACACTGGTCATATATTTAGTCATATTTATTCACTGTTCACTTATTTCTATCAATTGGTAGTATATTTAGTCAATTAAATTATTAATTGATGTCAATTAGTAGTATATTTAGTCATTTTGAAGCTTGCATTTAGTCATTAGTATATTTAGTAGTATATTTTGAAGCTTGCACAATTAAACAACTTTGAGAAGGTAAAAACAACTTGTTTTATTGATTAAAAAATGCTTACAAATAGCATACAAATCTGAAAATAAGTTACAATGCTTTCTCTTTGCTAAAAAAACCTTCATGGTTACAATACATAGCTCAAAAAATGAGCAAGAAGCTGATTTCTTTAGTATCACTGAGCATAGAAACACAAAGACATTCATAGATGTCTTCTTCACAAATCCATGACTTTCCCATGAAGCTCACTATCAGCCTATTTCAAGATCACAATGTCATCTTTGTAGAGATCTTGTCTCATGCACCCAACTTGCTCTAGTTCTTAAGCTGCCACTACATGAATTGTTACCTATAGCAATAAACTATCCTTATCTTTGATGATTATGCCTTTGATGACTGTCATCTTTGGTAGGATGCCTCAATTGTCATGGACTATTATTCAACAATATTGCCTTATGACTAGGCTATGCATTGTCCTAATCAAACTTGTAGCTTCTTAAAATGCATTGTCCAATCACTTGTCAACCTACTGTCATGCATTTTCCCTTTATAAAATAAAATGCCTCATGACTGCCACTACCTAGCTCATTATTCTGGAATGCTTTCACTTGTACTCCACCTCCCATCAATGTAGAACATTGTCCCTCTATTGAATGCCTTGTCTACCTCTGACATCACTGTATCTTTTCCAAATTCCTTGAAAATAGTTCATCACTACTACTGTTACCTAGGTATGCACTCTATATCATCTGCCAGACTGTTACAAGTTCACACAGTCCATCATTGGTCTTGTCACTTATCACATCACTATCATGAACAATTGTCATATCATATCATCACCTCTAATATAGAAATCAACATCCCATTATGATACTGTTGTTGCAAAATATTTGTGTCTTGGCAAATAGCTCATGATAACCCTCAACCTTGTTGCTGCTCACTTGTACCAACTCTATGGTACTATCCTAGGTGTTCATGCATCTAACATGAAGACTCTTTACTATCATGAGATTTGGCACTGTCAAATGCATACTAGAAGGTTGTCTCCTTACCCCTTTAAATGCCTCTTGAGACACTGACAAGATTGTAACCTTTGCATAGTTCTTCTCATTGACTTTAAGATTATCTTTTAATGTTTGCATGATCACTATCTTTTGCATGAATCTCTGCCCCTTAATAGTCACTTGTAGGTTTTCTTCATGCATAGTTGGAAGCTCTTTCACAGACTATCCTTTCAAACAACAAAGAGAGGACCTGCAAAGTAAAAATATAGTTTTCAGTACTCGATCAATGATTTTTTTTTAAGTTTTCCCAGTTGGACCATAATGAAAAATCTATAGAACATTATCAATAAAAAACTAACAACCTTTGCCAGCATCCTCCCTGCTTGTGCCAAAATGGGAACATTAGAACATGATATGGACCTCTATCAAAGCATAATGAAACGGGGGGTTTTGTCCAATACTGTAGTTGGAAATACTCTGGTAGACATGTATGCAAAATGTGGAAGCATAGAAAGACTCGTGAACTTTTTGACATAATGCCTCAAAGAGATGTAATCTCATGGAATGCAGTAATTTTTGGATATTCACAAAAATGGATTTGTTGAAAGGGCTTTCAAAACTTTCAAGCAAATGCAATTGGCAGTTCTAAAGCCAAATTCTACAACCTTTGCCAGCATCCTCCCAGCCTATGACAAAATGGGAGCTTTGCAACAAGGTATAGAAATCCATCAAAGAATAAAGGATAGAGAAATTTTGTCAGATGTTGTAGTGGTAACTACCCTGGTAGACATGTATGCAAAATCTAGAAACATAGACAAAGCACGTGAACTATTTGACAACATGCCTCAAAGAAATGTGGTCTCATGGACTGCAATGATTGCAAGATATGAACAAATTGAACTTTTTGAGAATACTTTAGAAACTTTCAAGAAAATGCAATTGGCAAGTGTAAAGCCACACTCCACAACCTTTGCCAGCATCCTCCCTACATGTGCCAAAGTGGGAGCTTTGGAACAGGGTATGGAAATCCATCAAAGCATGAAGGATAGAGGAATTTTGTCAGATATTGTAGTTGCAACTACCCTGGTAGACATGTATGCAAAATGTGGAACCATGGACAAGGCACATGAACTATTTGATAGAATGCCTCCAAAAAATGTGGTCTCATGGACTGCTTAGAGAGATCCTCCTGATCGACTGCAATATAAAGGAGGAAAGAAGAATGAAGAGAGGTGTAAGTAATGCATCTGTGTAGGATGAACTTGCTTAGAAATTTAGGGAAGACATCTATTGGGTGTTTCATTTGGCATGATCGTTACCTCACCTACTCATCTCTATGCAGTCTAGGCTCCCCCACAGCCCCGCATGGACCAAGGTATGAGGGCCCGGGATGGCAGGCTCTACCCGCATCCCCGCGAAGGAACTTTTGTGTGTACGCAGGGATACAAGAAGAGAAAAAATGTGGTCTCATGGACTGCATAGAGAGAGCTTAGAGAGAGCTCATATGATTGAGAAGGTGGCTTGAAACTTTCATGGTATGTACAATGATTTGAATGGTAGTGTGTTCATATTGTTAGCCTCCTGATCGACTGCAATATAAAGGAGGAAAGAAGAATGAAGAGAGGTGTAAGTAATGCAGTCATGCAGGATGAACCTGCTTAGAAATTTAGGGAAGACATCTGTTGGGTATCTCATTTGGTGTGATTGTTGCATCACCTACTTATCTCTATGCAGTCTCGGCTCCCTCGCAGCCTTGCAAGGACCAAGGCATGAGAGCATGGGATGGTGGGCTCTCCCTGCATTCCAGCGAAGGAACTTTTGTGTGTGCACAGGGATGCGGGAAGAGCAAAAATGTGGTCTCATGGACTGCATAGAGAGAGCTTATAGAGAGCTCAAATGATTGAGAAGGCGGCATGAAACTTTCATGGTATGTACAATGATTTGAATGGTAGTGTGTTCATATTGTTAGCCTCCTGATCGACTGCAATATAAAGGAGGAAAGAAGAATGAAGAGAAGTGTAAGTAATGCAACCATGCAAGATGAACCTGCTTAGAAATTCAAGGAAAACATTTGTTGGGTATTTCATTTGGCGTGATTGTTGCCTCACCTACTTATCTCTATGCAGTCCAGGCTCCCCTGCAGCCCCACAAGGAGCCAAGGCATGAGGGTGCAGGATGGCAACCTCTCCCCACATCCCTGCGAAGGAACTTTAGTGTGTGCACGGGGATGGGGGAGAGCAGTTATTGTTGGATATGCACAAAATGTATTTGTTGGAAAGACTTTACAAACTTTCAAGCAAATGCAATTGGTAGGTGTAAAGCCAAATTCCACAACCTTTGCCAGCATCCTTCCTACCTGCGCCAAAATGGGAGCCTTGGAACAAGGTATGGACATCCATCAAAAAGTAATGGATAGAGCAATTTTGTCAGATGTTGTAGTTTCAACTGCCTTGGTAGACATGTCTACAAAATGTGGAAGCATTAACAAGGCATGTGAACTGTTTGGCAAAATGCCTCAAAGAGATGTCATCTCATGGAATGCAATGATTGTGAGATATGCACAAAATGGATTTTTTGAAAAGGCTTTAGAAACTTTCAAACAAATGCAATTAGCAGGTGTAAAGCCAAATTTGACAACCTTTTCTAGCATCCTCCCTGCTTGTGCCAAAATGGGAGCTTTGGAATAGGGTATGGACATCCATCATAACATAATGGAAGGGGGGTTTTTGTAAGATATTCTAGTTGGAAATGCTCTAGTAGACATGTATGCAAACTGTGGAAGTATAGATAAGGCGCATGAACTGTTTGATGGAATGGCTCAAAGAGATGTCATCTCTTGGAATGCAATGATTGCAAGATATACACAAAATGGATTTTTTGAAAAGGCTTTAGAAACTTTCAAGAAAACGCAATTAGCAGGTGTAAATCTAAATTTGACAACCTTTGCCAACATCCTACTTGTGATATCATGGATACCCGCTCTCCCACAAGCACTTCAAGTCATGCCTACGATGATGTGGGGCTTTCCCGCATCACCGCAGGCATGACTTGAAGTGCTTGCGGGAGAGTGGGTGATGCGGGGGTATCTAATTCCTGAGATAAACGAAGAAGCAAGCCAAATTTCTGTAATATATTTGTGCAAAGCCATATTTTTGGGAAAGCCCTGCATCATCGTAGGCATGAGTTGAAGTGCTTGTGGGAGAGCGGGTATCCATGATATCACATTTCTTTGAGGCATTTTTTGAAACAGTTCACTTGCCTTGTCTATGCTTCTACATTTTCATGTATGTCTAGCAGGGCACTTGTAGTACAACATATGACAAAAAACAAGGATCGCCGAGTCTGATACACTTACTTGGGACTGTGCATTCTTAGTGTATCTTATTCTTGTGGCTATGAGGTGGAAGTTTTGACTGTCCAAGTGATGGGTTTAGAATTTTCACAATCACGATATGGTGGTCATTGTGAGAGGACTATCATAGTACAGTAAAATGCCAAAGAAAGATGATGAAAGGATAGTGACCAATTTTTTAAGGTAGTGACTTCACAAATTTTGAAGGGACAGTCCTAGTATCTTTGTTTTGAAGGTCAGTGATTTCAATATTGGAAGACAGTGCTGCAGATTCTTCCATGCCATCAACTTCAGGAAACAACACAATTGGCTGAAGGAGCTTCTCATTTTACACAATGCAATTTGCCAAGCTCGTTAGAAGCTGCACATAAATATAACAAATTGAAATATGGACTTGAGAATGACTGTATATGAGATTATTCTTTACCTCCAAGTGGGACCCTTAGTCCTCAAGACATTATCAATACAGTGGTATGTTTTCAAGGGCAATACTTTCAACCTATAGGAACCTTTCATTGTGACATGAATGGAGGAAGTTGTCTAGCAGTCTAGGGTGGTGATCTTCAGGAGTTTTGTGTCAACAGTGATTTCAATAAGCTATGTTTCATATGCCCTATATGGTTGTTAAATGCTAAGGCATGAATGGAAATTTCTTCAAGTGTTATGCAAGGCCATTGAAATCAAAGATATGTCCTCTAAGTCATTTGCACATGGTGATTAAGAACACAGTGAGTAAGAAGTAAAAGAGTATTGGATCATAGCACTGCAAAATGGTCATGAGTTATGCAATGAACTTCATTGTTCTAACCAACATACTGATGTGTATAGAGAATGTTCATGGAGGAGTGCAAACCTCCTTACAAAGTAATTACCACAGCAGAGTTTGAGGTGAATTGCACCTGCTATTTTATGTTGATATGGATATGTTCTAACCTGTAGTTAATTGTTGTAACATAACAAATGGGCTAAATAGTTGTTCATATACCATTGTTTCTAATTCAAAATTGCTATACCTTACTCTAGGAGCAAATCACAGGGGGAGTCTATACATAAGACACCATTGTTTCAAATTCAAAATTGATGGCTCTTTCACAATTGTTTGCTTTATTTATTTGATCTAAGACAACCTGTTCTATAGAAGATGCTCTCAAAATCATAATAAAATCCTTTATTCTGGGAAGACTGTTCAGAATCTTCCCATCATACCAATGGATAAAAGCATCAGTCATTAACCTAAACTTTGCAAGAGTTTCATCGAATTCTACTTTTCCACTCTCTTTTCCATTCTAAATTTTATTCCCAATTTCATCCATGAACTTCCTCAGCCTGTAGGTCCTGTTGTTAGCCATAACTTTACCAGGTGTCGAGGATAGCTTTGAGTTTTGACAAAATTTGGCTTACCAGATACAATGGAATTCATACAAAAAGGTTAATTCAAAACTGTGCATTATACTCTTAGGAACTCTTTTCCAGAATAACTTCAAAGAGCTTTTCAATACATTGTATTTGGTAAGGCCAAATTTTGTCAATTACTGCTGGGGTAAAAACTTGAATCTATCCTTGACACCTGGTAAAGTTATGGATAACAGCAGGATCTACAGGCTGAGAAAGTTCTTCATGGATGAAATTGGGAATAAAATTTAGAATGGAAAAGAGAGTGGAAAAGTAGAATTTGATGAAACTCTTGCAAAGTTCAGGTTAATGACTGATGCTTTTGTTCATTGTTATGATGGGAAGATTTTGAACAATCTTCCCGGAATAAAGGATTTTACTATGATTTTGAGAGCATCTTCTATACAACAGGTTGTCTTAGATCAAATAAATGAAGCAAACAATTGTGAAAGAGCCAGCAATTTTGAATTTGAAACAATGGTGTCTTATGTATACACTCACCTTGTGATTTGCTCCTAGAATAAGATATAGCAATTTTGAATTAGAAACAATGGTATATGAACAACTATTTAGCATATCTGTTATGCTACAATAATTAACTATAGGTTAGAACATATGCATATCAGCATAAAATAGCAGGTACAATTCACCTCAAACTCTATTGTGGTAATTGCTTTGTAAGGAAGTTTGCACTCCATGAACATTCTCTGTGCACATTGCCAAATATTTAAAGTTCTTAACCAAAGCTCCAAAAATGAGTATCTTGTCATTGCATGATTCCTACTTTTTCTCTGAGTATGACAGTACCTGAGCTTATGGTGTTTCTAGATGAAACCTATAGCGGAAAAGTGTAGTCTCCATCTGAAGGAACCATCTTCGGAGCTCTTCCCTGAAATGAGGGTTGAAAACATTATAAGAAAAGCAATACCATAATTCTAAAGTAACAATTTGTATCAAGACAAATATCAGAAAGTATAATTAAAAAGACAAATCTTTATAATTGGACCTCAAATTGGACCAAGCAGATTTATGATTTTATGTTTAGAATGTAGGAACTTTCTTTGTTGGAGCTTCACAACCTCAAATTAGATCTCAAATTGGACCAACAGATTTATGATTTTATCTTTAGAATGTAGGAACTTTCTCTATTTGATATTCACAACCTCAAATCGGATCCAAAATTGGACCAGTAGATTTATGATTTTCTCTGTCCATCGACATTTATATTCCTATACCCAGGTTCTGCTTCTGAGCGAAAACACCTGGAAGTGTTTCAGACCAGCTCAACGTACTCTCTAACCTAGTTATGTCACTGATAGCAATCCAAGTTTGCCTAAACTGTCCATACCTGAATGTTGCATCACAATCTATTATTCTTGCATATAAAAATACCACATATTAACCCCTTCTAAATAAAACATTTGATCATCATAAAACCACAATTAATAAATCATTTCAATTTCAGAAAGAATCTGATGTGATTTACTATCAAAACAAAAGCTATATAAATTACAAAAAATCCATGAAGCCTCCTAAATGTATCTTAAAGCAAGTTTACAGGACGGGTTTCAGCATAAGAAGCTTTCTACCATAGCTCTCAATGAATGTATTATAAGCAGAAAACAAAAGTCTTCACACTCGAAGTAATGCAGTCAAACATTTATTCCAAAAGTATGTTAGCAGGAGTTAACTAAAAACAAAATGATTTTTTGCTTGGTTTCTTTTATCAATATGCCACATGGAAATGGAATAATCACTAAGAAACCCTAACAATAAAAAACAAAGTAAAGGTTCAAGAAAGGAAATTCTAATGTACTATTGTGTAATGGTGATGAAGGCACTTATATGAGCATGACCTGCATACAAATCCCTGCCATTGAATTGCCATCCATCCAAAGAGAAAATAAGCAATGTAAGGATTTGAGCAATATAAGTCCAAAGGGTTATGCTGTAACAGTAATGGAATCACCATAAGAGCACAACCAAGGAACAAATTCTTGTGACTGTAATTATGTGATCCATAACTCTGTTGGTCATGTGGCACAGTTGTGCTATAACAAATATAGGATGCATTCATGTGTGACCCAAGTTTAATGTGGCTATGTTGTGATAGAAATGGAGGCACTCATATGAGCACAATTCATGTACAAATTAATCACTATCATCACAATTAGGTGTCAATCATCATTGGGTGAATTCAAGTTGACTCAAGTTTAATAGGTTACAATGTAATGATAGCATGATCCAAGAGTGATTAAATCTTGCTGCAATAAAGAGCCTATAACTCTGGTTGATATGCAGAGTGGTTGTGTTATATCAATTATGTAGTGCATTCAAGTACAACCCATGTTTAATGGGCTATTCTAGAGAGTGATCAAGATTTTCTAAACCTTATGAATGTTACTTAAAAGTGTACAACTTAAACTACAGACCAAGTTTGTTACATACTTGAATGCAATCTTGGGTTACCACAAACTATAATAATGTGATTTGTTAATAACCATTATGGGAAGTATTAAAGCAAGACCCATGCTATATAGGATACATTTCCCTAATCAAGTTTACATACCTTAATGATCAAACACAAGCTTCCCACACACTCTAGGATACAATCCAAGATCATACCACACCTTATCAAGACAGCTAATTTTCTAACCCAAGATTTAAGTTTGTTTTTTAATACCAACAAAAGCATTGGTAAGAGCATGACTAGGGTACAAACCGTAGGCCTCCGTAGAAACATAAACCACAACTCTAGCAGATTAGTGAGGTTGCAACAACAAAAAGATTGAGACATTGTAGCCAATAACAAAATCTTGTAATCTAAAGATTGTAGCCAATAACAAGCACACTATGTAGCTTAGTGACATTTGTAAATGCAATCTATGGTAAAAAGAATGACAGTCACTTGAGGTGTGACAGTCAAAAAGAGGCTGAGAAGTGACAAGATAATAAAGCTCAAACCTTGCATAGTAAAGTGGATATTTTAAGAGTGATTTTCCTTACCCCCTTGTTGACCTTAAGGGTTTTTCAAATGCTATTGATAGTGTTAGACAAGGCAAATGCAATCAGGGAATGACTGTCCAAATGAAGTAACAATGGTAATCACAGGTTCAATGTTTCTTCTTGGCCATTGTATAATGGAGGTAGTGGATTGCATGTTTGAGTAGTGTTTTGAGACTCATCAAAGATGGGAGAATAGTGAATAATACCTTCTGGACTGTGAAGTAGTGACAATAAGGTTGAAGGATCTTAAGACCCACAATACCATGAAACAATGAGTCCCTTGTAGTAAGTAGGTAGTCTATAGGGCATGGTTTGATTTTATAGAAGGATGCTCATGAAAGGAATCTTCAAGTGACAGTGAGTGAGTTGTTTGAGATTATAGCTGAGGGTGCAATATCTAGTCTTAAAGGCAGTTAGCAAAGCAATAAATATGCAAGAAAATCAAACCCTACATAGCAAACAATTCACATTGTTATCTTGCATAATGCCTTGAGTTTGAAGACAAAAATCTCATTGTATCTTGATGAAAGTAGTGACCTTAATGGTCAATCACTGGCAACCATGATTTTAAAACATGTTATTGTGCTTATGGAGGCAGCATTTTAAGCAAGGCAGTGAGTGGTGGTTTGGAACAATGGTAGGTATGAGGGACTTGCTTTATATGCATACCATGCAGTCTAGCTTAAGACAACGTTCATAGAAGAGATTGAAGGTGGATTATGGAACTCGAGGGTTACCATGATAAAGATTAAAGCAAAGATTGATATCTATTTAAAAGCCTCTGTCAAGAAGATATTAAAGATGTCACATGCAAAACCCTAGCAGCTAGAGTAATGAATACAATGCCAAAGAGGACAGTGAGCTGGGGCAAATTTAGGAGATCTCCACATTATCTAATCACAGGCAAATACATCATTTATTTATTTTTTTAAACTAAAAGAAATCATTCTAAACCCTATATAGGATATATTCTAAACCCTATATAGCATAAATTGATACTTCAAAAGCATCTGAATTAGGAATTTGAGATTATGCAATTATATGTCAATTAAATACCTGGATTACAAACAGTAGCGCAAACAATGTAACACTTGTTGAGCAGAGTAGGAATGAGATAAGCAGCAATGAATCCTATGCCTCCTATCACGTGCATCTCCTTACCATTCTCTATCATTCTTTATTGAAACACTTCTCTATTTTGGCGGGCTACGCCTGAAAATAAGGTTTTAGAGTATGTTTATTAAAATGAAAACTCTATTTTGGCGGCTAAGCCTGAAAATAAGATTTCGACAAAAGTTTCAGAGTATGTTTATTAAAGTTTTAGAGTATTTTGGCTGGCTATTGATTTTTGATTCCTTAAATGATTTATTCAAATGGATTGTGATAAATAAATGACTAACTATTTAGTCATTTTTATTTGTGTGACTAAATAATTTTTTAGTCAATGACCAAATAAGTCATTTATTTACTCATTTATAGCTGAGTTGCAAAAAATTATTAGAATTTAGTCATTTTTAGTCGTTGTGACTAAAAGTTTTAGTCACTTAGTCATTCATTTGCTAAAATTCTACTAGTTGAAAAAGTCCTTACATTCATACACTTGTGAGGTACTTCTTGCATCCTTGAGAACCTTGAAAGGCTTAATAAAGGAAAAGTAAAGAGTTTAAAAAGCCCTTTAAGGAGGTGCATATTTCTCTTTGGTCCATGCATATTGCCCTTTAATGAAATGAAACACTTACCTAGGATTTAATAGGTAGCACATAGAGTAATATTTCATATCATTTTTATGATCGAAAGATTGAACTAGTTAGTGATGAAAAAACATATGTTTTAGAGTAATTTACACGAATTATGAAACTCCTTTGTGACATCAATGAAACCCTCCAAATTAGCAAACATCTTGAAAAAATATTACCATACTACTACATCAAGGGTACTAATGTAATGAGGACAATTAATTAATCTTTGGAGTGTAATGATAATAGTGAAAAAAAATTTAAATAGATTACTTTCTTTGGTTTAAGTAAATGATGGTCTTCACCAATGGGCTATGTAGTCAAGCAACTCATGACATAAGGGTTGAGTGAGAGATTTCAAAGAGAAACCTATTGCAAAGATGGTGTTTAGCCATGGTCGTATGATGAGACAAACCTCGAAACATAGTATCCTTTTTTTTCTTAGGATTGTGTTAAACAATGACAACAAATCATTGTAACATATTCTATCAAGCTACCAAGAGGACACACTAGCATCCAAATTAGGTTATTCTTGTTGGTCTTCACCCTACATTTGCCTCAATACAACCTTTGATAACCTACATTTGTATCTTTGGTGTAGGTGTCACGTGGTACTACTATAAGAACAAAATCTCTTCAACCTCCAATGTTGGTGCTACGCATCCACATTGCAAATGTCCAAAAAAGGGTGATCCAAGAACAAGAAAATGCACTTAAAACCCCATAGATTCTATATAAAAATGACAAACTTTTCCACTTTTGTGTATCTCACCTTAAAGCCACGTTTTCAAAGTTTTGAATTTCTTAAGTTGTAACATATCATGCACCTAAGAGTCATTTTCTCTTTAAAAAGAAGTAATACTCAAGTTAAAAGTTACTCTTATTGTTGATAGTACATGGTGCATTCAAGGAAATAGCACATCATCATCATCTGAATATTCAAATGAACGGGTAGTAAGACCTACTCCAGGGACAGATGAATACTTCAATGAAATGATATATTGCACTTGCAAAAGGTGCCAAAATAGGAAACTAAAGAAGCAGCGACTTGTTTGTATCCATAGATTGAACTATGGAGTTTATATAGAAGAGGTACACTATAATTAACAAATTGTTATTCTTATAATAAATAAATACATTCATATTATTTAATACATTATTATTGATCATTTCAATTGATTTTTTGATGAAAAGCCGCTTCCAGTTCCCAATATTCTTGAAGAACCAATGGATGTCAATGATGATAGCCACTCTCAAGATGAAGAACAAGACACATTTATGGATGAAACCACTTCATAGATAAATGAGGTTGGTGTCAATGAATTTATCCAAGACTTCTACACATTGTCTGAAGAAGTTATTGATTCACCCCTAGCTCAATTGGCTAGGACGCCTCTTTTCCCAAATGCAGATACTTCTATATTGGTGACACATATGTTGTTGAACTTGAAGGTTACACATGGATTGACAAACACATGCTTTACTAATATATTAAGGTAGGATTCAATATTCCTATAAATTAATGATCTAAATGTCTTGAAAGTTTCGAATATTGTGTATACCTACCTTATAAAAATCATTTGTTGCCTCATGTAGACTTTTGACAAACAAATACTTCCAAAGGACAATAAGTTGCCTCATTCTCATAGAGAAGTATCTTGAGTGATGAAAGACATTGGAATGGAGTACAATACATATGATGCATGTCCAAATGACCATATATTGTACTATGGAAAGAATGCAAATTTGCAACAATGCCCAGTGTGTCACACAAATAGGTATCATCAAGATCAAGTATCCAAGAAGGTTCCTTATAAAGTACTAGGTCACATTCCACTAAAGCCAAGGTTTGAGAGGATGTTCAAATGCAAGGAGTTGGCAAACTATATGCATTATCATGCACAAGGGAGGAGCCAAGATGGTGTCATGCGTATGGTTGCAAATAGAAAACACTAGAAAGAAATTGAGGGAAAATGGCAACATTTAAGAAATAAGCCAAGGAATGCAAGAATTTCTCTAGCAATGGATGGTGTCAATCCTTTTGGAGATCTTAGAACAACATATTTTGTTTGGCCAGTTTTAATTGTTAACAACAATCTTCCCCCTTGTATGGCAATGAAAAAGGAGCATGCAATGTTAACTCTTATCATACCAGGTACTAGAACATATTAATGCAATGCTTTTTTGAAGATTTTATTAAAAAAAATTCAACTCAGTTAAACCCTGATAAAGAACTTTTTGTTTACTTAGGGAAGTATCATGTAAAGGATATGGATGTATACATGGAGTCCCTTATTGATGAGATTCTTGAATTATGGGATGGTGTAAATATGTATGATGTATCAAGACCTATCAATGATAGAAACTTCCTCTTTCATGTGATCCTTATCTAGACAGTTCATGATGCCCCGGGACTCTCTATTTGTTGTGGTAATATATTATAAATTACATTTGTAATTATTTTGTTCATTTTACCATTTACTAAATGTGGTTTCCATTCTTATTTCAAGGCTACAAACAAAGGGGAAACATGGTTGTCCATCATGTGGGCTGAAAACATTATATAGGCAGTCAAAGCGTCTCAATAAAATTGTGTATGATGAGTATAGACATTTTTTATCACAAAATCATCGCTATTGAGTGCGTGAGAAAAACAAGTTCAATGGAAAGGAAGTGAAAATGAGGAAGCCAAGAAGGATGAACCCTGCTAGGTGGAAAGCACTATATGACAAAAAAGAAGGGACAATCTTTCCACTAGGAATGAAAATACTCTATTTCCTACAAATTACAATATTATGAGAACTTGCCAATAGCCCACCTATTTGATACTATGCACATCAGGAAAAATGTGGCAGAGTGTTTGTGGAAACATCTAAATGGAACCAACTTTGAAGCACAAATAAAGTTATGAAAGGACCTCCAAGTTGCCAATATCATGCCGAACATGTGGTTGCATGAAAACAACTCATTTGTTCATACTCCATGGATTTTTACGTCAAAGGAGAGAGAAAACATCATTGATACAATGAAAAGCATAAGATTTCCTTCTAGTTTTGGTGCGACATTAAAAAACTTATTCACAAGAGATGGGTCAGAGTTCTTAGGGCTAAAAACACATGATTAGCACAACTGGATAAAGGTAACTTTGTAGAACATCAGATTTGTTGGCAACATAATTAGAAATTTGTATATCTTAGTGATAACAGAAGTTCATGCATATTTTAACATTGTTTTTGTTAATGGTCATGTAGAATGTGTTGCCCAAAGCAATACTGAGCACCTTTGACCGTGATGTCACGTTAACTATTTACAAATTATCCAAATATTTGAGATATTTTGAATCCATCATTCATACTCTTCCATGACTCTTATCCTTTGAAGTGCATTATTGGTAATGCCTTTATATATGTTTATACCTTTAGTTTTGAACAAATAATAAGTCTTTATTATAATACACATTAATATTTGTAGGTGGGTTTCATCTAAAGAGATACATCAGGATGAATTAAATTATTGGAAGAGGAATGTTCCACTTATGATGAGTGATATTCAAATGTACTACCCTATGAGCTTTTTCAATTCTCAAGAGCACTACCTTGTACACCTAGTAGAAGAGATTGAACAGTGTGGTCCTATCCATATTCAGACAATGTGGCTCGTGGAGAGATATATGAAGGTTCTAAAACAATTTGTGAGGCAAAAGGCTCGACCAGAAGGGTCTATGGTTGAGGGGTACATGGTTTTCCAAACAATGGTTCATTTGAGTGAGTACTTACCTAAATTGCATCTTAAAGTTCCTCGATTATGGGATTATAACTAATCTCAATCATTTGAAGGAGAAAAATTAGAGGGTCAAGGGACTTCAAAGATGATAAAAGGTATACAAAAATGTTTGAAGTAATTGTTTTTATCTTAAATTTTATAAGACAACTTTAAATCATTATTAATTCATTGAACAATTCTATTTTTCATTGTAGATGCTAAGGAGTGGGAGTCATTACATTTGTATGTTGCATACAATTCAGACTTTATGTTGGAATGGATGGAGAAGTACACTGAACAAAAGAAATTAGAGGATGAAAAGGCATGGACCAATGTATATAATAGACATGGTCAAAACACTGCTCGATGACTTCTTGCAAGCCATAAAAGAAAATGGCCAGATAGCTGCTTGTGGAATTGGCTAAAGACCAATATTGAACAAGAGGCAACAAAGGGGAAGAATAGAGTGACACAACAACAACTGAATTTTGTTAAAGGATCTAGAAATGGGGAGGTGATGCATATATATTAACATATTTGAGGCATTTAGTGATTTGCCTTTTAACTTTTTTATCCTTGAATCTAATTAGTTAATATTTATATGAATTTAGGTAACATATTACAAAGGAATGTGGAATTTCAGTCATCATTTTCGCATCAAAAAGGTTGATGACAAAAGACAAACATATGATTGTGGAATTTCAACATCATTTGAGGTGGAATGTCGTTCACATTCAAATGATAGACAACCAATCACAATCACACTTTGCTATTATGGAGTGTTGGAGGATATTATATTAGAGCTTGATTTTATATCTTTCAAGAAAGTTATTTTTTGTACAAGCTTATCAAAGTGGGTGAAGACAAAACTATATTGTTGCACAAGAATGGATTCCATATGATCAATACCATAAATAAATTAATACCATAGTTTTCATGGTCTTCTTCGCCTTTAGCTACAAGTAAATGAAAATCAATAAATTCACCATCTTCATAGACTTGATGCCCATGTGGTTAATCATATCCTTCAGACACTTCAGTAAACTTGTCATGATCTTTAGCTTGGTCATACACATCATTGACAATAAATTTTTCATCATCTCTATCTTGGCCATCTATGTCTTCAAGGGGGGCTTCTACATCTTCAAGTAAATCATGGTCCTCTACATCTTGAACAAATGTTACTCTTCATCCTTTTGTATCATAATCAATCAAGAATGACCAACCAGATTGTTCTAAATTTGGAATGAGAAATATCTGGTCACATTGATTTGGAAATACATAAGGTTCAGAAGTGGCTTCAAACCTAGATGTATTGATCATATGGAATCCATTCTTGTGCAGCAATATAGGTTTGTCTTCACCCACTTTGATAAGCTTGTACCATTGAACACGAAAAAGAACTTTCTTGAAAGATATAAAATCAAGCTCTAATATAATATCCTCCAACACTCCATAATAGCAAAGTGTGCTTGTGATTGGTTGTCTATCATTTGCATGTGAACGACATTCCACCTCAAATGATGCTGAAATTCCACAATCGTAAGTTTGTCTTTTGTCATCAATCTTTTTGATGCGAAAATGATGACCGAAATTCCACATTCCTTTGTAATATGTTAGCTAAATTCATATAAATATTAACTAATTATATTCAAGGATAAAAAAGTTAAAAGGTAAATCACTAAATACCTCAAATATGTTAATATTTATGTATCACCTCCCCATTTCTAGATCCTTTAACAAAATTCAATTGTTGTTGTGTCACTCTATTATTCCCCTTTGTTGCCTCTTGTTCAATATTGGTCTTTAGCCAATTCCACGAGCATCTATCTGGACATTTTCTTTTATGGCTTGCAGGAAGTCCTTGAGCAGTGTTTTGACCATGTCTATTATATACATTGGTCCATGCCTTTTCATCCTCTAATTTCTTTTGTTCAGTGTACTTCTCCATCCATATGCAACATACAAATGTAATGACTCCCACTTCTTACCATCTACAATGAAAAATAGAATTGTTCAATGAATTAATAATGATTTAAAGCTGTCTTATAAAATTTAAGATAAAAACAATTACTTCAAACATTTTTGTATACCTTTTATCCTCTTTCAAGTCCCTTGACCCTCTAATTTTTCTCCTTCAAATGATTGAGGTTAGTTATAATCTCATAATCGAGGAACTTTAAGATGCAATTCAGGTAAGTACTCACTCAAATGAACCATTTTCTAGAAAACTATGTACCCCTCAACCATGGACCCTTCTGGTTGAGCCTTTTGCCTCACAAATTGTTTTAGAACCTTCATATATCTCTCCACGAGCCACATTGTCTGAATATGGATATGACCACACTGTTCAATCTCTTCTACTAGGTGTACAAGGTAGTGCTCTTGAAAATTGAAAAAGCTTATAGGGAAGTACATTTGAATATCACACATCAAAAGTGGAACATTCCTCTTCCAATAATTCAATTCATCCTGATGTATCTCTTTAGATGAAACCCACCTACAAATATTAATGTGTATTCTAATAAAGACTTATTATTTGTTCAAAACTAAAGGTATAAACATATATAAAGGCATTACCAATAATGCACTTCAAAGGATAAGAGTCATGGAAGAGTATGAATGATGGATTCAAAATATCTCAAATATTTGGATAATTTGTAAATAGTTAACGTGACATCACAATCAAAGGTGCTCGGTATTGCTGCGGGAAACACATACTACATGACCATTAACAAAAACAATGTTAAAATATGAATGAACTTCTGTTAGCACTAAGATATACAAATTTCTAATTATGTTGCCAACAAATCTGACGTTCTACAAAGTTACCTTTATCCAGTTGTGCCAATCATGTGTTTTTAGCCCTGAGAACTCTGACCCATCTCTTGTGAATAAGTTTTTTAATGTCGCACCAAAACCAGAAGGAAATCTTATGCTTTTCATTGTATCAATGATGTTTTCTCTCTCCTTTGACGTAAAAACCCATGGAGCATGAACAAATGAGTTGTTTTCATGAAACCACATGTTTGGCATGATATTGGCAACTTGGAGGTCCTTTCGTAACTTTATTTGTGCTTCAAAGTTGGTTCCATTTAGATGTTTCCACAAATACTCTGCCACATTTTTCCTGATGTGCATAGTATCAAATAGGTGGGCTATTGGCAAGTTCTCATAATATTGTAATTTGTAGAAAATAGAGTCTTTTCATTCCTAGTGGAAAGCTTGTCCCTTCTTTTTTGTCATATAGTGCTTTCCACCTAGCAAGGTTCATCCTTCTTGGCTTCCTCATTTCCACTTCCTTTCCATTGAACTTGTTTTTCTCACGCACTCGATAGCGATGATTTTGTGATAAAAAAAATGTCTATACTCATCATACACAGTTTTATTGAGACGCTTTGACTGCATATATAATGTTTTCAGCCCACATGATGGACAACCATGTTTCCCCTTTGTTTGTAGCCTTGAAATAAGAATGGAAACCACATTTAGTAAATGGTAAAATGAACAAAATAATTACAAATGTAATTTATAATATATTACCACAACAAATAGAGAGTCCCGGGGCATCATGAATTGTCCAGATAAGGATCGCATGAAAGAGGAAGTTTCTATCATTGATAGGTCTTGATACATCATACATATTTACATCATCCCATAATTTAGGAATCTCATCAATGAGGGACTCCATGTATACATCCATATCCTTTACATGATACTTCCCTAAGTAAACAAAAAGTTCTTTATCAGGGTTTAACTGAGTTGAATTTTTTTTATATAATCTTCAAAAAAACATTGCATTAATATGTTCTAGTACCTAGTATGATAAGAGTTAACATTGCATGCTCCTTTTTCATTGCCATCCAAGGGGGAAGATTGTTGTTAATAATTAAAACTGGCCAAATAGACTATGTTGTTCTAAGATCTCCAAAAGGATTGACACCATCCATTACTAGAGAAATTTGTGCATTCCTTGGCTCACTTCTTAAATGTGGTCATTTTTCCTCAATTTATTTCCAGTGTTTGCTATCTGCAACCATACGCATGACACCATCTTGGCTCCTCCCTTGTGCATGATAATGCATATATTTTGCCAATTCCTTGCATTTGAACATCCTCTCAAACCTTGGCTTTAGTGGAATGTGACCTAGTACTTTATAAGGAACCTTCTTGGATACTTGATCTTGATGATACCTATTTGTGTGACACACTGGGCATTATTGCAAATTTGCATTCCTTCCATAGTACAATATATGGTCATTTGGACATGCATCATATGTATTGTACTCCATTCCAATGTCTTTCATCACTCAAGATACTTCTCTATGAGAATGAGACAACTTATTGTCCTTTGGAAGTATTTTGTTTGTCAAAAGTCTACATGAGGCAACAAATGATTTTTATAAGGTAAGTATACACAATATTTGAAACTTTCAAGACATTTAGATCATTAATTTATAGGAATATTGAATCCTACCTTAATATATCAGTAAAGCATGTGTTTGTCAATCCATGTGTAACGTTCAAGTTCAACAACATAAGTGTCGCCAATATAGAAGTATCTGCATTTGGGAAAAGAGGCATCCTAGCCAACTGAGCTAGGGGTGAATCAATAACTTCTTTAGAAGATGTGTAGAAGTCTTGGATAAATTCATTGACACCAACCTCATTTATCTATGAAGTGGTTTCATCCATAAATGTGTCTTGTTCTTCATCTTGAGAGTGGCTATCATCAGTGACATCCTAGTGCAGGAGCACCAAGGGGACCATAAGGATTTATGTTTTATCTTCATGTTGTTCATATTGCTTTGAATGTCAATAAGGTCTTGAAGACCATTTGAAGAATGTAATAAGGTCTTATGACCATTTGAAATTGTATTGAAGCCATTTGTAAGGTCTTAATGCCAAGTAGTTGATGTAGGCAGTCAAGTCCAAATTGATCAATCCTCCATGAGTGTCAAACATGGAGAGGCACATTGTCTTCATCCTAGAAGGGCTAATTATGACATAACAGATGATTATAGAGGGATTTGAGGTATTAGGTTGTTTATACAATAACCTACTCCTAATACATGTTGTAAACACCATGATTAGTTGACAGTTTTGAACACTTTGAGGGTGGTTTCTTATTGCCAACTGACCCCAAACTGTTGGAGGATGTTGTAACCTTGTTAAGAACCCCTCATGGATCGGAGGCAGTGGTGTGGAAGAAGTTTCAAGCAATAAACAACCAATTCTCTGTTATTTTCTGTCTTTTTCTATTTTTCTGTTAGAACAGTCCGTACCATCTGCATGTACAGAATTGTCAAGATCTCCAAGTGTGTGGGATGAGTAGTGTAATGGATTAGTTTTCAATTGAATCCATTTTGAGGCCTTGACACTATCTAGAAAGCAAACTACATCCATTCTCCTTGGACTGCTCACTAGAACTCTATTTTTCCTGAATTCCAACACTGCTCCAGGTCGTACTCTGCATAGGTACCATACTGTCTGCATCTCTTCATGATCTGATTTGTAAAATCATGGACTTATCTTTCATTTGAAGTTGGTTTGGTGATTTGACATCTCTGTTGTAGGGAGATATAAGGTTTTTTTCTAAAAATTGTTCTATTAAACCCTAACCTAGGCTTTTGTCATAATAATGGATTATTGACCATCCCATTGTCTCTTAGTGCCATAAGACCAGTGGGATGGATGTATTCTTTCATGTTTTTGCTGATTGGAATGTTTACAGAGAAGAGGGAGTTGGTGGAAGCAGAATTTTGATGAGGAGGGCTTAATATCCTCATGTATTAAGCCATTTAAAGGAACCACATAGACATTTTCAAGTACATTCGACTGTAGGTGTCTAAAACCCACAAAATCCTTGGTCCTTGCATGAGTCCTAAGTGTTCCAATAATTGATTGGGTTTTGTGCGTGAAATTTATAGGGGTCTCTTTGTAAATTTGGCCTAATTAGGGCTCTAGGCTACTAGGAAGGGCTATAGGTTAGACTATATTGTCCAAAACAACCCATACCCAATTTGGGATATATTGTAGGGAATCTAAATGGGTATCTCAGGATTGTCTAAGATTTGATTTTGTAGACCTGTGTCAAGAGTTATTGCTAATTGTTCCTGTTTCAAGGGCTACAAGGAGTTTAGTGGCCTAAAGAAGGAAGTCCTAACTCAAAGCCTATCCAGCCTTAGCCAATGGTTGGAATGTGTCATATGGGATGCCAAACAAGCCTCAGCATGATGATTTCAAGAAAACAAATTGCTATTCCCACCTTTGCATGATGATCTTTGAATTGGGTTTTGAGTGTGGGAAGAAAACCTTGTCAAACATTGAAATCCTCAACCTATCCTAAGTCCTCTACATCACATCCATTGGTTCTTCAAGAATATTGGGAACTGGAAGCGGCTTTTCATAAAAAATCAATTGAAATGATCAATAATAATGTATTAAATAATATGCATATTTATTTATTATAAGAATAACAATTTGTTAATTATAGTGTACCTCTTCTATATAAACTCCATAGTTCAATCTATGGATACCAACAAGTCGCTACTTCTTTAGTTTCCTATTTTGGCACCTTTTGCAAGTGCAATATATCATTTCATTGAAGTATTCATCTGTCCTTGGAGCAAGTCTTGTTGCCCATTTATCTGAATATTCAGATGATGATGATGTGTTATTTCCCTTAATGCACCATGTACTGTCAACAATAAGAGTACAACTTTTAACTTGAGTATTACTTCTTTTTGAAGAGAACATGACTCTTAGGTGCATGATATGTTACAGATTAAGAAATTCAAAACTTTGAAAACGTGGCTTTAAGGTGAGATACACAAAAGTGGAAAAGTTTTAGTCATTTTTATATTGAATCTATGGGGTTTTAAGTGTATTTTCTTGTTCTTGGATCACCCTTTTCTGGACATTTGCAATGTGGATGTGTAGCACCAACATTGGAGGTTGAAGAAATTTTGTTCTTATAGTAGTACCATGTGACACCTACACCAAAGATGCAAATGTAGGTTATCAAAGGTTGTATTGAGACAAATGTAGGGTAAAGACCAACAAGAATAACCTAATCTGGATGCTAGTGTGTCCTCTTGGAAGCTTGAGAGAATATGTTACAATGATTTGTATCATTGTTTAACACAATCCTATAGCAAAAAAAAGATACTATGTTTCAAGGTTTGTCTCATCATACGACCATGGCTAAACACCATCTTTGCAACAGGGTTCTCTTTGAAATCTCTCACTCAACCCTTATGTCATGAGTTGCTTGACTCCATAGCCCATTGGTGAAGACCATCATTTACTTAAACCAAAGAACGTAATCTATTTTTTAAAAAATTCACTATTATCATTACACTTCAAAGATTAATTAATTATCCTCATTACATTAGTACCCCTAGTGTAGTAGTATGGTAATATTTTTTCAAGGTGTTTGCTAATTTGGAGAGTTTTATTGATGTCACAAAGGAGTTTCATATTTTGTGTAAATTACTCTAAAACATATGTTTTTTCATCACTAACTAGTCCAATCTTTCGATCATAAAAATGATATGAAATATTACTCTATTTGCTACCTATTAAATCCTAGGTTAGTGTTTCATTTCATTAAAATGATACTGCAAGTACCAAAAACAACAACATAAATACCTGGTCTGTCATTTCGTATAGACACCAAGAAAATAGCCTAATAGAAAGCTACAAAGAAAAGTGTGTGGATGCTAGTTAGGATCATTACATAAATAGTTGTTGAAATATATGAAAACATGTATCCCAAGAAAAAACCATAAAATTATTCTAAAATATAGCTTGAGCAATTAAAAAAATGAAGATTCGATTAAAACTTACATATAAATTCATTATGAATTGTTGACATAGAATAACCTAAAATAAATGGATTTAAATTAATCATAGCATGCGCAGCAAACCAAACCTGCACCTAAACCATACTCAAATATACAAAATATGATAAGAATTTTACAACATAATTCAATCACTAAACAAATATAGAGATTTCTGATTGACTGAAGAATTTGTGTTATTTGCAAACCATCAACTATTATAATATTTGAAAATTGAAGGTCACTTGAATCAAAGGCATGAGATTGGTACATTTTTTGTAATTATATTTTTTTATTAACATATTAGGAGTGGTGATTCAAAAAAAATTGTAAATGCATTAACTAGGAGACCAAATTTCATGATAAAAATGAGAATTGAAGTAGAAGGATATGATGAGTTTAAGAGTTTGTATGAAGTTAATCCTCATATTGCACAAGAATTGAAAGGAGGGATAATTTGACAAGTTCAAATGTATCTAATTCTGTATTTCTAGAAGCCTAGTTTCTTGTTTAAACCCCCCATGAAGATTTTCAAAGGTTGTAACTGTTCAAGTCCATGCACATCTAGGCTCTCAAAAAAACCACGTCCATATACCATGTCCCTGCATTAACAATATCATAATAGTCCAAATAAATCATAGCTTTGGGTACTTAGATATGTAGGTTTCTATCCTCATGGTTTGCACTACCGGTAATGGGATGAACCAATAATTACCATATACAATTTATTTAGAATTAGCCCAACTAACTCTGATCAAAAGATAATCATTCTTTTACTTGCCTACTTAAAGAGAATGTTGGTTTTTTCCAATGTTATCAATGTTTCATATATAAGAAGCATTTAAGTTTGATAAAAATCTACAATCCAATACGGATGTCATGGCATGCATAAAAGGCAATCGCATGACTCTATGTGCTTTACACCAATGCCATTGTCTAAGCTACTAAACATTCGAAACAAAATCCTACATCCCACTGAAACATTACACATCGCGACTATTGTGCATTGCAATCTTTGACCTTGTATGGCTCTCAAAAGTAATACTAACCAAAATTACCCTAAAACATATATGCAATGGTTATAAATCAAATTTTATAAGTTTAATACCACCAATTCCATAGCCAGGCAAACAGTGCTAACCTTGTAAACTTCTCAATAATAATATTTAACAAGAATTATCCTAAAACAGATAAACTTGCTAGCTGCAAAGGCTACAAGTCACAATTTTGTGATTCTACACTACCAGTTCTAGACACATGCAATAATGTTAAACCTTCTACAACTCTCAATTAAAAGAATCCTGAAAAGTTACCCTATTACAGATACACTTTTTAGCTATTACAACTGTAAATCAAGATTTCTAGCTAATTTGCTCCCAATTAATGCCACGTAGTAGAGTTTCTCAATCATAATATTCTCAAGCAACAGATTTTTGATTATACAGTCTAATTATTTTCATAAAAACTGGAGTGCAAAAATATACATTCACATTAATTTCTGCACGCGAAGGAATTATTTTCCATACCCCAAAAACACACCGTACATTTGACGAGCACAATCTGTTCCTCTGTTATAGAATATGACAACTGGCTTATCTATGTTTATGTCAAATTCTATCATTTCATTAATATAATGACATTACCAAAAAGTAGTTAAGCACTACTTATTGTCAACACCACTTCAAGATACAATAAATTAGTAATTAAATTACTCAGTTCTTTGAGGTCACATATCAAAGTTCACATCTCAATGCCAATCACATCAATGAAATTTTGAGTGATTAAGCAATGAATCAAAATCATGATTACAATTAATTGAAATTCATAAGCTAGATTTACAAATTTTAGATTCGAAATCTTCCAATGCACATACTAAAATCTGTACATGCATATGTATATGTATGTAGATATATCTATATACAGATTCTAATTTCTTTAGGTGCTACAAACCAGACATGGAGACATTTTTTTGTCAGTTAAAATGGGGTGTAAACTCTGGATTGTAATTCCTTTTGGGTGATAAAAACCAGATATCATGTTTTTCTCTCTAAATCATTGAATTCCCCAAAACTTCAATAGTGGAAATGAGAATCCATTTGGTCGGCCGCTGTAGTGGAGCATTGTCCTGCTTATTCCTATTTTGATAATTTAGAAAAATAGTAAACAAAAAATAGGGTTCATTTGGCATGAATTAGTTTATCCTGTAGTTCCATCCTTGCATCTTATCAAAGCATTCAAATTAGTAATGTTACTCTTGAAGGGCACATATATTTAATGTTTGCTTGGTAGCTTATAAAATTAGCAAATGAAAAGCAGAGTTCATAGAACCTTTTGGTTTCTAATTTCAATTGTTATATTCCTGTTGAATTAACTGAATTCATTCTTGTGTCAATCTCTCTAGGATAGGGTCTGCCCTGCCTTATCTAACTAAGTACAAAAATTGAGTCAGAACTATATAGTTGAAATCTTGATAAAACATCAAATATAGATGTTCTTGATTTACAGATAATCCAAATGTGAAGCATGTGCACCTGTTTTCTTTTTTTCAGTCACATTTGACAGATGAATTATAATATTTTGACATTCTTGGGACTATAAAACAAGGTCTTCCTTTTCCTTTGTTTTTTTTTTGTTTCAAATTATGTGCCTTCTTATCTAGCTAGATTATGCGCCTTCTTTTCCTTTATTTTGAAGGATGCACATGATTGAGTTGCTAAAAGAAAAACTGGGGAGATGGCCATACATGATCATGAAGAAGCAGAAGAAATAGAGAATGAAATTCAAAATACCTATGTGGAGGAGCAAGAACAAGAATAGATCCTGATTGTCTTCCTTGCTAGCATGCTAGGAATAACCCAACGGTAGAATTTGAGGGTAAAGAGCAAATTGAATGGAAAAATGGTGTTGTCCTCATTAATGTATGCCAAATTAAATGTAGAAACCAACAAGAGAAAGGGAAATGCAATACTAACCAAAAATACCCTAAAACAGATATGCAATGGTTATAAATCAAATTACAGCTGCAAATCAAGATAAACTTGCTAGCTACAAAGGCTACAATTCACAATTTTGTGATTCTACACTACCAATTCTGAACACGAGCAATAGTGTTTGGTTTAAACTTGATATGTTGTGATTTCCAAAGGTACGTAACTCTGTCAACCTTGGATACCTCTCAAATTTACCCTAAAACGGCTCTCTATTACCTACCAAGGCTTTAAATCAATTTTTACTGTAAAAACTTCCATTTTCATACCCATGCAACAATGTTAATTCTCCAATACCCATCAAGACTACATTGAGCATTGCGAAACCTAAAGCATATGGATAAGTTACCAAAACAGAGATTCTACAAAGAAAGCTCAAATTCACTTATTGAAGGAGGTATGGACATATCTTGGGATATGATCCCATCATTTATGCCATATACATGCTACCCAAGTAATTAAAGCCACCCTAACAACCACGGAAACAAAATACTTATAATTTTTTCTGCAAGCATTTGAACTAGAGTTTTCTACATGTGGGCAGTCTCAATAAGCCTAATAATTTATGTAAAAGTGGACTCAAGTTTTGCATGATCAACTCTAAGATGTAGCCTTCCAACTCGACTCACGGTTCCTAAAAATACTTCATTACCAATCTTTCTTGTGAGAGGTAGAGGTTCTCCTATCAGTATACTTTCATTCACATGATTTTCTTTTAATTTCATATTTACCTGATAATTTAAATCTATCCCGTATCTTTGCTCCATGAAACTTTGGCTTCATAGCTACAATTAGCCACCTTCAAGGCTGCCTCTACAAGGAATGAGAGAGAATAATGCTTATGAAATCCAATGTCTTTGATAATAGTTTGGACAGATGTGACGAGGGTTGAAAATTCTCCAAATGTACTTATTTATACATGTCCAATCAATAATAACTGAAAGAATACCAATTTGAGTTTAGCCATGCCTTTCCCTTGTCTATCTTCTTCATTTGTTACAGGTGGTACTTCATACAATTCTGCCTTGTCAGAGACTGCAGAAGGTCAACATTGCTTGACAGTACTTCATTTTCACCTTGAATTCATGAAAAGACATTTGAAGGTTGATTTTTGTGGTACAAAAATCATTCTTGCTATTCCTGTAGATCAAGGTGTTGTATATAACCTAACTTCAATCCACTCCCTTGTTCTTCATTTCACACAAAAGCATTTCAAGAGCTCATATATAATTACAATGCAAGTATACCCATCTACCATGGCATTGCAAGGAGGTTGTTGGCGAAGGGCCGTGGAATTTGACTATATATTTGCAATTCGCATTTGTGTTAAAATTTTTGAAGTCCTTAAACAAATCCAATTTGTTTGAATCCCGTTCCAAAGTTGTTCTTTGGCATAGATAGAGAAGATGTTGGTGAGAGTCGTGGGAATATAGATTTACACCTACCAATGTATTTCCTTGAAAGCTTCCAATGCCCATTTTAAACAAATCCAGTTTGTGAGCACCCTGCAATCATATTGCCTGAGGCATTTTGTCTATGGATCCATGTTCTACCCATATTTTCCCTAGACAAAGCACCAAAATATCATGAAATTGTTGGCAATGATTGTGGAATGTGGCTGTATTTATGCCAACAGAATTTGTTTGAAAGTTTCGAATGTCCTCTCAGTAATTTCGCCCAGTAATAATGGCATTCCATGAGACCACATTTCTTTTGAGGCGTTCCTTCTACAGCTCACATGCTAATCTCTGCATCCATCGTTTGCATGTTTACCAGAACATTTCCAACAATGATATTTGAACACAAGCTTTCCTTTATGCTTTGTGAGAGTCGATACGTAGTTCCAAAATGCCAATTTAAGCACAAGCAGAGGATCACTGGCAAAGACCTGCATTTATGGTGTCCATAAGAGATCATTTTTCGGAGGCATTCGTGTCTTTGTAGAAAGCGGAGCTCAACGTGGAAGTTGCAAGTATAACCTTTACTTTTTATTACTTAGAGTTGAGGTTCTTGGTCTCTTAGATTGTTTGGTCTTATGGACGTCATTAAAAGTCTTTCATTCATATATTATATAAGCTTTGTAGAACTTAACTAGATGCGGCGATAAGAAGGGCATGGACCAAAGAGAAATATGCACCTCCTTAAAGGGCTTCTTAAATTCTTTACTTTTCCTTTATTAAGCCTTTCAAAGTTCTCAAGGATGCAAGAAGTACCTCACAAGTGTATGAATGTAAGGACTTTGTCAATTTTTTGTTTATATGCTTACAAGTTCACTTTTCCATATTAAATAAGCCTATTCTCATAGATTCTCATCCTTATAGCTTGGTAGAGTTGTGGAGACATTGGAAACAAAGGTATACATGGAACTTGCAAATATTTGCGAGATAGCAAATGAGATCAATAATTTTGATGAATTGAATGCTAACAGAAATAAAGGTTAAAGCGTAATGGACTTACAAAAAATTTAATTTTTGTTTGAATTTAATCACCTTATACTCTAAGATAGACAAACAAGCAATTGACTCCTAAATTTTCATCAACACTTTTGCACGCACACCTTAAAAATCCATTACAAATATAAATAAACATTACAACTCCACACTTTTGCCAATCGGACGATTTAATTAATCGTGTAATCAAAATTTGGCAAATTTAATAAAGTCACACTTTAAAATTGACTTGCAACCACAAACTACAACTACCAATTATGTTTAAAGTTTTTGCAACCCCACCTATTTATATTTTATAACTTAAAATTGGTGAAAATGAATTAAAATATAATTGCAAACCAAATGTCAAGCTTTTCGAAAAGCATGTGTATTGCGCAAGAACTTGCTACCATGTATCAAACTTTCAAACAATTATAAATTTGCACATGCAAATCGATTATAACTACAATAAACTTGAAACTACCCTGAAACCAACTTGTTTGAATCTCAAAGAGCCCTTTAAAGATTTGTTATCAACTTTTCAAGCCATTTTGCAACTTCGTAAAACTGTGAATTGTGGGAGAAAAAAGATGTTGAAATGTATCCCAAGATGATATACTTGTCAAACTATATAGAAGCCCTTGATGTTTCTTTCACTGAGATCTAATCAAACATTTAATCGCCTTCATAAAAATTAGATTAACAAGGGAGTTGCGACTTGATTTAAACTATCTTGCAATGCTTTTAAGTTATCAAACTTGATTGCAAACCACTTGCGACTACAACCAACAATTGGCAGTTGTTGACTTGATAGATAGTTTGACAATTGAAGACGATCTGGATAGCCTCTTGATGACTCACTCGTCTATTATTTCTTTAGGCGACTGGCCCTCCTCTAAATAATTGTGGGCAATGAGCTTGCCGATTTAGTGGATGGTGGCCCGCCAACTCCTTTTACTACCATCCCCTATGAGCAATGGAACCTAATTGAATTGCTAAAATCCCTCTTCTTGCATTTAGACATCCCATTGAGGTTACCACATAACCAGTTGATCCCGCATCAATCAATCAATTAATCAATAGGTGGATGCAGGAGAGCATCGAGGTGGGTGGGAGGATAGAGATTGGGGTGGTGGGCCCCTCTTTTCCATTATTGAAAGTGGCAAAGCCATAGGAAGCAAAAGAAGCAGGGGTAGCTACAGTGGAGGCAACACAAAAGGAAGCATAGGTGGTGATCAGAAGAACGTAGCCCCTCCCACTCAGGGACTTCTGTGACCAAGATTAATAGACATGGGCATTAATGTTTTCGACTTGATCAAGCTAAGATGGAGAATTTTCACATGCAACTTGGAATACTAACATGACATTTGGGATAACAACTCGATAACTCATGACTTAGGGAATGTGAAAAACTTAAAATTTGCCAAGGTAAAAAACGAGGATAACACATCGATAGGTAGAAGTGTGTAGAAGTTGAGGGTGCAAAGAACAAAGAATGGCGATAGAGAGAAGGATGAAGGTTGTTGGTGGAGGAAATAAATACCATGATGAGGTTTCTTCAATTCATTTTGTGTAGTTGTAAGTATGCCTTATGTTGGCTTCATGTGCATTAGCCACTTGTAACAAGTGTGGCATGATTCAACAAATGATGGTACAGGGAAACAATTGTTAGATGCTATAAAATTATCATTTATCAATAATTCTTAGAAAATTGTAACGTCACTAGATAAAATTGTAGAAAGATTAAGTTGTAAATAAAATATTTTTATTTATGACCAATCACACTAGCCATTGTATCATTTTAGAGTGCTGACGTGGCACCAGTTTCTCTGTAGACACCACTAAAATTAGAGTCCACTGCCATCATACACTTCAACACTCAAATCTCAATTTTGCCGAATAAAAAGAAGACAATATTTACCATTTTTTATTATGAATGAGGCGTAAAATTGCTAGACTGTTTGACTATTAAAATAAATGATATTTAAATAGAGTGCTGGTGCTAGCTCTTCCAAATACCTGTATGGTAAATATGCAGCAGTGACAGCCTCCCTTCTAACAATTTGACACAATTGTACAAACCATTGGTCATAATCTTTTATGTACAAAGAGAGACAGAGAGAGTCGGAGGAAAATCCGATCATTACAGGAAACTAGGCCTAGAAAATAAAATGATTAAGACATTTCGAGCGGGTTTTCTTCTTCTGCAGTTCCTCATCGCAACCTCAACGTTTATGAAAATTCAGCTGTTTACGTGTATTCTAAATTTTGCTCCTTCATTTCCAGTGGTGTTGAAGAAAGAATGGAGTCGTGCACTGATCTGAAGCCAGTGAAGCAATTCCACGCCCACATACTCGTCTCTGGACTCCATAAAAATATCCGGTTGGCTGCCAAGCTTGTAATTTTGTATACGAAGCTAAGGGATTTAGCTGATGCACGCCTGATTTTTGATCAAATGTATGAGCCACTCCTTTTCTTGTGGAATATATTAATTAAAGAGAACGCGAGCAAGGGAGCCCTTGCACTCTACTACCGAATGCGGCAGGCAGGGATACAGCCGGACCATTTTACATTTCCACTTGTGGTGAAGGCATGTGGTAAGCTATCAGATCTGCAAATGGGTAAGGCTATCCATTACCACATAGTGAGAAGTAGTTTAGAATCAGACGTTTTTGTAGGGAATACCCTCATAGATATGTACGCTAAATGTGGGTGTGTTGAGGATGCACGACAAATGTTTGATAAAATGTCTGACAGAGACAGAGACGTTGTTTCCTGGACTGCAATGATTGTTGGTTATGCCCGGACTGAGCATGCTCAAGAAGCCCTCTCACTTTTTCATCAAATGTAACTTCAAAATGTTGTGCCTGACTCTGTTACCATGGCCTGTGTTATATCAGCTTGTGCTAATTTAGGTGCTCTGGAGCAAGGCAAGTTGATTCACGGTCAGATAAATATGAACCGATTAGATTCTGACATTTTCATAGCGACTGCATTGGTAGATATGTATGCCAAATGCGGTGAGTTAGATATTGCAAACCAACTGTTTGAGAAAATGTCAAGAAAGGATGTGATTACATGGAATGCAATGCTTGCTGGGTATGCTAAAAATGGACAAGTCAATGGAGCTATAATGCTCTTTAATCAAATGCAACTGTCAGATGCAATGCCCAATTTAATATCAATGGTGAATCCGATCTCTGCATGTTCCCATTTAGGAGTTGTCTAACAAGGCACAGGGGTTCACACTTACATCATTAAAGGGGAGTTTGAATCAAGTCTTGTTGTGGGAACTGCTCTCATTGATATGTATGCCAAATGCCAGAGTATAGGTATAGCTCGGTTGCTGTTTGAAAAAATGTCTTGTAAAAATGTGGTTTCATGTAGCGCAATGATTGCAGGTTATGCCCAGAATGGGCTTGCTAGTGATACCTTGGTGCTTTTTGAGCAAATGCAGCTAGAAGATATGAAACGCAACTCGGTTACCATGGTAAGTGTTCTCTCAGCTTGTGCCCATTTAGCAGCTCTGGAAGAAGGCAAACGCATACTTCATTACATAGAAAGGAATGGACTTGAGTTGGATATTTCTGTCAAAAATTCCTTAGTGGATATGTATGCTAAGTGTGGCAGTATAGACATTGTACGAAATCTTTTTGATAAAATGTCTAAAAGAGATGTGATCTCATGGAATGCAATGATTGCAGGGTATGGAATGCATGGGCATGGTGAGGATGCTCTTGCGCTTTTTAACCAAATGCTACAAGCAAGAATAAAGCCAAACCACATTACCTTTGTTTCAGTTTTATCTGCATGTGGTCATGCAGGTCTGGTTGACTTGGGACGCAAATATATTAGTTCTATGAGTAGAGAATATCACATTTCCCCAAACATGAAGCACTATGTATGCATGGTAGATCTTTTTGGCCGTGCTGGAAATCTGGAGGAAGCAGGAAACTTGATAAAAAGCATGCCATTAGAGCCTAACATTGGTGTGTGGGGGGCCATGCTAGGTGCCTGTAGAATTCACTCCAATATCCAGCTAGGAGAATATGTGGCCAAAAAACTCTTTAATTTAGAGCCTGAAGATGCTGGATATTATGTGTTGATGTCAAACATTTATGCTGCAGCAGGGAAGTGGAATGATGTAGCTAAGGTGAGAGAATTGATGAAAGTTAAGATGCTGAAAAAGACACCAGGATGCAGCTCGATTGAGGTAAATAACAAGATTCACACATTTCTTTCGGGAGACAAATCGCATCCTCAATCTGAGAAAATTTATGCAATGTTAAATGACATTGATTGAGAAGATTGAGGAAGCTGGGTATGTGCCCAACACAAATTTTGTGTTGCATGATGTGGAGGAGAAAGTAAAGAAGCGTATGCTTTATAGCCACAGTGAGAAGCTTGTTATTGCTTTTGGGCTCATCAATATCAATTCTGTAATGCCTATTCGTATTAAAAAAACCTTCGTGCATGTGGGGATTGCCACAATGCATCTAAGTTCATCTCTAAAGTAGTCCAGCGAGAAATCATTGTGAGGGATGCCAATCAGTTTCACCATTTCAGGAATGGATTTTGTTCATGTGGGGATTTTTTGGTGAAGTTTGTGTTTAACAAATATAAGTTTCATTAACAACCAAAATATGCAAACTACTTGCTGATGGTTGACAATCCGAGTATCAGCATTACATTACATGTCAAGTTACTAGCACAATAAGTAGAATAGGTTAAAAAAAAACTAGCACAATAAGTAGAACAGGTCCAAAGAAATAAATCAGTAACATTCACTAAAGATGCTTGAAATGAGCAAGTTATGTATAGAATTGTAGGGTGGTAGCTCAAAATTACTTTACATAGAAAAAGTGGGGTGCCAATGTTACAAATGTGAACATTAAATTTTAAGATCAACAAGTGCTAACAAGTACACATAAAAAGCACATCTGAAATTTATTGCAAGATCATTCAGTCTCAGTTGCATTAGAATTGTATTCTTGCTTAGTATATTTTCCAGATTTACACGGCTGAGTTTGACTGTTATCAAGGCAATTCAAGAGTCTTATGTCCATCTAGCAAGCCCCACGGCTGAGTTTGACTGTTATCAAGGCAATTCAAGAGTCTTATGTCCATCTAGCAAGCCCCACTCTGCTTTTCAGCATAAAGTCTTCTTAGTGAAGGGACAAAAGACACAAGTGAACACAATGTAGGAGGAGGTTGCATCCATAACAGACCAGGCAGCACAGTCAAACTAGGCCACACAGCATGGTCTTGTCTTCAGCTGCACAAACGTCGGAGCAACTTAGTCATATCTGCTCGATTTTTGTTTTGTTCCTAGATCTCAGATTCCAATCCTCAATTGTATCACATCTGTCAGTCAACTGTAGATAGCAAAATAGTTTAAGTAAACAAATGATGTAATTAGTTGTCGGTACCAACCAACGGGTCAGGTAGTTTGGAGTCGGTACCAACAGTTGGCATCACAACCAACCTTGGTCATAAGTATTTAAAGCGTCAATGCATTGTAGTCAGACATGTGTATACTTTGATGATAGTTGATGCATGGAGATATTGGAGTTATGATACATGTTGTTGTCATGAACATTGTAATGTTTCTGTGAATCAATGAATGAATACAATGGCCCATTCTGATTAATTATGGTATGTTCATGTAATGCACTATACTACTACTTCATTATTTTTGTTTACTTCATATTCTGTAAAACACACCATATTGCAGTAAACATTTGGCGCCATTGCTTGGTCGAAAACGGGTCGAGGGCGACAAGTCGATGACAAGTTGATGACAAGTTGAGTCGTCAGAGACCATCAGATGACAAGTTGGCTATCAATGACAAGTTGAGTCATTTGGACAAGTGGCATCGTCAGAAACGAGCAAACCGTCGGGTGTAACCAAGGTCGAGAAAAACACGATGAAGATGGCAGCATAATGGGGCAACCGATCCACACCGACGAGGAATTACAAAATAGAAGGCACGTAGAAGAAATAGCACAAGAAATTCAAGAAGAACGCGAGGGAAGCGACATAGAAGAGAATGAATCAAGAAGCCAAGAAGATGAATTAACGTAGGAATTGGTAAAACTGTGGTTATTGTCAGTCGGGCAATATGTGAGAAACGAATCCATCCGCAGGGAGGTTCCAAAGGAGGTTATTGGAGAAAACCTGCGTGTCAATAGTGAAGTGGACAACCTTTTGAACCGCATTCCTCAACTCCTAGCAAGGACCCTGATAACCTTCCAAGACCTTCGAGAAGAAAGAGAGAGGGAATTGCGACGGCAACAAGTACTCATGAGGTATAAGGAGCGTATGAAACAAGAGGAGGAGGAACGCGACACCAATCGCTGTCGCACGCCATACAACTGACAGGGGTAAGCATAATTAATGCCCATACAGCTTAATAAGGACAAGAATAAAATACCAGTTGGGCAAGAAACACTGGAAGAAATATTGAGAAGATCACTAAGACTAAGGGAACAAGAACGCAGAAAAAGATTAAAACAGATTATTGAAAAAGAAAATGAACGACATGAAAAAATAAATCTTGGCGAGATCTATAGGGAAGGGGTTGATGAACAGAACTTTAGAACACCAATAACAAATAGAGAAAAAGAAAATGGGAAGAAACTGACAGAAGAACTAGAGGATAATATACGTCATATTGTGGCATTGTCCATTTCAGACGAAAGGCCGAGGATCAAAGGACCTGAGCCCAAGACCCTTGCACAGAGGGAGAACCAGAGGTGACTCGAAGTGTAGAGGACGCCGAGAACAGACGTGGGAAGGAACCGTATGTGGCCGACAGTGTCAAGAAGACACCGGAACGACATGGTAGAACTAGTCCAATCGGGTCAAAGACACAAAGAGGGTACCCCGGGAAAAAGATGGTGACTCCACCGGTGAGTGAAAGGCAAAAGTTGCCAAAGTTCATGGGGAACGGGTTAGAGGATCCTGTCCGGCACTGTAAAACTTGTGAAACCATATAGGTGGCAAATGGACAAGAAGACGAAGACTACTGGGTAAAAGCGTTCCCAGCAACGCTAAGAGGTATAGCTATTGATTGGTATACAGATCTAGAGGTAGGACAGAAGACCTCATGGGATGGATTGAGGAAAGCCTTTGAGAATGAGTTTAAGCTTCTAAGGGATGACAATAAGAATGTAGCGGAAATCTACAACACCAGACAAGGGAAAAATGAAAATGTAAGAGCATATAATAGGAGGCTCAAAGAACTACTCGGGAAACTGGAAACTTAGCCAGCCGATGGACTGAAAAAGAGATGGTTCATTGAAGGGTTGCTTCTGTCGTTAAGGAAAAAGATGAAAGTTGTACCACCGTCATCATACGCTGAAGCGTACAATCAAGCGATGGATATAGAAAGCGAGAACAAAACATCTTCTCGGAGTAAGAGGAGGACCGAAGATGACGAAAGTACGAGTGATGACAGCAGTGAGGGCAAGTCAAAAACCATCCAAGCACTGAGGAGAGATATGATTCGTATGATGAAAGAATTGAAGGCTGATAAAGAAACAACTAAAGAAGGCGGAGAATTATGGTGCACCGATTGTAATGGGGAAGGTCACGTAAAAGCAAATTGTCCAAAAAAGTTACTCTGTGATATCTGCCAGGTAATGGGACATTCAATCAAGGAATGCCCATTTAATCTAAAAGCAAGAAGTACCCAGGTGCTTTTTACACAAGGAGAATCGTCAACTCCGCTGACGACACCCCCAAAGCCTCAGAATAGTTTGAATGCATCCCTTGGAGGTTACCGAAATAACAGAAGGATTAATAACAATAGCTCCAGAAATAGATTGCAGTACGACAGCAAGGGGCGACCTATGATACAGTGCCGACAATGCAACGAATGGGGACACTTTGCAAGAGAATGACCGAACAATAATCAGAACAAAATAAATGTATTATGCAAGTGGTGTGGGCCTGGGGATCACGAAGAAAAAGATTGCCCGAAGCAGAAAGGGGTGAACCTCATCAGTTTCAAGGAAAATGATGAAAAAAACCTTGTGGTCACCCGAGCACAATGGAAAAAAGCCACGTATCCAAATCCCAGAACTGAGAAGGAGAGACTTCGGGAGGCTAGAAAAGAAGTAGAGATGGTAATGGAAACAGAGGGGAAGAATAGAAAAATAACTACCGTACGACCAGAGTCAGACAAAAATATTGTAAATCAGGTGTTACAAACCATTGTATCGGTCAAAATAGCAGATCTTCTACAGAGCATGCCGCAACTGAGGATGGCAATCTCAAAGGCGATGTAAGGGAACCCAGATGGGCAAACAAAGGATGAAGATGTCATAGTGGAGCCACCATTGGAAGGAGAACAAGTCATCAACCCGAGACTGTTAGCAGTTAACAATGGCAAGAATCCAGCCGTCGTACACATGGCAATCGGTGGATGTTACCTGACGAACACAATAATCGACAGTGGATTAGGAGTGAATGTGTTGACAGAAGATACGTGGAAGTGCTTGGGAAAACCTACATTATGGCCACAAAATTTCCAGTTACTAGGAGTAGACCAGCACGGAATTAAAGCGCTTGGAGTGCTAATGGCTAAGAAAGTGAAGATTGGCACCTAACTCTTTCGGTTAAGTAGTCATAACAACACAAAATGCCTGTACGATGCATTACTCGGCCGAGGGTGGCTGATAGCCGCCAAGGCCAACCACAACTAGAAAAAGAACACATTGTCATTAGAGAACAAAGGCAATAAGATCGTCATAGATCTGAGAACACAGAGTGTAAGTGAAGAATTAGCATCAGATTCCGATTCAGACGGAGGGGAGTCAGTTGGCAGAGGACCAATGGAACCTGATGAGGAAGGAGTATTAAAACTACAAGAGTGTTCTGAGGACGAAACTAATTCAATAGTGGGCTTTTCCATTGGCAGATGGAGGACTATGAGTTCTTCAAGTCAGAATGTAACATGATCTCGATAAAGGAAATCGGCGAGAACTCTCGGGTGAATGCAGACACAAAAGGTGACAAATTGGAAGGAAATGACGACCAACACACCTTCCTGACTGCCTTCAGGGAATACACAGAAGGAATAGCCGAGATAGACAGTACACCTGCTCACAACTTTGGAGTCGAGGGAAAGATCAAGTACGAGGAACCACCCATGAAGAAGCTAAATCTGGGTGAAGATAGTAACCCTCGAGTAATACTAGTAGGGGTGATTGGAATCCCATCCTCAAAGCAGCGGCATTCAGGATCTTCATGGAGTACAAGGAGGTGTTTGCTTGGACATACAAGGATTTGAAAGGAATCCCTCTAGAACTATGTGATCATAGGATCCCATTAATACCTGGAGCACGTCCTGTGAGAAAACGACCATACAGAATGAATAAGAATTATGCAGCCAAAGTCTAGGAGGAGATAGAGAAGATGTTGGAGACCAGAATCATATTCAAAGTAGAAACTAGTAAATGGGTCTCCCCCATCGTCATATCACTCAAAAAAGAGGGTGGGCAGATTAGAATATGTGTAGATTTCAGATGCTTGATTGCAGTTACTATCAAGGATTCATTTCCTATTCCATTTATAGACTCAATTCTGGAAGAAGTAGCTGGTCACGAAATGTATTCGTTCATGGATAGATTCTCGGGGTATAACCAAATTAGTATTGTTGAGGAGGATAAATTGAAGATGACATTTGTGGTCGAGGGTGGTGTCTATGCATACAATCGGATGCCATTCGGTCTCTGAATGCACCGGCAACCTTTCAAAGAATCATTTTGCATATTTTTGATAAAATATCAGTTGGAAATTTTAAGGCATTTTTGGATTAGTCAATCTATAGCGATCAACAAACACATCTGAAGGCACTTGCTGAATGTATAGAGCGTTGCAGAGCCGCACAGTTGGCATTGAATCCGAAAAAGTGTTGATTCATGGTGCCACAAGGGAAGTTGTTGGGTCACATTGTATGCAAAGCGAAACTGAAAGCATATCCGAATAAGATATGGGTGATAGTGGAGATGGAAGCCCCGAGTGACATCACAGGAATAAAATCATTCCTTGGTCACGTCAGATATTACAGATGGTTCATAAAAAATTTTGCCCAGATCTCTTGCTCACTCGACATGTTGACAAAGAAGGGAGTTCAATTCGTATGGTCTGATGAACACCAGAAGGCATTCGAGGAGTTAAAAACCAAATTGATAAGTGCACCCATACTAGCGTACCTGAACTGGGATAAAGAGTTTCATGTACACGTCGATGCCTCAAACTTTGCAATCGGGGCCACATTAGCACAGGTGGGACCCCATGGTCTGGACCACCCAGTGTATTTCACCAGCAGATTACTTTCAAAGGCAAAAAAAACTATAGCACAACTGAGAGGGAGGCTCTCAGAATGGTGTATTCGGTGCAAAAATTCTGGCACTACCTGCTGGCAACACCATTTACATTCTATGTCGACCATCAAGCACTCATGTACTTGGTGAATAAACCGATCATTCAGGGGAGAATCAGTAGATGGCTACTCCTCTTGTAGGAATTTACTTTCACGATCATAGTACGACCTGGGAAGAGTCATATAATAGTAGATCAGTTGTCACGCATCAGGTCGGGGGAACTGGCCAAAGGAGTAAATGAAGACTTCCCCGATGCTCATCTCTTCTAGATAGCAGCACTGCCATCATGGTATGAGAAGATTGGTGAATACTTGTTGACGTCAACATTCCCTCAGGGAATGCCTTCAAATGAGAGGAGAAGGATTGCACTGAAAAGTAAGACATTCCAGCTCATAAATGGGTTGCTCTATAAGATGGGACCAAATCATATCTTGAGGAGATGTGTCATGGAAGAAGAAATAAAAGGTGTACTAGAAGAAGCACATGAGGGATTGGCAGGAGGGCACATGGGTCCGGATGCCACAGCCAAAAATTTTTTGCTAGTCGGACTATGGTGGCCAACATTGTATATAGATGCCAAAGAATGGGTATTGGAATGCGACACATGCTAGAGAGTAGGGAAACCATTGAGGAGGGACTACATGCCCCTGTGGCCAACCCAGCCTCAAGAACTCTTCGAGAGGTGGGGACTAGATTTTGTAGGACCATTGAAGGTCAGCCAACTACATCGGTTTCGGTACATAGTGGTAGCCACTGAGTATTTGACAAAATGGGCAGAGGCAAGAGCACTGGAGGATAGCGCTGCCTTAAGCACTGCAAGATTCATCTATGAACAAATAGTAACGAGGTACGGCATACCCATACAACTGACGAGTGATCGTGGGGGACACTTCATCAATCACGTGATCCAACTAATGACAACGGAGTTTAAGATCTTTCATACATTGTCGAGTCCGTACTACCCAAGAGCAAATGGGCAAGCAGAATCAACAAATAAAGTGTTAATTTCGATGATCCACAAGTCCTGTGGGATAGAAGGGGTAGACAGGGAAGAAAGACTACCAGCCGTACTATGGGCATATCGGACGACGTACAAGGTAACCACGGGACACACACCCTTCCAACTCATGTATGGTCAAGAAGCAGTGGTACCAGCAGAATACCTAGTCTCAAGCCTAAGAATAGCAGCAGAAAACAGACTGGGAGACACAGAGAGTCTGCAAGAATGACTACTCCAATTGAACAAACTCGATGAAAAACGGATCATGGTTCAGTGGTCCACAGAAGTGATGCAAAAGAGGAGGAAATTCTGGCATGACAAACACATCCAGCGAATGAACTTCCGACGGGGACAGTTGATCCTTAAGTATAACGGTCGTAACGAGATCAAACCCGGTAAGTTCAAGGTTCGTTGGTTGGGACCATTCAAGGTACGGGAAATACTGGACAATGGGGCTATAAGACTTGATAACCTTGACGGAACCCCAATCAATGACAGTGAACGGGTCAAAACTAAAGAAATATAAGCAGAAAAGGGAAGAGACAATAGAAATCAACATGTTGGGATACGCAGTGATGGAAGACACAACAAAGGGGACTGAGGGAATATACTTGCCAAGTGCACCATATGAACCTGTAACCAGGTTCTTTGGACCGAGAACAATGCAAACCGGCATTCAAGAAGGAATGGTCAATAGCGACATCATTGAAAATCGCAATGACACCCAAAATGAGGAAGAACAGGCGTGGACCTGGTGGATAGCAGAATGCAACAAGGTAAGAGATAAATTTGAATTCTTATTACCAAGAGAAATAAAAACCCCAGTGAGAAGGTATGTAGCAGAGAGCATGTTCATAATTGAAAGGTCACCTTATGACGATGAGATTCTGCAACTAAGAAGGAAGAACCAGGGAACTTCACCTATCTAGATTCTAAAGAGCCGGATTTGGAAAGCAAAGTTCAGGACCAAGAGTATGAAGATGAACAGTGACGGAAGAACATTCCAGTGGGCCCAGGAGCCGATGGGGTGGAACTTGAGGATGATGTAAGATGAAAATACAGTAGTTGTTGGATATGGGAACTTGAAGAAGTTGATCAATGCTACTCCAATGATTGCCTCTGACAGAAAGGGTATATACAATGTATATTTTGCCACATGATAGAAATCGAGGTCATGGAAGACAAAGAGACTGAGGTAATCGAGATGATGCAGCAGCGTAAAGGCAAGGAAAAATTAGATTAGGCAAAAAAAAGGTCGTATGACCAGGCCGTATGATGTACGGTTAAGTTGTACGCCATACAACCCCAAACTACCCTGCAATATAAAAACAAGACAAAAGAACAAAATCGGCCATTCAATTTTGTTTCTCTGCTCCTGCTCTGCTCACTCAGAAGGAAGAAAAGAAAAAATGTCATTTTTTGCTGGCATCACAAAAGGTCGTACACAGGAATTCAAGGATTGCATAAGGCCATCAAGGAGGTTGCCATACACTATTGTTGTTGTGAAGATTGTCGAGTGAGGTGGAAAAAATGGACAAGGGAAAGAAGATTGCATCCTACAGGGCAAAGATTGCGTCGAAGGAGAAGAAAAAACCAAGTGCTGATATGGGAATGAAGGCCATCACCTGGGAAAGCCTAATGGGAAATGAGTGTAAGCAGTGGTGAAAAAATGCACCTGAAAACAATGTGCTGAAGATGGCATTAAAACACGCCCAGGTCGACAAAGCAATATTGATGCCCTACTTCAATGCCAGGGAGTTTGAGCCATACTTGAAAGCCATGGTCAACAACTTCTGCTAGCACTCCAACAGGTCCATTGTTGAGTATCGAGGCCATACAGTCACAGTATCATTCTGGCCACAAGATTTCGCCAGAGTGATGGGAGTTCCAGCCATCGGCTCGAGCGTGGTGAAACCAAGCCAAATGACACAGTAGCACAAAGAGACCCTAATCCAAAGGGTATGTCGAAGTGACCTCACAGACAAAGAAAAAGATACTATATGGAATTCAGGTAATCAGGGTTTGAGGAAAAATTTATTAGCAAATGAAGAATGGAAATGTATCATGGATGTAATGAAATGCAGATTGACGGGTTCCAATAGGGCATCGGACATCGCCTTGTGGATGGTCGACTATATGATTGGACTGAGTGTTGGCAAAGTCTACAATTGGGTGAGGTATTTGACGGAGAGGATCAGGGAATTTTTATTTCAGCGGCACAAGGTATTCTACATGACGCAACACGCCATTGCCCTCTTTCTCGATGTTGTCCATACCCAGGTTCCAGCCGACAAGTGGGGTGGGCTGCAACCGATATCACAGATAGAGCCAAGGTGGCCTACAACCTTCTACTGGAAAGGCCTTGATACAGCTGACGGGGAAGAGCCATCACGACGACCAAAGAGGAAAATGAAGCAAAGAGAAACATCCACGGAAAGTGAAGAAGAAGAAGAAGAGGAAGAGGAGGAGGAAGAAGAGGAAGATAGGGGGCAATCACCAATAGTAGAAAGTGATTCATCCATAGATGAAATACATGCACAAAGAATGACACGGAGTGTGGTGAGAGAGGCCACCATGAAGGATGCTGAGGAGAGGGAAAATACAACAGTAGAAAAAGGATGTGATGTTGGAGAAAAAGGAGAAGGAAAGTGAGGCAGCCCTACAGACGAAGAAGAAAGAATTGGCTGAGCATATTCAAAGGTCTCACGAATAGTTAGCACAGCAGACAAAAGCCACTGAAGCAGAGAAGGCCAGAGTATTAGGCTTAGAGGCCAAGTTGATGGAGATGGAGGCCAAGATGAAGGACATGGGAGTACAACTTGAGGCAAAGGAGGCAGAAGTGGTTAAGGCCAAAGCACAAGTAATGGAAGCGGGTCATATGGTGAAGACAGCAAGAGAATGGGAGCTAGTGGCCCAACACCAACTACGACAAAGGATTGAAGAAGCAAGGAAGCTGCAAGCACAACAACGATCAACCACCCCAACCTCGTCAATACATCTAGGGACGTCTTCCCAACCTCCCCACTCTCAGTAGGATGTTTTTGTCATAATTTTGTCATTTTGATGTAAATGTCGTCTGGAAGACAACCAATTTTGAGGGGGGATAGATGTAGACAGCAAAATAGTTTAAGTAAACAAATGATGTAATTAGTTGTCGGTACCAACCGACGGGTCAGGTAGTTTGGAGTCAGTACCAACGGTTAGCATTACAACCAACCTTGGTCATAAGTATTTAAAGCGTCAATGCATTGTAGTCAGACATGTGTATACTTTGATGATAGTTGATGCATGGAGATATTGGAGTTATGATACATGTTGTTGTCATGAACATTGTAATGTTTCTATGAATCAATGAATGAATACAATGGCTCATTCTGATTAATTATGTTCTGTTCATGTAATGCACTATACTACTAATTCATTATTTCCGTTTACTTCATATTCTGTAAAACACACCATATTGCGGTAAACATCAACAAGGTTAAGACCGGTATCACACCAGAAGCACATTACTCCTCCTCAATGATTCAATATTGGGGTTTATTTTCTATGTATGATTTGATTTATTTGCACTCCACCTAGATTATCAGCATGAGGAAGCATGTAGTTCTCATCACAAGAAAACATCGGAAAATGCAATATTGTTACCATGTTGTAAGAGCATGCAGCAGCGTGAGCCTCCTGTATCATAATTTGACACAATTGCACAAACCATATACCTTATACTTCCTCTCAATTACAATATCTCTCAAAATTTAGCCTAAAATGAATAAGTTGACAAGATACGAAGGCTACATATCAAACTTTATGGTTTACATGCTGCCATTGGCACTATTATTCATCGGTAATCACCCTAAAGCCCAAAAGAACTCTAAAATCAATGGGTCGAAGAAGAACAATTTAATCCTACACTTCAAACTAAATAGATATCCACAGAAATTGCCGCTTCGACCCCAAGATTCACATTTAAACAAGCTACAACGATAAATGTAAAACAGGGTTAGAAGCTTACAAGCTTGATGGCCACTTTTCATTGGTCTAAATATTGGTGACAATGGTTCTAAGAATGTTGGATATATTTGTATCTCTGGTTTGAGCTTTATTACCGCCTACATTAGTATAATAGCCTTCCCTATATCTTGTCATGTCTGCTTTCATTTTGTGAAGGGTATGTTAACCTTCAAGTTGATCTTCTTTGGTGCAGGTTGGTGCCTTGAACATTGCATCTCAAGATGCCTATAATTTGGTCTTACAAGGTGAGGTCTACATAACAGATCATGATTGCTAATTTTGGGTTGTTTATTGGGTGTTGTGGTCTTTGCCGAATTAACTCGTTAGTGGTGTCAGATTTTGCACAGGAGGCCAACAGATCCTCCCTTGAATGCATAGTATAAAATTTAGCACTTACATTTCCCCATTTAAAACATCACAATATCCTAATTGTGAATCAAATAAACTGGACAGACTAATCACCTGGGTCTCAACAAGGCCTCATTTTCATGTGTATAATCCATGTGACACAACCCTTCAACGTTCACAAAAATTGTGACATTCATAGAAATTGTGCAAGAACGACTGAAGCAGATCTACATCTTTCTGAGCTCCTTTGGGCCTTCGACTACCGCACTGTTGAAATGAAACCCTTTCACAATGAAGAGATTCTTCTAACTTCGCTTAGAAAAACATGCCTCTTAGCACTATATCCATTAACTACGCTACCTATATACACCAACCTCATAGACTGGTCAATGGCATATACCAAAAAAATATATCAACTTCGAAAGGATCAAAATTTTAAATACAGTCAAAATAATGTGAATAAATGAAACAACTTACATCAAAAAATGAAAAGACAGAGAAAGACAAATGGGTTTATTAGGTATCGCTCTGGTTTGATATGGTAACCATTATCAAGCACATTGGACACACAGTTGATTGCCTTTTGGCATAGGGGGTTGCAACAAGCGCTAAACTTGTAGCACTATGAGATCGCCGCCGATGTTCCAGAGAAGGAACAGGTAAACCACCACCACCAAAGCAACGATCAGAGCATAGGTCAAAGACAAATAAACCTTCTTGAGGTGGTTCTACACAAAGGGGTGCTTATATACTTCATTAGATTCTTCATCGCACTATAATTCCAACTAGAATTCTCAAAACTCTATTGTCTGCCATAATAATTTAGCTTGATGTCATGGCTAACAAAAGGAGAATGCATGTCGAATAAAGGAGCGAAAATGAATGAGGAGATGGAAATAAAAAAATTATTTTAGAAAAAAGTATTTTTTTATTGTCTTAATTTAAGACAATTAGAAAATTAAAAATATAATTTAAACATAAAATTTATATTTAAGACAAAATTAATATTTTGTCAAACCCCCCCAATGTAGTAGTGATAGGTACTCCTAAGGATAGTTTTTAGCGTCTTTATGGACATTCTGGGAGGGAGATTCGTCATACATGCTATGAGAGGTAAAAGGATGCCTCTGAGAATGCAGGTTACGTCTCCACAAAAGCAATGTCTCTTAACAATTCTACAGCCGGTGCGTCACCTTGACAATAGAAAATGGAATGGTGCACTTCTACTCAACCCAACTTCTAAATATATTTGAAGGCGTATAACGCATCTACGAAAAATATAAAATAAATAAATAAAAATGGTTCCTTTGCAGATTACTTAACACCAAAAAAAAAAAAATCTAATTGAATTTGATGTGGTTATACCACCAAGAGATGTCTTTGGAATACAACTACAAATTACTACTTAAACAACAAGTTATGCTACCAGTTCGGTTTTAAGTCAGTATTTACGCAGCCAAGAATGCCACAGGGATATAAATGTAATACAAGAGCCTATCATTTCTCAACAATTTATTGAAATTCAATTCGAGACACACAAGGAGGAGTAACATCCAACCGCAAATTAAAATCTACATCGCAACATGCAATGGCCATAATAGGGTTATTATCGAATCCAAATCACTAAAAATAGAGAGACCCCGTCTTTTTTCAGAACTAATTGATGATCCTCAAATTTTCATTAAAAAAACTAAGTTTTATGTATGGGAAAAAAACAATTATCTCTAACCTCATGTTCCCATGCGGCTGCTTAAATTAATTTTCTACTTAAAATTAAGCAGTCGGAGTGGCCCCATGAAAATTTACAATTATGGTAAAGGATAATATAGAATCTTTCCCTATTTTTGTGGAGCAGCTACTATTTAAGAATTGTAAATAAACTTTGGAAAAAAAGGGGGGCTAGAAATAAGCAGCGACTGCATAATCAAAATTTGCCATGTCGCTGCATATAATTTGTTTCCTCTTTTTCTTTTATTTTTCTTCTAAATTAAAATAGTTTATTTTAAATTTTTTATATAGTAAAAGTTACAAATTAAGATAACTGCTTAAGATAAGCAAAAAATAATTTTTTCATGGGGTCACTAGCTCCACAAAAATTTGCTAAAAAACTTAAGTAGTGACTGCTAGCCAAAATAAGCTAAGCAACAGCATGGGGACATGCCCTAAGAATCTAAAAGAAAAATTACTTTCATCTCATTTTCTAACGGTTAGAATTTTTGGTTAAAACTTGCATTCTTATTAAAAATATTTTCTTTCCTTTTTAACTAGATCCCTTCTTTTATCATTTTGCTTTAAAAACAAAAATCCTCCTCTTTTATTCTTTTTAAAGTCTTTAAAGCAGAAATCAAAACTTAATTAATTTATTTATTTAAGTAAGAAGTGAATAAATAATGATAAGGTTTTTTTATTATTATTTTAAATTTAATCTCTTTTTCTTGTTTTTTTTCAATGTAGGAAATCTAATTTTAAATAATAAAGCAATTACTATTATTTTTAATTTATTTTAAATATGCTTTTAAAATAAATGAATTCAGATAATAGATAAAAAAAAAATGATTACGCCGAAAGGTGTTCTACGCTCACAGCAAGCGTTGAAAGATTTAGATTACGGTAAACATTTAGATTCTGTAAATAAAAATCATAAAATATTTAAATAAATAAATTCATGTAAATAAGATTCATTGGAAAAAAATTCTTATTCAATTTCTTTTTCCGTTCCATAATTTTTGTGATTTTCTTATTTTCAAATTCTTTTTTTATTTTTAGTTTTTTTTATTTTTTCCAATTTCTTTTTTAGTTTTTAGTTTTTATTTTTTCTAATTTCTTTTTTGTTTTTTGTTTTTTATTTTTTCCAATTTCTTTTTTGGTTCCATAGTTTTTGTGATTTTCTTATTTTCAATTTTTTTGTTGGTTTTTATTTTTTATTTTTTATTTTTTCCAATTTCTTTTTTAGTTTTTATTTATTTTTTTTCCAATTTCTTTTTTGGTTTTTATTTTTTTAATTTTTCCAATTTCTTTTTCAAATAAACTATGGAAAAGAGATATCCCTTGGCATACTTTAGATATATTTTTTTAAATATAACTATATTAGTTTAAATTTCTCCTTTAGTTTTGTTCGAACGTATGCTCATATTATAAGTAAAATACATACATATTATTATGTTGAGAACCCAAAATCTTAAGTACAATAATATTGTGCATGTCTTTATTCTATCTTAGTATTAATTTCCGCATTCAAGATCATAACAATGAATTTTAACACCATCATTTTCACAATTCTATATTATGGAATATATAACAATATCAGCATCCTTACACTATACTCAAATATATACAACAAGGTGGAAGTTAAAGAGTTGAATACATAATAAACTATGAAATGAAATGATGCGGAATGACAACACGAAACAAGTATGTTCTAGATAATAAAATCAATTACCTTAAATGAATTAGAATCGCTAAAAATTCTATATTAGAGTAAATCTAATTTCATTCATCGGAAGATCTCATGGTAAGTGTATTCATACCTAAATCTAAATCTTTAGATGAGTTAGAAGGGTTAGGTGGCCTTACATTCTCCCCCCTAAGAATGGACTTCCTCCTGGAAGTCCTCAAGAGGAATGAATATTTCCTAACTTCAACACATCCAACAAAGGTTAGATACCATTGAAAAAATACATCTATATAATATCAAAATAAAGTAATGAGATGCCAATGTTTCCTTTGAAATCCAATCACAATACATAGTCTAACAGAAATCCAGGATTCCTTGTATCATCTTTTGTCAATAAGAAAATTCTAGAGTTACAAAATACAACAAGAATTATTTACTTAATAGCTAACAAAGTGATAAGGTGTCATTACTTATTGTGAAGAAAATTGCCTTAAACAATTTCATCTTTTCAAAATTCAAGCATGACATACTACACATCAAAATTCCATCAACCAAATGAGAACCTCATCTAACATCTCAAGAGGATAAATAGAACTTGTCTTCAATATTCTCAATTACAATATATGTCTGTAACTCAATTCTTAACCTCATGATGTTCCTTTGATCATTTATGACTATCTACAATCTAGGTGATCACAACACTTAATTCTCAATCACTACAATCAAGATTGATCTCACGAGGTTGTGCAACATTCATCATCGATCACTTCTTTACAAAGGGTGTCGAGGATCAAACAACTCACACTCCTAGATTGTATTCATAACTCACAGGCAATATAATTCATTGTTGGTAGATGGATATACATGTCATCCAAAATGTCTTGATTACCCCCAAATCATTTGAAGTAGCAAATTAAAGAAGAGGAAGATCTTCCTAGATATTTTGTACCCCTTGCCACCAACCTATGATTTCTCAAGGGGAAAATTTTGGTGAAGCAATAATGAGTCATTTTTGTCATCCTATAAATGGAGTCGACACACCATTTTTCTAGTAGAACTAGTTCTATGTAGCTAAGCTTTTTAGCCTGATGTATAAATATTTTTTTCACTCCACTTATATCCAATATGGGGAGCCTCTATATTTGTTTTTGATAATAAGCTATGTTGCACCATATGTAATCTTAAAACCATCTCATGACATTAATTTATGAAGTTGTTACTCCATAAGTTCTAAAGCATAATTTATGTGCATGAAATATTGTAATTTTTTTGGTTGTGTTTGGTTTTATTATTATTGATTATTATACCATGAATTGTGAAACTCTATCTAGATAAGTGAAGAAATCTCTTCTGGATTATGGCCTTTTGCTTATGTCATTCATTTTTAGTAGTTTTCTCCCTTTTCCTGCATAAAATCTACTATAGGATATAATAGATAGGGAGCTAACCCTTAATCCGGAGATTGACTCACTAGTTATGTCCCATGCTAACTTGTCTTTTCATTGTTGGTAGTCCCATGGGGCACATTTGCTCATCCAAATCAGCAAAACACAAAAAGACTGTCAACATTAATCTTTGGACAATTCATATTTTCTTTCTCTCAAGACGTATCCTTGTAACCTTTTCCTCACTTTGATTTTCATGATGTACCTTTATAAGCATATCACTATGCCTAGTTCTGTTGATGTGTACTTGTATGTAGACCTTGTCTTGTTCTTAATTATGTATGCCACATGGTGTGCTAGATGTGAATGCTTTTTTGCTCACAAAACCATTATTTATCTTGACACTAGCCTTGGAAGAAGCCTCCATATCATGATTAGGTGCTAAATATATATACTTGTAACCATAAACATCCTCAACTTTTATCACCTTCTTCTCAACAATATCTTGAATAATATGATCAAGTGATAGACATCTATCTAAGTATGTACATGTACCCAATGATACTCACAAAAGTAATGAGCAATGAAGGACTTTGACACATGTCCAGGTGTAGCAACAAACTTGATAAGAGGCAACTTGAGAAGTTGTGCAAGTACAAAAGTTTTAGTGGAATAATTTCTCCATAGAAAGTGCATCATCATCCAAGGGGTAGAAAGATGTGAGGTAAACAAGAATGAAAAGGTTGGATGTAACAAAGTATAGGAACATGTCAAAATCTATGAGACATGCATGGATAGAGGCCAAAGGAAGGGACTATAGGAATCCACAGTGAATAATCTACTAATAAAGCACAAAGTAAGAAAGGGTGAGAGGGTATGGATCCCAAAGGTAAGAAACAATGAAGGACCAAACTAATCAACACAAATCAATGAAACACAAGTGAGGGTGGATCCAAATCCTAATAATTGTTAATTAAATTTACATATCATATTTGAAAATTAGAGATATAAATAAGGTTAAAACCCTAGAGGGGTTTGAATGTTGGGTTCACTAAATTATGTGAGAAAATAAAACATCTCTACATAAATATCTGGCATAAATACACAATAAAACAATGATAATTAAATTACTCTACATAATAGAGCTAGGACAAAAACATGTACCTAATTGTTAGTATAGGTTTTGCATTTTCCTTAGCTAGATATTATGTATTTTCCTACACATTTAGTTTAGTTTGCTTAGTTGTAATGAATGGGTTAAATAAGGGTAGATGGCATTTTTTCATGAGTGTAACTCCCACCTATTTTTGGGTAGTTGGAGTTATTTTTTCGTTAGTTGGTCATGTCTCTCCTCTTTTCTATATATGTATCCACTCCTCTCTAGCTTGTTATTTATTCGTGCTATTATGAGCTCTCATAATGTTATTTTTCTTCTTGAGCATTTGTATTCTCTTGTGGGAACTAACTATATTCTACTATTTTAATTTTGTGTCATTGCTAGAAGTTTTATTTGGTGTAGTTTCTTGCACTAGGTTTTGGGTAGCTTCAATTTATTTATAAATCTAACATGGTATTGAAGCTTGTTGTGCTAGTCTAGATCATTTGGTTTCTAATTTTGAGAGATTTAGGGGGGCTAATTTTTTTTCATGTTAGATTTCTTCAAAACTCAATATGCTCTTCTCTTGTATCTTTGGATGATTTGGAGAATCAAAAAGTGTGAAAGGAAAAACTAACGTCACTCAGGTTTACACTCGTGTTTTCTGGATTCTCAATGTTTGCAAGTTTTTGGCACTTAGCGTAGTATTTTTTGCTGTCCCATTATGTTCAAGAAGCTCAATAAAGCTAGGTTTGGCTTTTGATTTGCTAAAATTGGAGTTCAAGAAGCCAATTTACAATAAAGGGTTTAAGCATGGCCTTGGGTGATTAGCTATTTTTTGGGTCATTTTTACACTAAATAGACCTTGCCATTACGTCCAAGAGGCCCAAAAACATGTATTTCCATATAAAATTTGTCTATTTTGGTGCTAGGATCCATTTGAGAAAAAAAATATTTGCTAGGAATGCCATACAACCTCCCTACATAGACATACAAATGGGAAATATTAAAAAATTTAGAAAAAGGCCTATGGCCCCCTTTGGAACAGGGACTGTAATCTATTTTAAGGTTGAGCAACATTGTTAGGCTACCCATGGTCCATTTTTTGGCCTGAGCTAGCCCAGGTGGTCCATCCAAACAATATTTTAGCCACCATCATTCTTACACCAATGCCCCACTCATAGACCACCTTGCCCTCACTCTCTTCCACTTAGCCTAGTCGCAACCACCTTTGCTACCAATCCACTGCCCTGGTAACCCTCCACCTATCAGCTACCATAGTGTCTCCCACTTGTTGCCACCACTGGTGGCACTACTTGAGTGCCTCCAACACATCACCCCCTTCTCTAGTGTAGTTTTCAGCAAAGAAGGCTATTTTCAAATGACTTTTATTGGTCATACAAAGGTTTTTTGGCACTTTTTTTAAATGGAGTAGAATTTTGTGCTCTTCATGGTGTTATAATCTATTTTTTTATGTGACACTTCAACTTTCCAAAGTTTGAGTTTTCTCATAGGTTTTACTATGTAGTTTTCACTTTGAGACATTTGGAGTGTCATATCTTGTGCAAACAGATTCTTTTTTGGTCCCTTTTTTTTGAAAGTGCATATTTTTGTACATACTTCACAATAGTGCTCTCTACTTCTTCTCATTCTATATTTAAACTATACTTTTAGCATTGTAGCCACTTTTGGGGCTTGTGAAACTCTACAATCTTGGCATTTGCATTGTACAACACACTAATCATAAAGTGCCAAACATTGTTATTGTTAGGGGGTCATTTCAACAACTAGTGCCATGGGGTTGTCCTATGTTCTCTTAATTTTTCTGCACTCTCACACTTCCTTTTTGTACTATGGAGCAAAATCTTATCTCTCTACTTACACCATATAATTATTATGAATGAAAATATAAAATGTTAATCTTGTTAAGAAGTAAAGGATTATTCAAAATAACTATGGGTACAAAGACAAAGCCTATTATAGATATAGATAAAATCATGTGGTTAACAAATGTGATGAGGCCTATTGATTATTGTGTTTTGTCTATATTTCTTAACCTTTTATTTTACATTGAGTTCTTAGATTCTCCCAACTAGATTCAGACTAAGTTGGCTAGTTTGTTTGGGGTTCAGGATGTCATGAGAGGCCACTAGTTGGAGAATGAACTCATTAGTTTGAGCCCTAGCAGTTTTGACACCATTCAAGACTTCTTCACCAAGTTTAAATCATTGAGATTGTAGTTAAAATAACGTGAAATTGAAAAAGAAAACACCCTATTGATCCTTAGCATTCTATCCAAACTTGGTGCCAACTATTCAACCTTTATTTCTACCTTTTATGTCACAAAGGGTTCTCTAAGAGCTTAGTTCACAATGCCATCTCTAGATGAATTTGCCACCACTCTCACTAAAGAGAAAGATAGTCTAATTAAGGTGGGTACTCTCAAATCATTTGTCACATGCCCTAGTTGCTGACCAAGACATAATATAACATAAAGAATGCGACAATAACGATAAGAAATAAAAAAATAAGGATAACAAGGAGAAAAAGGATCAAAAACTCGTTGGCTCCAAAGTAGCTTCAGATACCTCATCTTCTAAAGGTGATAATCCTAAGAAACAGAAGGTTAAATGTGACTATTTCAAAAGGCCTGGTCATGATGAAAATAATTATTTGAAGAAACAAATTGATCACTTGACACATATTCTGGAGAAAAACAATGTCAATGTTCTTGAGTTAATGAAACATAATTCTTCACATAAGGGGTCTTCTAATGAAAAATATAATAGTGAGGGGAGAGGAAAGGGCAAGGCCCTTTAATTAGTTTCATCTCCACCATCCACCTGGGTTCTTGACTCGGTTGCTATGCACCGCATGGATTCATCTTAGGATGTTTTCACATCTTTGGAGCTTTATAATACAGTGACTATTTTGATGGGTGATGAAACTCTTGTTGAGGTGTGCAAGAGAGGGCCTATTAATGTGGGGGACATAATATTTCAAGATGTTCTTTATGTGCCCTCATTGTCAAATAATCTCCTATTAATTTATTAGATCATTGAAATAGGTTCGGGCAAGCTAGTTGAGTTCACTCCCAATTCAGTGGTTATTAGTGAGGTGCACAATGGTTCTACCATTGCAATGGGGAGATCAAATAATCAGTCTTGACTTTATATCTTTTCTCACATTATTTTTGATCCTCCAACTATTCTGCTCACTAATTCTAATTAAGTAAGTTATGGCATGAGCGGTTTGGTCATCTTAACAACTGCTACTTGCAGTAGCTCAACCAATAGGGCATGGTTACAAGGTTGCCCTTTATTCACTTTTTTGATGGTGTTTGTTAGGGTTTCTTCCTTGGTAAGAATCCCAAAGAGAATTTTGATAAAGGCAAGGCATGGAGAGATTCACATATTCTAGAGTTAGTTCACAGTGATTTGTCTAGTCCATTTCCACATCCTTCCTTCAATAGGGCCAAATATGTTTTGACATTCATCAAGGCCTTCTTCCAGTATGCTTGGGTGTACTTTTTCCATTAGAGGTTTGAGGTCTTTGAGTTATTGCAAGACTTTAGAGTCTTTGTGGAAAAACGGTTAGGGAAAGCCATAAAAGTTTTGCACACTAACAACAGTGGTGAGTATGTCAACCATCATTTTGAGTAGTTTCACACTACAAAGGGGATTGGTTTGTAACACATAGTTCCATACAATCCTTAGTAGAATAGTGTGGCAAAATGCAAGAATAGGTCTTTAAAGGAAATGGTGAACTACATGATACACTCCAGATCTCTTGCACCTCATTATTGCATACATAGGATATTAATTGATCTTATTATATCTAGAATTGTGTTCCTCATCAAGCCTTAACGGGGGTTATTCCTTTTGAGGCTTAGAATGGTCAAAGACAAATAGTTAAGCACTTCAAATTTTTTGGTTTTCTCTCACAGGCCTACACTTTTGGAGAGAAACATAAGGTCATGTATCCACAGAGCATGCCTTACATATTTATAGGTTATCCAAATGGTGTTAAGGGTTATCAACTACTCCATCCAACCACACACAAGCTATTCATCTAGGTGAGTGTTCACTTTGGGGAGGGCTCTTCGAGTTCCACTTTTAACATTTCTACTCCTTTTATGTTCACATTGGAGTCACTTGGGCTAGATGATAGTTCTTCTGAGGATTTAGATCAACCTAGGTAGATTCTTGATGATGAGAACTCTTCTTCCTCCACTTCAGATGTTGAGAGTGACGATGAGGATTTATCTCCCCCTCTCCTAATCATCATTTGGAGGTTGAGGATTCTCCTCATAATTCTCTGACTTCAAGTCCACTTTAGGATTGACATACATTATGGGCTACAAGATATTGGTTTAGGGAGTCATCAAAAACTAGGTGGACACTTTCATAGTTTCAAGGACCTTCACGTGTTTACATTGCTTTTGCCTCAGATCCATAGTCGTTTCAAGAGGCATTTGACATTATTGAGTGGGATGCTACCATATATGGGGAGTATAGTTTCTTGGTTAGGAACCATGCTTGGTATCTTGCCCCCTTCCCAAGGGAAAGAAACTTGTTCTATGCAAGTGGATTTATCAAACAAAATTCACAGTAGATGGATAGTGGATACATTTAAGACACAATTGGTTGTAAAGGGTTTTTCCCAAGTTCCTAGTATTTATTACTCTGAGACCTTTGAACCAATTGAAAAGATGAACTCTATCTGACTCACACTTACTATTATTGTAGCACATCATTGGGAGGTTCATCATATGGATGTGAAGAGTGCATTTCTTCATAGATACCTTGAGGAAGAGATATACATGGAGTAGCCATAGGATTTTATACAAGACTCATCCTTGGTTTATAGACTATAGAAATCTATCTATGGCTTGAAACAGGCCCCTTAGGATAGGTATGCCAAGATAGATTCCTTCCATATGAGGCCTCATTTATTTGATTCATATGAGGCCTAATATTCCATACGTTTTGGGCATGGTCTCTTAGTTTATGCAAGAGCCCCATGAGTTGTACTATAAGGTAGTCAAGTGGATTCTCCATTACATTCAAAGTACTCATAGTTTTGGGATTCATCATGTAGTAGGCACTAATATCGACTTGGTGTGCTATACAGATTCAAATTGGGCAAGCAATTATCAGGATCACAAGTCCACTACATGTTACAACTTCTCCCTAGGTTCAAGTCTTATTTGTTGGGTCAAGCAAGAAGCAATCTGCTATTTCTCTATCTTCCACTAAGGATGAGTATTGGAGTTATTAATATTTCCACTAAGGTCATTTAGCTTCAACATATCTCACTAATTTTAGTATCTAGTTTAGATGGCCACCAGTCATATTTTGTGACAAATAGAATCCCATATAGATTTCATGGAACTTGGTCCATCATCAGTGGACCAAGAACATATAGAGATTAACATGCACTACATTTAAGAGCTTATCCATGGATAGGCCATTGATCTTCGATATTGCTTGACTTCAGACTAGATTGTCAACATCTTCACCAAACACTCCACAAAAAGCAAGTTTCTTCATTTACAAACTTTGCTAGGGGTGAGGGAGGCTACTTCTTTAGGGGGGTTACTTAGTCCTTCCTTTCTCTCTCTACTTTGGGGGGATTCTATCTCTCTTATTTGGGGGGTTTCTTCTCTTTGACCTATTTTTCATTAGTCTCCACATCATTCTAGATTGTCACTTTCTTCAGTTAGACTTGGGACTCTTGATTTATTAATGACACCTTTGGACATTTGCATGGAAACACTTGAACATTTTCCAAAACATACATTTTTATCTTTCTTCCCTCATATTCCTTTCAAGAATGGGAAGATATCCTACATACGCCTTTGGCCTTATTTGTTCCAAAGGGTAGAAATGTTGTTCGATGATCTTGGACCATCTTTAGTATCCAGTGTTGAGCATCCACCATTGGCAGATGAGACTACACTTTGAGGGGGTAACCTAGTCTCTTATCTTCAATCTCTTTTGGGAGGGAGTTTTTCCTCACATGGATTTTTATCCTTCTCACTCTTTCAAGGGGGCTACTTAGTCCTCTCTTCTCTTTCATCTACATTTTTTTGGGGGGACTTTTTTATACTTTTTTTTTTTTTTGCTTTTCTACTTCTTTGACGGTATCATTTTGTACATGGGTACTTAATATGGCTACCCATTTGTTGAGACCCATTTATCCTTCTTTCCATACCCACCTAAGTTATGCTTATGGGGGTGGGGGGTTTTGGTGCATATTTTTATTTTTGCACTTAGTTTATTTACTTTATTACATATTTGCAACTAGGATAGGATAAGCTTCCTTGGGTAGGTTTTACATGTGACTTGTACTTCTTTATTTGGTGGAGATGTTGTGCAAACATGTGAATACATCTCCCTTATCCCACATTGGTTGTACACTCACATCTCTTAATGGTGTGTCCTATATATACCCACCTACTGTTCTCATTTGATTAAACATTAGTTTGCATATTGCAATCCAGTGATCTTTTGATCTATTTGTGCTTACCTTTAGTCTGTTAGTCTTGGGTGGCTTTTATAGCCAAATCTTACACTGATCAAATCTAAAAATAGAATGAAATAATAGAAGGTAAATGCATACCTTAAAAGTGGAGATGAAAAAGATTGTGACAAATAATTGTTACCCAAAATTTGATAATGGATCTAAGATGAATATGATGAGATGACTGTGCTCTGTGAATTATGGGAATATACAAAACTTAGTTCAATCTTGTAGCTACGACCTTGATCCCTACATGTGTAGTTTTAACCTTTTTTCTATGATATTGAACTTCTGCCATGGATCTAAACTTGAGGTCTATAGATTATAATAAAGACTTGCCTATGCCTATAACTTGCAATGAAAGACTTCATGGTGTTAAGAATCATTATCAGAACTTGTTATGTGTGGCGTTGGAGGTGTCTAACTCCCCACATCTTGTTTTAGTTAAGCCCCATTGATTGATTTAATGATTCTAATATTTTTTTAAGACAACAAGCATGTTGGAAAGTTAGCGCTTTCGTATCCCGAAAGGTTGGTGTCATGTTTAGTGCAGCCTCAGTATTCATGACATGGACTAACTACCTCCCATGGATTCATTAACTCTGGCGTTTGTATCAGAAATTGATAGGTCGACCTTTTGGTTTAATGACAATCGTGGGCCAACAATTGGTATCAGAGTGAAAGGTCATAGGTTTGAATCCCCTCAGGCTGGCGCTGGGGGGAGATTGTTGGAAAGTTGGTGCTTTCATCTCCCGAAAGGTTGGTGTCGTGTTTAGTGCAGCCTCGGGATTCATGACATGGACTAACGGCCCCGGTGGATTCATTAAATCTAGCGTTTGTATTAGAAATTGACAGGTTGACCTTTTGGTTTAACGACAATCGTGGGCCAACAAAGCATGAATTGAAAATTCTATGATTGTGATGATGATAACTTGAACAAAGTGTGAATAATGATGCAATGAACTAGAGCAACAACTAGGGTTTTAGAACTTCATAAAAAGGGTCAAGATAATTAAAATAGATTCTCTCTTATTTATCTATTTACATGATTATTATATGATGTTATCTTTTACCATGATTTATATTTTTGCTCCTCTTCTCCAATTTCTTGCATTCTTCGTATACAACCAGTTAGAGGGCGACATATATGTCACTAAAAGTTCCTTTGTGAGTTATGTTTTGTAGTGATAGGCTCGCATCCATTCCCATGTATAGGGGAGCTTTTACTACTCTATCTCCATAGTTCAAGGAAGTTTACTTTTTTTGCATAGTTAGAGTCCTTTTCATGGAGCTATTTGTAGAGTCACGTCTTTTTCCACATAGTCAAAGCTTTGTATCACTTTTCGTAACTGTCAGAACCTCTTACCCTTCTCTCTCTACTTTTTCTTACTTTTAAGGATAGTTGGTTTTAAATACAAGTCGTGGTTGTGCTTATTTCAAAATGTGTGATATAAGCTATTAATTGCATCTTTTTCTCTATTTTGTAGGTTTAATGGATTTCTATATAGACAAAAAGAAATTCAAGAATACTTTGTTACTTTATAGAGATCAATATTCTTTTACTATCTAAAAATATTTACTTTTACATATTAACTACTTATTTTAATTACTTTGACATGCATATGCTTAGTAGTTCACATGAACATCAATGTTGGAAGGAAGAAATAGTGCAGAATACACTCCCTACACTAAAATTTGAGGTGAGGTATGTGCAAAAACAAAAGATCTTACAATTATAGAAAAGAATACACAAATAGATTATACCATAACAAGATGATTTATGTGGGGAAAACACTTTTGAGAGAAAACCCCACACTCCAAAACAAAACCAATTGTATTATTCAACAATTATGAGGTTACACTACAAATCTCAGGTTATGCCTTTATAGGAGTATCACTAATGATCTAATTCTAGAGAAATTTTAGTAGCATTACATTACCTACAAATCAATCATACAACCCATACTTGGCTCCAATCCAAGCACCCAATATAAAGGAGTTCTAATACAAGAAATCATAAGCGGTAAACCATAAGCCATGGGCCAATACCATGACCCAAATATGCACTCTAGGGCCCAAATTCCAATGCCCCCCTCCATGAAGAGTCAACATGCTAATAATAGTAGATGCTCTTACATTGTCATAATGTTCAATAACTTTGTCATAATCCACTCACAAATTTGGGAACTCCATTTTGGCTCCATAATCTCCCTCAAAAGATGCTCTATGACATGTCATAAAGTTAGTCAATAGTCCTAGTCAACAATGTAACTCCCCTACAATCATGCTCTTACACATCTTAATATCTCTTACACCACTATCCTTGTCAAAATGCTCTTACACATGCTTCATGTCAAGATATTGTCTTACACACCATTAGTCATGGTCAAGTTATAAGTGGGACACCCTTTTCCATGTGGGCTCACAAATAATAAATAAATAAATTTTAAACATTGGAATTGCAAGGTGTATAACACACCTATCCCAACATTCTCCCACTTGGTGTATACATTGCAAGAGCAAAGGGGAACATCAACACTATCAACTAACTATTAGGGGTTGTAAGCTCCATAGACTCATTGCACCTCCTAAACTTCTCTACACTCATAGGCTTTTTTAAAGCATCTACAACATTTTCCAAAGTATCAATCTTTTGTGCTTCATCCTTGCATGAAAGGTTAGGTTCTTAGCTAGACATATGACACTCTAACTATTAGATAGAACTTTGATATCTCCCTAACTTAGCCCCACATCTGAACACAATCTCTTATAACAGATGGATTCCTTACATGCATAATTAGTTTTAATATACTTAGCCTCTATAGTGGACAAAATGACCATAGTCTACATGCTTGCTCATCCAAATGATAACACCACCAAAACTAAAAACATAACCACTGGTGGATCTTCTGCTATCAACATCACCTACCCAATCTGAATCCACAAATCCATGAATATCCACCAAGTGTCGGTCCCTTATAGAATCTACATGATAACAAACAGAGTACTTGGAGGTACCTCACAAACATCTAAAGATCCTCTTGACTGCATCCTAATGATCTCGTCCAAGATTAGCTATGAAATGACTAAGGCTCCCACTACTTGGGCGATGTCTAGTCCTGTATAGACCATAGTGTACATCAAACTCCCAACAACACTAGCATAAGGTACTTGAGCCATGTCCTCCATCTCACTGGGTGTAGACATGAACTACTACAAATAACTTTGTTCCTATCAAAATAGGAATACTCAAAGGCCTGTAAATTGACATGTTTAATCTCTCCAACATTGAGTTCACATACTTGCTTTGGCCCAACAAAGTCTTTCTATTCACTCTATCTCTTTTGGACTTCATACCCATAATGTACTTGGCCACTCTCAAGTCCTTCATGTCAAATTGTGCTGAAATTTGAGACTTCAAATCACAAATCATTTCCTTACTATTACCAAAGAAAAACATTTCATCTACATACAATGTGATAACAATAAAATGATGACCATCCATCATATAATAAATAAAATGATATGATTTGGATCCCAGAAACTCCAATCCCAACATAAAAGAATCAAACTTTTGGTACCACATCCTAGGTGATTTATTGAGACCATATAAAGATTTTTTTAGTTTAAAAACCAAATTTTCTTTACCTTTCTCTAGGTAGTGCTTTGACTATGTCATGTAGATCTCTTCCTCCAAATCACCATGTAAAAACACTATTTTCACATCCATCTATTATATCTCCAAATCAAACATTGTTTTTGATTAGATAAGTGGCAAAATAGGGTGTCCATCCCATAACAGTAAAGCCAAAAAAGGCGCACCAAAAACTATAATAGTTTAACAACCATCAGAGTTTAAGCAAAAGACCAGTAAGACAAAACAAACAAAAACCACAGAACTAGTAGTTCGATAGCAGACTAACAAAAGACACAAACAAGCCACCAATGGATAATTAAACATTTTGTCCCAATCATCAACTAGAAACTGGAAAATGTCTTGGTAGTCCTTCAGCTTCTTGCCTTTCTTGCCTTTGTCATCCAGCTCTGCCTCCTGAAGAATCGCAAGGGTCGTGGCAGATCTATACATCACCTTAGCAGAGAAATTAGCCAGAGTGCTATATTTCTGCTCTAGCTTACTAACCCGCATTGTTAGGTCTTCAATTTCTTTGTTCTTACTGATTTTGGCACCTTTTTCTAGTTACCTTTACCTTTGCCTTTCTTCCCTTTCTCATAACTAATTGAGTTCGAACCATGAACATTAAGTTTAGGGAAGTTGCTGGGTCCCTCCTCTTCCACCATAATCTTATCACTTTTCATTTCTTTGTTAACATAAATTTCACCACCCAAGAATTTAGTCTCCGCCACCTCAGTGTCCACCTTGTTATTTCCTTCAGAACCAGTGCCATGCTGCTTAATCAACGTTCTTTGATTTTTTTCCTTCAACTCTTCATTGCCCTGTTGGCCCCCCGAGTCTTCCTTATTCATTTCCTCAGTCTGTTCTTCACCCTGCTAATCACCATACTCAATCTTCTGCATGTCCCAAGTCAACATAGCTTCAGTGGATTCCTTATTCAAAGCTGACACCTGATGAGGCATGGGGAACGGTTTAGCAGCAAGTCTGGATGATCTCCTAGATGACAAAATCCTAGGTTTTCTTTCAATAATGGTGTAGTCTTCATCTACATTGTTAGTATTCTCACTTTCCTCCTCTGAGCTCACTTCCTCCACCACCATGGGCTTAGAAACCCTAGTACCACTACCAGTGCCCCTTTCATCAATCGTGCCACTGCGGATTTTCTTAAGGGGGTAACCTGAGCGGGAGAAGCATGTAGAGTTTTCCTCTTAGCAGGGGTAGCTGCCAGGGAATTAGGGGTCATGTCCTTAGTGGAGGGCTCAAGGCTAGTAATCATAGAGGGTTTCTTTTTACCGGCTTTAATATAGGAATCTGGGGTAATTTTAGTAATGATCACCGGATTGTAAATTTCCTTGGTAGCTTTGGGAGAAGGGGACGACTCAATTCTAGCCAGGGTGAGGGTTTTGGGAGGACAAAGAGCAAGGTTGAACTTATACAGCCTCATTATGAGTCCCTGGTGAAGAGGGAGTTTAGGTTTACTAGGGTCTAGAGCGTGTTGTTCCTTAGAAGAGATTATAGATAACTTGAGGGAGGAGAGGAGGTAAAATGAGAAACTAATAATCTTACTACATCTAAAATGATTTAGGATCACGAAATGATAATGAAAAAACCTTCTAAACCTTCCTTCCAGAGTAAAGTATTTCATAATCATGAAACATACCTCATCCCAAGGTTGAGGAAGCTTCTGCATATCAAAACCCCCTTGAAGGCTGTACAAGACCTCATCCTTCTTAAGAAAAGTCTTCATGCCCTCATTATCAGAGACTTTGCTTTTCTTAGGGTGCTTGGTGCCATCAAAGGGCATGCTGGTAGCCATACCAATCCCCTCCTCAGAGATGTCGATAGTCACATTGCCCACCTTAGCCTTTCTGTTATCATAAGATTGTAGGAATTGAACAGAGAGGTTCTCATCGAAACCTTAAAGGCACTTCAAATAGGAAGCAACACCCCCTTCTTGACAAATATGCCAGATAGTCTCATTTTGTTTAAACCCTTTGCACGACTCCGGCTCCGTGCATGTTCTATCCCCCCCATCACATAGTCAGAAATCTTAAGCAAAAAAACCTTGGAGGTAACAGACTTAGCAAAGCAGGAAGTGAGAAAAAACTTAGCAATTAAGCCTCTGCAATTCCCATTCCCAACAATGCCAATAAAAATGGTAGCAATGATTTTCACAGCCTTCCCATCGGCTGATGTGGTGTACTTGCGATAATTCATCTTATGCGGACTATCAAAACCTTTCTTCTCATAATGGGGGAACAATAAATGGTCATTATTATTGTTTGTGTTGCGCGACGTCGAGCAGTCCCGAGACTTCACGTGCCTAGACAGGTGGACCATCTCCACAGGCCTCCAACTCAGTATGACTTTAGTGAAATCTTCAATCTGTAGGCAATAGCAAGTACAAAAAAGAAGCCACATCATCACTTTGTAATTCTACTAATAGTATCCAGCTAGTAGGGGGTTCTAGCTCTCCGCTGAATGTTCCAGTTAACCATAGTGTGGTGAGGGTTTAGATACATGGGTAACTAGGGGTAGGACTAGAGTCTTTGACAATAAGATTTTGAATTTGTTATGAGAGGTTTTTTGCGCTTCTCGAGCAACGCCAAGTGTCCAAACCCTGACCTAAGTTAGCCAGAGCATCAACTGCTTTATTTCCCTCCTTGTAAACATGTTCAACCTCATTGTGAGTGAACCTGGATAGAAGGTAGATGATATCTTCCGTTATGCTTTTCATTTTCCATCCATTGATAGACCTCCCTTGGGCCGCGTCAATGATAATTTTGGAGTCTCCTTCGACTCGAAGCTTATGCATCCCCATAGCATGAGCTAATTGTAGGCCTTTTAACAATGCTAAACCCTCAACAACATTATTGGATTGGATCCCGATCACACCCGCATAGGTAGCTAAGTAGGTTCTGTCACTATCTCTAAAGATCCCACCACCACTAGCCAGACCCATATTCTTTTTCTCTGCCCCATCAAAATTGAGCTTGGTCCAGCCTCTGGAGGGGCTTCCATCGAGTTTGAAGTCTGGACAACTTTTTAGCATTGTCAACCTTGTTCATATCAACTTCTAGCCACCAGTTCTTGGCAATTTGAGTTTCCACAAGGGTAGGTGGACTCTCAGCCACCTACAGGGTGTAGGAGGACGTGTTCTCAGCAATAGCTCTGCACAAAGAGTAAAACACATTGTTAGCAGGTCGGGTTTTATCCTAAAAAATATGATTGTTTCTTTCCTTCCACACACTCCATGCAAGGTGGGGCGGTATCTGTCTCGAAAGTTCCCTTATCCTAGGGTGAGAAAAGGTGGAGACTCGACTTAGGGCAAAATCCATAAAGGTTTCTGGAAAAAGCCAATTAAGCTCAAGTTTTTGGAGGGTTTTTTCCCAAATCTCCTTAGAGAACTCGCAGTGGAATAATATATGCTGCACAGACTCTTATTCCTTGAGGCACATGACACATCTGTTGACCATTAGGAACCCCCTTTTGTTGAGATTATCAGTGGTTAGGACCTTATTGTGTGCCACAACCCACCAATAAAAATTGATTTTGGGAATAAGTTTGCTATTCCAGACTTTCTTCCACAACTGGTTATCTTGTCCACTGTTGGTCAACAGTTGGTAAGCCAACTTAACCGAGAAGTTACCTTTTTGATCCTGTCCCCATAGCATTTTGTCTTCTCTTTGAAAGACCAGGATTTTGTGAATGTCAAATTCCTTTTGAAGGCTCTGGCACTCTATCCTCTCTATCAGGTTAAGAGCACATTCAGAAATGCTCTTCCAAGTCCTCTGATTTTGGGGGAGACTCGTAATGTAGTTGCAGATCAGGTTACCAAAATGACTAACTCTACTATATCTTCTGTCAGACAGTGGACCCTCCCTTAACCAGTTATCCTCCCAAAACCTAATTTTATCTCCTTTTCCCAGCCTCCACTTGATGCCTTGCGATAACATGTTTATGGTTTTAGTCATTTTGTTCCGAATGATAGAGCCTTTGGGAAGGGATTCTCTTTCAAGGATTCCTATATTGGTATCATTCTGAAGGTATTTGGCTTTTATTATTTGGATCCAGTCTTTCTCCTCTTTAAGAAAGTCCATCCAACTTTGGCCAGCAAGGCCTTGTTCATTCCCTGGATTCTTCTGATTCCTAGACCCCCCTGCCACTTGGGCTAGCACACCCTGTCCCAACCAATGAGGGAGATTATTTTCCTTTCCTCCATTCCAGTCCATAGAAAAGTTCTTTGAATCCTTTCTAACTTGTCCACCATGTACTTAGGAATTTTAAATAGGGATAGAAAGTAGGTGGGGATACCTTGCAGTGAAGCTTTAAGAAGCTGGTGTTTGCCTGCTTGACTTAGCAATTTACCTTTCCAACCCTCCATCTTCTTCTGCACTCATTCCAAAATCATATTCCAAATCAAAAATTGTTGCTACAAATAACAGTAACTTGATAGATGTTAGCTTTGCAACATGGGAAATATTCTCACCAAAGTCTATCCCCTCAACAAGGGAATAACCTTTTGTAACCAACCTTGCCTTATACTTTTTATACTACCTTTAGAACCAATCTTCATTTTGAATACCCATTACATCCAAGAGGCTTTCTTCCTTCTGGCAATGGTACCAAGTCCCACGTGTCATTTTCCCCCAACACAACCATCTCCTCGTACATGGCCACTCTCCCTAACTCAGAATCACTCATATCCACTATTTCCTCCACAATTCTAGGCTCCTTGGTATTAGTAATCATAGAAAAATACACCTCCAATCAGAAGGAGTATACTTGTCTGGTTGCTTTTGTGAAGTGGATCTCCTTAAGAGCTAAGGTGGAGGTTTTGCCTCCTCTTCAAAACTATCTAAACTATTTAAGCTCTCCTTTTTAGGTCCATTAGATTCTTGTTCAACCTTCTTGGTCTTTGGGGATAGTTGAATCATATATTTCTTCCCATCCTCTTCTGGTTGTAATATTATGGAAGAATGCTTAATTTCTTTGAAAATCACACTTTTTCTATATAAAACTCTCTTGTGCATAGGGTCCCAAAGATTGCACCTTTTCACATCAATGCTATAGCCAATGAAGATACATTTTACTACCTTATTCTCCAACTCTGACTGCCTCCCTAGGCATGTGTGCATATGCATTGCAACCAAAAACCTAAAGATGTCATAATGAGAGATTTTCTCTTGTCCACACCTTCATAGGTGTCTTTTCAACAAGAGCTAATATAGGAGACCTATTAACTAGGTAACAAGTCGTAACAACTACTTCTATCCAAAACTTCTATTCCAAGTTGTCTCCATTGATCATACCCCTAGTCCTCTACATCAGTGTCTTGTTCATTCTTTTTGTAACTCCATTCTATTGAGGGGTATATGGAGTTGTATTATGTCTTTTGTTTTGTGCTCCTTACAAATTTGTCAAAATCTATTGAACAAAACTCACTTCCATTGTTAGTTCTCAAAGCCTTAATATTTCTACTAGTTTGATTTTCTATAAGGGCTTTAAACTCCTTAAAATGAATGAAGACTTTAGATTCACTTGTGAGGAAATAGATTTACACCCATGTCCTTCTAGAATTATCATTTATAAAAGATACATAGTACAAAGACTTAGGAATAGAAGGAACATTTATAGGACCAAATACATCAGAATAAATTAAATCCAACATCCCAGAAGATTTGTGAGCACTCGTGTAAAACTAAACATGGTTTTGTTTACCATATATGCAATGTTCACATAAATCAAACTCAAGAGCACAACTAGTTAACTCCTCTACACGATTTTTATTTTTAAGGTCTTGAGACCCTTCTCACCTATGTGGTCCATTCTTTGGTACCATAACATTGTCTTTTTTGTAGGTAACTTGCTCTCTAAAGCAAGAGCTTTCTTAGGTGCCTAGGAAGAACAACCATAAAAAATGGATACAACACTCCTCTTTGCTACTAGCTTCGATGGTGAAAGTGTAGATTTTGCATCTATTGGCTATAAGAATGGAGGAACTATTTCACTGAATAGTAGATGCATCCAGTTGAAACAAAGTGCCCATGTGATCAGCCTTAGTGAGTACCATAGGTCTTCACACCATCTTACACCCTCCATTAGAGAATACAACTTGCACACCCACATCATTCAATTTGCTCACTAATAACAAATTTTGTGCCAAACCAGGGATATGTAGAACATCACTGATCCCCTTCACACATCCATCTAGGAATCTCATAAGAACTCTTCCACAACTAATAATCTTTAAGTGAGACTCATATTTAAGGTACATCTTCTCACCATCATATTCTTCATACTTAGAGAACCACTCTCGATGGGAGGTCATATGTAATGAAGCACTTGAGTCAATCAACCACATACCTTCTAATGCATGTGTTATCAAGGCTATGACAAAGACATATACATCATCTTGAGAGGACTTCTCATACTCATCATCTAAATCATTTTTCTTTATCTTCTTCTTCTCCTCTTTGAAGTCTCTATAGTAGTGCCCAAGCTTGCAATAGTTCCAACACTTAGCCTTAGAATTTCTAAGAGATTTAGATCTCCCATGGAATTTAGATCTTGAATCTTCTCTCTTCTTGTCCTTCTTCTTGCCTTTGTCTTTTGGTCTTCTAGGAACTAGTAGGGCCTCCTTAGTTGATTCAGAAGCTTTTCTTTGCATCTCGTTTGAAAGTAATGATCTCGTGACCTCATCCATCTTGAAATTAGAGGTAGTGCAACCAATGGCCATCACAAGGTGATCCCATGAGTTTGAAAAAGAATAAATAAGTGTCATGGAATGATCCTCCTCTATTTTCACTCCAATAGAGTGCAATTAGGTCATGATCATATTGAACGTGTTCATGTGCTTGGCTACAAAACCACCATCCTCCACTATGAGGGTATGCAATTTATTTCTTAGGAAAATTTCATTCACTAGGGATTATCCTGATAAATTTCTCCCAACTTCTTCTAAAGGGCTTCTATAATGGCTTCATGTACTTTTAACAACACTGAATCTACCAAACATAGTTAAATGAGACCCTTCACTTTTCTATCCAATATGTCCCAGTCTTCTTGTTTCATTGTAGTGGGTTGGGGTCTTAATACAACAACCCATAGATCTCAATCTATGAGCATATCCTCCATCTTGAGCTTCCATAACTCAAAGTTAGTTCTTGTGAATCTCTCCATTGCTATCCTTGACGTGCTTGCCATTTTTCCTACAATACGATTTCCTTTTATGCAAGCTCCTACTCAATCCAAGATTAGTACCAAAAACCCTGTCCCTAACACCTAGAATATTAGGTGATTAGCCTTTGATACCAAATGAAAGGAAGCAATGGTGTAGAATATACTTCCTACAGTAAACTTTAAGTGGAGGTATGTGTAAAAATAAAAGATCTTACAGTTACAAAAATAAATACATAAAGAGATTATACCACAACAAGATGATTTATGTAGGGAAAAACCTTTTGGGAGAAAAACCCCACACTCCAAAGCAAAACCAACTGTATTATTCAACAACTACAAGGTTATAATATAAATCTCACACTATGCCTTTACAATAGTATCACCAACAATCTAGTTTTTGAGCAATTCTGACAGCATAATATTACCTACAAATTAATCATACAACCCATACTTGGCTCCAATCCAATTGCTCAATATAAATGAGTTCCAATACAAGAAATCATTTAAATGGTAAACAATAAACCATGGGCCAATCCCACGACCCAAATATGACACCCAAATCTAGGGCCCAAATGCCAATGCCCCCTCCATAATGAGTCAACATGCTAATAATAGTAGATGTTCTTATGCTGTCATAACACTTAATAACTTTGTCATAATCCACTCACCAAATTGGGCACTCCATTTTGGCTCCATAATCTTCCTCAAAGATGTTATATGACGTGTCATAACATGTGTTATAAAGTTGGTCAAGATTCCTAATCAACAATGTAACTCCCCTACAATCATGCTCTTACACATCTTACTTTCTCTCACACCATTATCGTTGTCATAGATGCTCTTACACATCCTTCATGATAAGATATTCTCTTACACACTATTATTCACATCATAATAAGGCATACACATGGCATAATGGTCAAGTCATAAGTGGGACACCCTTTTCCATGTGGGCTCACAAATAATAAATAAAAGCAATATTAAATAATTAATTTCGAACATGTTGGACTTGAAAGGTGTATGACACGCCTATCCCAACAAAAGTGGGGGCAAAATGTAATGGTAAAAATTGCATACCCACACCCTTTTTCCTTACACTGTAGGCACACTTTGTTTAAAGTGTTGTAGATGCAATAATTAGCTCACAATTGACATAATCGTGCATGAAATTGACTCACGACATTCCATATCTCAATCTCTCCATCACTAATACCCATATTCACATTCTTGATCCCTAATTCTATTTTTCACCACCTTAGATTAGATCTACAAATGCAGGCTTGACTTGAGTCACTTCCATAGTTGTGGATATAATCCCTTCACTTTTAAAATTCAAAATTCATTTATCCATTGTTGACCACTTCACTCGCTATTGTGAGTTGACTTAGCATGTAATTATGTTGATTTGTGTGCTTGATTAATATACTTAAGGACATTCATTCTATTATTTAAAGATCATCAAGGACATCCTTGGTCATTCACTATTGATCACTTCTATTTGGAGAATAGAATGAATCTAGTTCCATTTACATCAGAGATCACTTCATCTTAGGCCCATTGCATGATTCCCCACTATTGTTGATCCTTTCACTCAGACCTGTAAAGTTGGTCCATCGAGGGATCTGACCTAGGAAAACATGAACCTTGTGATCTAATAGATTCCCCAAAGGTGTTTATAAACATTGCCCTTACATCAACACATATATCAAGATCAAGGTGAATGGATAAAATCATGGCAATTTGTGTCAAATTAGGCATACACACATAACATCAAATCTGCATAGAAGATTAGGTCCACACTCATGAAGGTTAGGTTTAGAGGCGCAAAGGTGAACTAGAGCGACAAATGATAATTTTTAGAATATGATATCTTTGTCACAAAGAACCCTAAAAATCTAGAATCAAGGCTCAATTGTTGACATCTGATGCATCATCTTTCCATCATCAATTATCAAGCTAAGTCTTGTTTTCCATTTATCTTATTTTTGCATTTAATTTTTGATGTTCAGTGCCAACTCCTTTGCCTAAATTAATTTATGCTTTAATTGAATGCATTTATTTAAATTAGCCTCGATAAAATTAATAAAGGTGAAATAAAACCCCATCACTTATATGGAAATGAAATCATATTAATAACAGTAAAAACCTACTATTCTCATTAGCAACCATGGTCCACACCATCACATCTTAAATTTGACATTAACCCTACTTGCGAATCAATTTTTTGGTGATGCTTATCCATTCGTAATTATCATTGAGACACTAATGCATACCATAGAATCTTGTTAAGTGTGAAATTTCTCCTTTCGTGTTATATATAGAGTCTTATAATTTTTTTGATGCCATGTCCAAATTTCCTTTTCATATAATACAATATATTTTTTGGTGACCCCTATCCATTCATTATTATCCTTCAAATACTAATGCATACCATAGAATCTTGTTAAGTGTTTGAAAAATTTCTCCTTTCATGTTATATATAGAGTCATAAATTTTTTGACAACATGTCGAAATTTCCTTTTTCATATAATACAATACAATATATATAATCCTATAATTTTTTTTGACTATATTCGAAATTTCTTCTTTCATATATAATAATTGCATATCCCAAATTTTTCCTTTCAAACAATACAATATTTCTAAAATTTTGATTATATTTTATAGTAAAAATGCCTAAATACAGCCATACATTAATCAAATCAAGGGGTTGCACACCATGTATTTACATTTCTTTTTCCTAAGTCACATTTATGTTTTTCTTGTTTTAGCTCTAACAAAGTTCTTTCCTTTGTTTTTTTTTTAAAACTTTCCGTTTTTAACTTGGAAGTTTGTGATCTTAGTAGAAGCTTATGTACATACTGCCATTCACTGGTCCTGGGCGAACGTTAATATTAAAAAAAATAATAAAAATGATATCATCATCTCATTTATAACCATTTGAAGCGCTAATCTAAAACCCTATGCTAAAACCCTTGGGGTTTTCTACTGCATTCATTACCAGGGTTTTACGCTTCGAGTCTTCTTCTATTCTTTCATTCCTCTATTCCCTATTCATTTTTCTTAATCCAGCCTCATTTTTAATCTTATAATTTTAATGACATTTGCTGCAAAGAATGCAAATGCAAGGGTTTTTTGAGCTGTGGAGCTTTTAAGCTGTTACTTCGATGCACAGTGTTTTATTCGTGTATTGTCTGGGGTTCGATTCTCGTCCAGGTCGCGCATTTTAGGTTTGTCTACAGATGGCTGCTGCTGCGGTTACCAGGGCCAGGTCTTCCAAGTCCTTGGTTCGATTCTCGGCGCCTCTTTCGTATGCATTGAGAGATGTCACTTCCTCTTCTTCTGGCTGCCATGAATGGGGAACAGATCTTTGGTGGAGAAGGACAATGGCAACGTTCACCAGAACGTAAGTTTACTCAATCTTTATTGTCTCCTTACGTTCACGCAATCTTTATTGTCTACTTCATTATTCGAATCATTTTTTTTAACGAGGGGAAATAAGAAGACTTGTAAAATTTCAACACATATTACTATCGGTCTGAAGGTGCTGTAGTATAATAGTAATTGGGACCAGAGTTTCAAATCCCTGACACCAACAGACACGGGAAGATTTGAGTGTGACTCTGGTTTTAGGCTATAAGATTGCAATCATCTCGAAGTTATCAATTAAAAATGATGCAAAAGTTATTGCGATTTTTGTTTTGGGGAAATGGATAAAACAAAAAAATTATGTTATACACAGTCAATTGGAAAATCGCTTTCAGTACCTGAACCTGCTTCTCCTGGTGGCGATGGTCAAATGTAGCATAGCCATGCCTTTATTCATATATTCCACCATCCCCTCTTCGAAATAGCTTTCTTTGTAATAACGAGCTCACATAAACGGACAAAGGTGCTTGGAAGAGGCATTTACCATAATGGATAATAGAAAAATTACAAATCTAAACATATGAGTAAATACCAACATATTTTCAAACATAACACATTACAAAATCACTTCAAGTTTTCACTCCACACCCACAACACAATAGTCACCTATAACCTCACCCGAAAGCTACGAAGGAAAAAATCAATTTTTGATTCAAAAATCACTGTGATGTTTTCTTTTCTTGCTCAAGTTACTGAATTTTGTATGATATAAAGTTAAACAGATATTGTCTCACAAACTGGCCTCCAAGGAAACAGGGGAAGCTTATTGCTGGTGATATTTACCATATGGCAGGGCAGAGAATATAAGAATCCTAGCATAAAAGCAACTAGCAACCTTTTTTCCAGACATACACTATTATGCACAGAATAGACACAGCCTGGGTACAATTTAGGCCATTACCAGAGCTCTGGAACAAGAAAACATGGCCTGGGTACAATTTAGGCCATTACCAGAATTCTGAAACAAGAAAAGTAAGGTCATGTGATTTCAAACTCTAAAAATATCAGTTTCAAAGGCCAAATGTTAGATAAAAGATCTAGTGGGTGGAGTCATTAAATAGCTTGGTCCCATTGAGTGGATTACCACTCAGATTTTTCTTTGGCAGGTTGGCCGCAAGGCATCTATATCTTTCCAATCTATGTTACCGAATTGTCCTGAAATCTGGGTACATGTCCTACCGGAATCGGGTACGGTGTGGAATCGACTGTGGGTTTGCACAGGGTTCGGTTTGGAGCAATTGGATTCACTGGGAAATGTTGCAGCTCAAACCCGGGTGATTCTGAGGTGGACGTGGCAGATCCGGAATGAATCCAAAATGATTCAAGCAGTTGGCAAAGGTTTCAATGCATTTTTCATTGACTCTTTGACCGCGAAACCCTAAACAACTGTCGCAGCAACGCTAAACACTATAGCCGTGAATTTTTCAAGCCATGTTTACCTATTTCATGTGTATTTTGTTTGTATGTGGGTGGAAAGGGCAGTTATCAGTCGCTGATGTTTGAGTTAAGGCATTTTGAGGTTGAAATGGCAATTGGGAGTTGCAGCTTTATTTCACGGTCATGAGGGCGTACGTCAGTCTGAGTGGGAAGGCTGCATAATATATTTGCTGAAATTGCATCATTATTAACATTTCACAAGCACTTGGATGAAATAATGTCTTTTACGAGCAAGGTGGAGCATGGGGAATATAAAAAGTTTATTGAGAATCATATATACAAGATATGCCAAGCATCGTGAAATATGCATTTTTTACATCATACATGGACAATATAAATTGAGTCTAATAGTTTTAGAACACTTTGCTACATTATAGTATTCAATCTTCATTAGTTTTGTTTAGCATATTAATTTTGATCTTAACTTTACTACTAATGTAGATTAAGACTATGCATAATTTTATACATAAGATTAAGACTCTATGGCAGATTATATGTTATGATAAACAAAACTAACTTTTAACTTAACTTTATACAAATGTAGATTAAGATTAACTTTATACATTTTAATTTTGAACTTTAACTTTTGATCCACCATATCATGCATATGCGATATTTTGAACTTAAGTTTAACTTTTGTTTATATAATTTTCATATGTTTTTTGTATGGTAGGCATGTTTAACTCTTTTCCAAATGGCAGGCTTTGTGTAGTGGATTTTCCCAACAAATTTGCAACAGGTCTTTGAACTCAAATCCTGAAAAAACGGAGGGAAGAGTGGGATGTTTCATGTTTGATGGGACTGTGTTATTGCAAATGGGATCAAAATTTTCTCAGTAGCACACACTGGGATAATTATGGTAGCCTCCTTCATGAGGCCTTTTTCTTGGAACTTGAGTAAAACAGAACCATCATAAAAGCTACGGGGAAAAAGCATGCTACTAAATCATAATCACCAAGAACAGAAAACATATTCATTTTGGAATGTAGACTTATTGTTTGACATTCTGAAAATCATTATGCATTAGGAATCTTTAGATGTCAAGTAGCAAAGATAATAAACACAAGCACCAACATTCAGTGGATGTACATGGTTAAACAAATCAAGTGTTGTTCAAGTTTGACGATTGTGTATGGACAGACATGGTTTTTGAAGGTTTTGCTACTTGCACTCTATATAAATTGAGACATTGCTATAATGTCTGATGCTAGAATTAGAAGCGGAAGACCCATGTTAAATGATATGTATTTTTGAAGAGACAACAAAAGCTACAGAGAATAAGAAACAATTACAAGGAAAAGGCAACTTCATAACTTAAAGAACTTTGGGTGCTTGTGAAGTGAGAAAGTAGAAATTGGGAAAACCTAAAGTACTACAAGGAAAAGAATGAAAAACTGGCGGCAGATAAAAACATTACTACAAAAAATGAAATTAATCAATTTGGTAATCAAGTGCAAGGAGGATAAGAATGATGATGAAACTGAACAAGCATGGATATGATTATAACAAGTAAGTGTAATACTGAACAAGCATGGATATGATCCTAACAAGTGAGTGTAATAAATTCAGCATCAATTTTCCAAGAAAGATCTTATAGGCGCTTTTCTGACCATTCTGGTTTCTGAAATCTCCATGAATGTTGGACTGCAAGTCTGCTTTGAAGCAATGCAAGCGCCAAGTGTATCTTATTGCATTCTTTGTCTTGTAACCTATATGATGCTTATTGATGGTTGAGGCATTAGAATGGCTGACTATAAAGGCATTTCCATTCTTTGATAAGTTATAAGTGTATAACCATGTCACGAGGTCACCCATTTTGTGTTTGGGTAAAAGGCTAAAACAGAAGCACAGTAATATGAATTGCAAAACTTGCTAAATTTTGGTTGGATGACATGACCTGTCTCTACAACAAGTCCATTGGTGAGGCTTGGCCAAACCTCCTGTAGTTTGTCAATGTTGACAAAACTTTGAAATAATTGGAGAAAAATGGACCTGGCACAAGAAAAAAATTGGCTATTTAGAAGTATATAAACAATTCAGAATTTTGAATTTTCTTCCTGTTTTGACGGAGTGACAAGTCTTCTTTCTCTCTTTGGCTTGCCGACTCCTTCCAAAGTCTATCACTATGTCTGATATAGATGTCTCTGTGGAGCATTTGGTTTGAGTGCCTCTGGGGTGTCCCCTACTGGGATAATGTAGAGGTATACTTCTACAATATACTAATCTCATGATATGCTCAAGGATGATATTTGACACATTTAGAATGCATGCCACCACTTATTGTTTCAGAACTCCAGGTGTGATACTTTATTTTCATTGGTTAGGCATTTAATGTAGTGTTAATGTAAATGAGAGGTAAGAAATAATAACAGGAAACCATTGTAGATCATTTATTATTTGGATGACAATTAGGTGCATTGTAACCGAGCAGAAGAAAGAGATGAAGTTTAATGAAGGTTGACATTCCAGGACCAAGAGCTTTGAAATTGTATCATTTGCTGACAGTCTCCCGTTTACCAAAATAACATGTGTATTCTTTCTGAAATAGTAAGTATTGTTGCTTTGCAAGGAGGTGCTAGGTTTGGTGTTATTGTGACAAACACTTTCAGTGTTGTTCAATGAATGCTCTGATTGCTGTTTAGAAATGCAAATATAGGATCCATATCATTTGATATCCTTCAAGAATTCAAAAACCATATTTTTTTATTGTCAGCTTTGTGATACATCCCCTTTAATTTGCTGCTGTTAATTTCATGTGTGACATGGGAGTGTTGTTTTTCAGGGTTCCCAAATTACTCAGTACTAAATAGGACATGTACTCTAGCATTTTTCTAGTTGAGTGGATGTAAAGGGTTTTGTAAGAGTTTCTGGTAAGGGTTTAAATTCTATTGTAGCATTTTACCCTAATGGAATAGCCTCTTTTTATAATTGTATAATCTGGAGAAATCATTGTAATTGGAGGGAAGCTAAGTCACCGTTTCGGTTTTGGGTATGGTGGTACAACAATTTTTTTTTGGCTTGGATTTGTTTTGGGTGCTTCTGTACAAAAAATACAAAAATCATAAATATATACATATTTGCAGCCTAAAAACATGAATTAAGTTCAGAATACCACATAGCATGCATATAATAAACCATAGCAGCAAAAATGTTTTGGAGAAAAATCGGCAAACCAAAAGTATAAGATTTGAAAAAATCGAATTTCCAAAAAAGTACAGAAATGCTAAAAAAGAAGGAAAAAACATGACGATTTTTAAGTTTAAATGCATTTTAATAGCATAGAGACATAGAGATAAAATAAAAATGAGAGTTTAGCCCATGAATTGTGGATAATATACAAGTTAATGTGTCCATTTGATGAATAGGCTTCTACAAAACTAAGAAAAATCTGAAAACTTATTCGTTGTCAATTACTTTTCACTTCAATGCATGTATTACAACACAAAGGTGCAGGTACATAGGAGCCAAAATCGTTGAAGTTGGACAGGAACTTGTGAAGTTGTTGAATGCATGGGCAAGAGACTGTGAATTCGTTGAAGTTGTAAGAGCCAAACAAATGTGAAAACAGAGAAGTAAAATGCATCAAAAAAAATGTAAATAAACACATCGAAAACCAAGGTTGCTACGGAGATTGATACTGTTATTGGCATAGTTTGAAAACTCGGACTTGGCGACCCAAAATTTTGACTCGGACTCGGGACTCGGCAAAAACTTGGAAACACTTGGCAAGAAAAACATAATTATACTAGAATAAAATGTAAACTAATGCATTTAGAGAACACATAAGTTTATTTTGATCATCAATTTATCATAATTCAAAGATTATATATGTCATATGACCCATCAAATCAATAAATGTCATAGTTCCATGGAGTCTCAGAATAGGGGGACCAACAACTTGGATTTGGGGGCAACTAGGTGACAGTGGTAGGCGGGGGTTTGGGGGTGGAGCCCCCAATGGGGTCGAGGGGCAGCACCCCTCATAGGGGTCTAAGGGTGGAGCCCCCAGTGGGGTTGAGGGAAGCACCCCCAGCGGGGTCAAGGGGTAGCACCACCACGAGATTGTGATGTATAGTATTAATGAATCATGCGTACTTAGAAGTGCAACATAATAGCAATAGATTTATATTCCTATAAGACTTAAACTAATACCTTCTATGATGAAAAGTCCTTTCAAACTAACACCTTTAGGCCCTATATGTGCAATAAGTTATAATGTGTTGTGTACAAAGGTGACGTGTCCAACTAATGACAACATTTATAAATTTATGTTCATTTAAATATAAATAAAATGTAATAGATTCCTATCTCCCTAAGGTGATGGTCTAGGTGTAATTAAGTTTAATATTCTCAAAACACAATATAATACCCATGCAAAAATGAACCCCCATAATCAAGAAATAACACATTGTAAATTACACCCCCATTGTTATATACATATATCTTCATAAGTAATATTAAAACATATATTTATAATATGTATTACCTAAACATTATAATAAGTATAAATGTAAGTAGCATATTCAAATATAACTTAATAAGCTTAAGTAACTCTTTATATATATACTTAGAAAGGGACATGAGATTCATTTCTACAATAAGATAAAATTCATTAATATTTTACTTTAAGAAGAATTGAAGTGTTAATAGATATTCTAAAGGACTCTAACATAAAAAAAAAGAGGAATATTCAGATGTATAAATAAAAATGAAACAATCCGAACCCTAATTCCCAATGGTCTTGCTCCCTTCCTATTCATTTCTTTCCATTTGTTTTGTTCATTGAGCCCTTTTTCTTAGGTCAAAATATCAGTGCGGCAGCCAAGAATGCATAGGAGTATGCTAGAATATTGCAATATTCTCCCAAGGTTGCCAGTTTGAGTCTCTATGTCACGAATCTTGTGCGATCATTTTGTGCTCAATCTACATTTTTTTGCATAAAATTAAAATGCACGTGTTAGACCCCTTTTCCATGATTTTATTGCACAAAAAACCCTAACAGAAGAAAAATGCGGATGCCAAACAATTTTTTCATGATTTTATACCGATTTAAACGTGATTACTCGGCAAAAGAACGGTCAAAATCGTTGACCACGATTTCAGAAATAATCAGGGGGTAAAAATCGCAACCGGCGGCTATTTGCAATTTTTACGTTTATTCGCGAAAACACCACAAAAATTAAAAATACTACTTCAATGTCAATTTATCAAATTTGAATGTCATGATAGATATTTATTGTTCAATATTAAAATAATAAAATCAACAAGTAGCATCATACGTGTCTTCATAAAGATCATTATTATCATCATTGACAGTAGATGATGTAGGTAGATTAGAAGAACCACAAGGAGAGCTAGTCCATTGGCACTTTCACTAAATGTATGCTAGCTATCTAACTCAAAAAAGAAGATTGTTGGGAAGCGGAAGCATACAAGTTAGTATGTTTGTGGCTTTACATTCCATAGCTTCGTTACCCCTTCCTTGTAGTCATTTTGTTTGTGTGAAAGTAGGTGCAAGTTGGAATGCACATGCACCAACTCCTTTGCCTTTTTTGATGCTAATCAATTGCACTTTACTAAGTGGATGAAGGAGTATGTATTTTGATTCTGCTTATATAAAGACGAACTAACAACCTATTAAGGCAATGTTAGAGCGTTGGAGATATAAAATTATAAATACAACTTCAAATTTGAAAAAAATTATTTAAAAAATTAAAAAAATTCAAATTATGAGAGTTTTAGATAAAAAAATAAAAAGCTTACTTGGGATAAACTTTGATCGCAAGAGACTATAGGTGTTGGAATGTTTGGCCATCGAGGTACCACCAATTCTGAGCATCCTTCTTATACTTGTCATGAAGAGTTGAAATACTTTGACCATTGGAGTGTACAAAATCAACAAATTCATTTGTGACCACATCCTCCAAATTATGATTAGGGAAGAGTCTAGCAAACACTAGCTTGCACCATTTGTTGACTTACACATCTTTGTATGGTGCAATCCTTGGCAAGGTGTAGTGATGTGATCGTTTTGTTCCATCATTCAACAAGAGTTGTTTGCATTTGTTTGAAGAAAGTTATTCAGGATCTTGCGCTTTCTCATTTATTATGATCATCTTCTCAATTATTGAGTTGATGCCATCATATATCTCTCCCAAACATGGCTTATCAATATTAATAGAACAAATCATACTCAAGATGGGTTCGGTGAAATTAAGAAGATACTGCACATGATCCCACCAAATGTCATCTAGGATCATTTGCTTAATAGTTGATGCCCTCTCATTATTGTATTGCTTCTATACAGACAAAAGTTGGTTGATGACCATGCTAGAAAGTGCCTCTCGCACCTTCACAAGTTTTCTTAAGACGATTTTGTTAGAAGGGAATTGGGTCTACACAACCTATTTGAAAATAAAAATAAAAAGATAAAAAACATAGAAGAAAACATATTTAATTTAAAAATTAATTTATTAAAGTGAAACATAAAATATTATTATTTCACTTATCTTCAGTAGCTCCAGGTTCAAGAATAATCTAAATATGCCTTGCAACATGTGGTGGTTGGTGATGAACATTTGAATCTCTTCGGCCTCAGAATACCCCAGTTTGACCCAATCAAATTTGTGTGTAAGGTTGATCGAATGGACAACACAAGGTGTCCAAAAGATGTGTGAATAATGTGCCTCAACTAACAAACCAACTGCGCTACAATTTTTTGTGTTGTCCATTATGACTTGGACAATGTTACTAGGCCTCACTTCTTCAATGGCCCCTATGAGGATGCCAATAAATTGTGCATCATTTATCTACCCTTCACAATCCACAACTTTTGAAAACATTGCCCCTCTAGGGGACATTGCAATCATATTGATCAAAGGTTGATTGTTGGCATCTTTCAATCCATCATAAACAATGGACACCCTTCTCTCCAATCATGAATCCTTAATGGGCTTCAATGAATCTTCTACAAGTTTCACCTCCTTTGCCAAGAAGGTGCTCATACCCTGTGCCCTTGTACCTTTTTTGAGCCTCATTAATTTTGCTCACTAGTTCTTGCCAATATGATGAGTGAATAATGTTGAAAGCCAATCCATTTGCATAGATGCATCTTGCAATGTGTTGATCGGCAATCTCTCAAGATTCAATTTGAAATGCCTTTTCCAATGGTTCCTTCATTCTCTTATGTGAAGTGGGCTCTTCTTGATGCATTGCTAAAATTGGGTTGCTCTATTAAAAGTTTAGGAATAGATGGGAAGGAGAGGTCTCATTGCTTGAGATCCTTGGGTCTTATTGCTTGAGATCCTTTCCTTTCCAAAGGATGACTTGTTCTATGGGCAATTGCTTGTTTTGCTTGTTCCTACTCTGTAATATATTCCACCATTTTAAATTTTGGCATGAGTGCACCCTTCTTGCATGGGCAAGCTTTGATGCCCATTCTAGGAATACCACACAAATGGGATTCACCTGACTATATGAACTTGTATATTTCACATCATACCCACTACAAACCCTTACATATCCCCCACCACTTGGAACCTATTGTATTATGTCAACATACTTCCACAATAGTGAATTTGTGTGTATTTTGAAGCGGATTTGGCCCACTGAGCTAGAACTAGCTGCCATTGTAATCCCTATGGCAACAAGTTTGGAAAACAACACATTCCAAACAAATGAAAACACAAAAAATCCCAACTCATTAAATATTGTAATCATATAAGAATGAAAACAAAACAAGAGAGTTCATTTGTAAAAGAAAAAATGAAGAAGAAAAACCAAAACGACTTACCTCCAACCCAGAATCTTCCTCTATGATCTCGTTGGCAGCAAATGGGCTCTTGCACATGCGGAGGAATAGCCATAGTTTAATAACTGGTGACTCGGCAAAACTTGGCAGACCCAAATTCGACTTGGATTTGAAGACTTGGCAAAATTTTTCGAACATTAAAATACACATAAATTTGTAAAATAATCTTTGAAAACACACATAAACTGAATTTATGGAAGTCATAAGTAGTTTTTCCTTCATTTATAAATCAAAAAACAAGTTCAATGCACATCATAGTGTCATACGATTATAAATTACAAATCTGTATTATTATTTTTACAAGTTTCATCTATGGAAAACAGAAGCCCAAAACAAATTTAATTTTTATCTTTTTAAAACCAAAGCAGGGGCTTGGGGGCAGAGACCTCAAAGGGGTTGAGGGGCAGTGCCCCTGGTGCATACCTTGTTGCGACACAGCGCGGGATCAAGTGGTGGTGGAGCCCCCACCACCAAGCTCAAACTAAGGCCTTCAAGATCACATTGACCTTTAGACTCGTGAGTTTTTGAAGATTTTGTCAACGTGTCGATGGAGTGAGAGATAAAAGAAAAAGTTGTGGAAAATGACTGTGTTTTGATACTTTTGTGGCTGAGACTGTTCTTTTTTTAATTAGCGTTGACAAGTGAGTTTCTTCGTTGAACTTGTTAGTTTTGGCAAGTTTGCTTGCTAGTGTCTTGCTGATAAATTGGGAAAAACTTGCAGCCGAGTTTACTCACAAGTAGCTCTGTCGGCCAGGGATTTTTCTCATAAAAACTTGTGAGTCTGAGTTTTTAAACTATGGGAATAGCAATCCAATTGCTTTGGAACCTTCAGTGATAAATCTTCAGCTCTATTTGTATAATGACAAGCAAGAATGGAAGTTTAGCAATTGTATTTGGTTTGTCTTTTCCATTCAAAATGAGGTAAATGAGTTTGTTTTAGTGTTTCAAACTGTTTAGTGTCACTTTTAGGGTCAGGGCTCATGTTCTTAGGTTGAATAGTCAACCTTTTAGTCAAAAAAGAAAAATAAAGTGAAATTGCTGCAGGGTTCGCCTTGGGTTCTCCGCGTCCTGCAAAACGGATCAGGATTTGCTTGGGTCCACTGCAGAGTGAACTTGGCTGAATCCAGGTCCGTTCTGCAGGACCTTGGCTGGATCCATAGGGTACCCGGATAGAGAACAAACTGGACTTGGATCCGGGGGTTTCCTTGAGCGAACTGGTAACATAGGAAAGTTTTACATATATTGTTATCTCCACGTTAGCAAAAAAAGCTGGAAATAGAATATGAATTAGCAGATGTGCTGGTAACAAGGATGGCTATTATTTTGTTTAAGTTGTCGTTTCTTAAAATAATTTACAGTAATCTTTTGTCTATTTCAGGAAACCTCATGTGAATATTGGAACCATTGGACATGTTGACCATGGGAAAACGACTTTGACAGCTGCAATTACAAAGGTTTGAAATTCACAATTTAGCTTTAGTTTTTTTTATTTTTAAAATTCCGTGTGTTCTTCTTTGGAGAATTTTATGGGGTGTCTTTTCCTATTTTCTGATCACACTCAATTTCCATAAGTTGTAGTTTTAGCTGTGCAATCAATTCTTTGTTCGCATTTCTAATCCTAGCAGCTTAGCAAGATCAATCATTATTGATGAAAGAAGTATATGTCTGTGATGTATTTGTTTTCTGGGCAGGTATTGGCAGAAGAAGGTAAAGCTAAGGCAGTTGCTTTTGATGAGATTGACAAGGCTCCAGAGGAGAAAGCCCGAGGAATTACCATAGCAACGGTCAGTGCTTCTCTACAATTGTGTTGTTTTATTAAAGAACGGATGTTTGTTTTGGTCACTCACAATCTATTGAAATATTTTATTGGCTTAATATGGTACATGTTAAAAATCTGTACTCTCCTCTTGATAAGCATTTGCTGTAATTTTTAGTTTATTTTTGGACATCTGTATCTGTTTTCTGGATTGCAGCTTCAGTTGTCTTTTCAGTTAGTGTGTCTGTATACAGCTTCTAGGTTTATGCCTAGTTCATTTATCTAATACTATTCATTGACTCATAGTAGTTTTCTGTATTTTGAATGTAGTTTTTTGAAATTGCCTATGATGTTTAGGCTTTCTGCTGAATATGTGTATCTTTTTTTATGTAATGCTTGTTTACTTTCAGGCACATGTCGAGTATGAAACAATCAAGCGACATTATGCACACGTAGATTGCCCTGGACATGCAGACTATGTGAAAGTAAGATCAATGTATTTAAATATCTTATTTTAAATATGAACCAGATTGTCTAAACATGGGAAAGTTAGCAAGTCATGCTGAGGAAGACTAGAGAGCATTATTGTAGTTGTGGTGTAAGATATCATCATATACGAATAGTAATTGCATGTTGTGAAAACTAATTCTTGAAAAGCTACAAATTGTGAAAACTAATTCTTCAAAAGCTACAAATGTTACGTGCTCTTTCTTTATTTTTGTTCATGCAGAATTCTAAGCTTGTTTGCCACATGGATGGTAGTCAAGCATTTTGAGACCTTTTTTTATTTTTCATTGACTAGTAAGATTCAACAGTTGAGAATTTTTAAAACATGGGAACCTTTGCCATCTGATGTGGGAGGTGCCAAGCTTTGATCAATATTGCAGAATTCAACAACTTTCGAGTACATGCTCACAACTGTTGTTCTCATTTTAAAATTTGTTCCACAATTGTTGTTTGGCAAAACCTCTGCAAAGTTTCTTAAGAGATTCTTCTGGCATTAGGATTCCTTTTATTTTCCCTCTACATTTTGGTGTCTTACTGAACATTATTTACTGAGCAATCTTTTAAGAAACTGCCTTATTAATGAAATCCTTTCATATCTTATATTGGACCTACTATTGTAAGTAGCTGAAATATAATCTTTTTAGTTGAAATTTATACGGATATCCTCCTAATATTTGTTTAACTTAGCTTATTTGAAGATTACAGATGCTTTCAAATTTCTACCAGCCAATGACTTAAGTATCAGACAGTAGCTGCAAGAAAATACTGTGTTGTCTACACATGGATGGACATCAGTGACGACTGAACTTTCTGTCCAGTTATGATTAAGTGTGATGCTGTTCATTGGCTTTACATCATTTAGAACTTTCAGGTTAACTGTCTGGTAAAAACTCCCAATTACATGGATGCCATCCCTTAATATTTATGTAACAGATGGTGCTATAGAATTTTATCCCAGTTGAAGGAAATGTCAGAATCTCCCATTACATCTGCTTGGAAGTGTTTTGTAGTCCTCAAAAATGTTTTGGATTCGAATGACATGCTAGGCTTTCTTGGAAAAGGCCTTAAAACATCGACGTGTTTCTGGGAAGGGCTGGGGGTTTCGGTTATGCACAACACATTAATATATATTTTTTGATATGTAAATGAAGTAAGCGGGTCCCTTATGTAGTTCAGATACAAAATCTTGCCTTAAACAGGCTCAAAACAGGACATACTCCATTGAGATACAAAGCTACACACAGAACTATCTATTCACCATACCGGACTACTCCCAAAAAATGGACTAGACACAAAAAAGGGACGCATACAACAGTCTAACAAAGGAAACTGAACACCAACTCAAATGGCTACAGCATCTTGATTCAGAAAGTCACAGCCATTGGCACTGCCCGATGCTCCATCATCAAGACCCCTGGTTATGAGATATCCAGCATCTGTCACTTGCATCAGCATTTTCACAGCTCTCCAAGCCCTAGTCGCCCACTCTTGGGCCTGAAGAGGAGGAGAGAGGAAGCATTTCTTGAGAGTAGAGAAACTGAACTTGTGCAGGTCCCCTCCACCTCTCCTTCAGTGACTAAAGTGTGAATTTTCTCAACCTGCTCCACCAAAATGAGGAACCTTTGCTCCAGCTCACCAGAAGGAGGCCATTGAGACCAGATCACAAAATTCAGCCCCTGCGATTGGCAAAGACACCACTAGTTCCTGCACTGCATACTCCAAAGCCTCATCTAAACCCCCATGAAACTCAGCTGTCACAAAATAAGTGGCCATATTCGTCACCACCAATTTGTCATCAACCAGGGACAACAAATTGAAATGAACATCGAAGCAACATCAGAGTTAACCCTACCTATAATCTCTGCTTCCAAAGAATTGCTTATGAGGATTTCGCTGATTGCTTTTTTTAATGCTCCATCTTGAATGATGATGTAATGTCCCCCTTTTTAGCATGATCCTGTTTTATGATGGTTTAGCCTATCACTGGCCCTCGTAGGCTAACTCAAATGGTTAGAGGGTCCCTTTTGGCAAAGATCAATGTGTTTTCTCCATCAGAGCTCAGTATGGGTTTAGGTTTGGCCTTCGTTGGACTCAGTTCTACACACTTACTATTTATAGTAAGTCATCTTTCCTGAGTTTCTATTTATAGCAGGGTATCTGGTCATGTGGTGATTTCAGTGTTGTTCCCCAGTTTCAACTAGTGATAAGGTTGTTTAGAGGTCTCTGGTCCCATATTGGAGGCTCTTGCTATTTTTGGCCAACAGAGGTTAATAGAGATGGACCCCTGCTATTTTTGGTAAGATGGTTGGATGCACAGAGGGTACCATGGTGAAACCCCAAGTGCAGACGAAATTGGAAAATGATGTTTAATTAAGGAGATATTAATATTTTAAGTGGCATTAATGATATTGTATTTATTAATGATATATTATAAAGTTATCATTTAACTTTATAATTCAATGTTGAGTTTGGAGCCACTTAAATGATTAAAAGGTATATTATAAAGTTATGATTTAACTTTATAAGTGGGGCCATTTTGAGTCAATGAGTTATTAGTGAATTTATGGAAAAAGTACACCCATTTATGAGACTTATAATAAAGTTTTTATTAAAAACCTAAAGTGGATTTGAAAGTGGCTTTAAAAGCTATTAAGGAGATTGAGGTTATAAAAGGACTCAAAAAGCAAATCAAATTTATTATTATTGAATGATCATTTGACTTTGCTTTGGAGGATTTCGTGAAGTTTGTGCATGAGACTAAGGGTTTCAGCAGATTGTCTTCATATCAGCATTGGAGAATGAAAACTCTTCATTGTTTGTGCAATCTTGAGGTTGTGAAAGATCAGCTGAATCATTGCCTAAGGAGAGCTTCATTCTGGGGTTCTATTTGTGCTTAAAGGTGAAAGATATCATTAAGGGTTTGAAGATTAATGAAGAATAATTAATTGCAGACCTGTAGCTTCATTTTTGGCAGCCATTTATATCAGATTTCAAGCTTTTATTGTTGCTGTTGCATTCATATCAGCCCTGTACTTTTCATAACAGCAAACTGAGTATGTAAAAAATCTTCATATTTTGCCAATATGATTTTCTGGGTATTTGTGATTTAAGTATTAGAGTATATTTTCTCAACTGGGTCTTTGTTATTTTATCAAAACATTGAATATTTTAGAAGATATTAAAATCTGGAAATTTCAGCAGTTTATGCATATTTCGTATTTTCTATTATTGGCAAAATATATCCATGCATGTGTGTTAGTAAATGCAAAAAACATAAAACTCAAAAAAAACAATCAGAAAAAGCAGAAAAAGCATAATACATTTAAGGCAGAACATTTGTTTGGCTATATTCCACCTGGGTGGGATATTACAGATGAAAATTATAGCTAGCCTGGCATCAGAGATGGGGCCTCTAAAAGCCATTTCTTTCTTCTCTGTAGACAGAAAGAAACAAGGCTCCATTCCTAATGCAACTCTCTGCAAACTGAAAACTCTTCAATTGGAGAAATGAGGCCTCAACAAATGTTTATAATGGAAACTACTTGTAGAATAAATCATCTGAAACCTCTATGTATGCCTTGTCATGCTCAATGCTAACACAAGTCTTATCCAAATACAGCAGGTAATAATAACATGAGATGGGAACAACAAAGGAAATAATTATCGTGATTGCCTGATCTAGATAAGTAACTTTTTGGATTTAATGGGGAATTTGATTGGAATCCGAATTCCCACATTCTCCTAAACCCATCCCAACGATCATCAATGACTAACTCCTCTAGGGAATTGATGCCAAAGTTGGCTAAAAATCTGCAATTTTATTTGCTTCTCAATAATAAATGAGCAACTGAAACTTGCTTGAAGAATTCCAACACTACCTATGCCTGCCTCAAAATGCTCCCAATCTTCCAGTTCAGGGAGTGCTGCTTGCTGACTGCATTGATAAATGATTATTGAATCTCCTTCTATACTTGACCTTTTTAGACCACAAAGAGAGGTCACTTGGAGGCTCAACACATAAGCTTTTGCTTTAGCTTCTTTATTGGTCCTATTAATCAATTTCTTAGAAGCTGCTTGAATCAAAGAGCCAGTGCTCTCTTGGATGACACATCCTGCCTTACAAAGGCCAGGGTTGTCCTCAGAAGCACTGTAAAGGTGGGTCACAAAAGCTTAACCCATTGTTGAGGCCCATTAACGGGGCGGGGGGGTGGGGCGGGGGGACTTCAACCGCCCCCAAGATTTGACAAGCTTTGAATCCCACTTGGTAACCTTCTTCCCTTGTTGCAGCACTGCCACTGCCTCTGCTCGAATCATAGCAAACTTTATTTTGTTAACGATACTGTCAGACCTGTCCTGAAAAACTCTCCTATTTCCATCCTTCCAAACATGCCAAATTAGCATAGAAGGACAAATGGCACAAATATTGGAGAAAACTGCTTTTGGTTTCAAATTTGGCCAGCACCAAAAAAGTTTCAAGAGTATGATAGGCAAGGCTCCTGGCCAATTCAATTTGGCACACAGCCAAGACCAACATCTAACTGCGAGAGGGACCCATAATCCCATCTTTCCTCAGTCTGTCTTTAGTTAAAATTTTCCTTTGTGGCTGTCCAAGCAAAGGCTCGAGCTTTGGATAAACATGCCTTATTCCAGAACTTAAAGGCAGGCTAAGAATAAACCCTATAGTGATTTGAGGCTGCCCAATACCCCAGCTTTGCTGAATAGCTTCCCAACTTTGAACGAGTCCAACAAATGACATCATCCTCTCAACTGAAATTAATTCTTCTCTTAGCAAGAATATTTTGAAGCTCCAGTTTTGATCTTCTGGAATGGGGGTCAAGGAAAGATCTTTTCACTCTACTATCACAAAACCCATCAATTCCTTCCTTTCCCATTAATGACAAACTTTTCTCTTGCAGACTCTAGAAAGGATGCCCATAGTTGATTGTAAAGTAAGCTGTCCGTTTCAAGAATCCTCCCAAAAATCAGCTTGGAGTCCATTTTGAATTTCCCACGAAAGTGATTGGTAATAATGGGCCTACACTCCATTGTAAAGTTGCAAGATTGGGATTCATGCCGAGGATTTGCTATAGTCAAAATTCTGCTGTGATCATCAGGGTACAAGTATTTTTTTTAAGCAATTGACTCCACTTGGCTGATGGCTGAGAAAACAAACCCCAAACAAGCTTAACTCCCAAGGCAAAGTTCTGACTCTCCGAACACCTAACCCCTGCTTCTCCTTCCTCCTTAGGAGAGCAAACTTTGTCCCAAGCAATGAGAGGAATTTTCCTTTTATCTTTTGAACCTTGCCAAAGAAAACTTTCTCAATATCTTTTCCAAACTTCTGATAATACTTGCTGGAGAATTGAGAGCAGACATGAGATAAATTTGCTGAGTGTCTAAAACTGACCTGATCAATATAATTCTGTGAGCATCAACATAATTATGCCAGCCAAGGACAGCCACTTATCCTTCCAAGAACTCAGCCTAGCCTGAAAGGCATTCACCCGACTCTTTTAAAGAAGGGATCTCCCAGCCCCCACAAAAAGGGGAACTCCCAAAAATTTGCTTGGAAGAGAACCAATTCGAAAACTCAACAACTGAGCAATCCTACCCTGCAACAAAGGTGAAGTGTTAGCAAAAACAGATTTCAGAATTGTGATCATTAATTGTTTGGCTTGAGGCTGAAGTGTAGGTTGCTAGAAGAGATTTCACTTGCCTGGCTTCTTCCAAGCTTGCTTCTCCATACAATAAGGTGTCATCAGCAAATTGCTGGTGAATGAAAGCTTCAATATTCTCAGTAGCTTTGTGCCCTTTCAATCTTCCCCTCCTATGAGCTGCCTGAAAAGATCTGCCCAATGTCTCCACCGTTAAGATGAACAGGAAAGAAGACAAAGGATCTCTTTGGCAAAAGACCCTTTGTGGGCTCAAAGTAACCAACAAGGCTGCCATTGAGAAGAATGGAATATCTGGGCCCTGAAATTACAGCTGAAAATCCATTCTCTTAAAACTCGACAAAAACCAAAATTTTCCAAAATTTTCATCAAGAATCTCCAATCCACCCCATCATAAGCCTTGCTTATGTCCAGCTTGATCAACATGCTTTTCAACTTGTTTTGAAAGGCCAAATGAAATATTTCATGGTTAATGATGGTAACTTAAGTGATGGCTCTATCCAGGACAATGCCTCCCCGCTCTGCTGAAATAAGAGAAGGCAGAAAGAGATGAAGCCTTAGCACCATCCCTTAGATTTAATTTTATAAATAGTATTGCACAGGGAGATAGGCCTAAAATCTGCAAAGGTGGAGGGAGAAGCAGATTTAGGGATCAAGGCTACAAAAGTATTATTAAAATGGCACAGTACCTTCCTGGATTTCTTTGGATCTTCCACAACTTCACATACTTCCTTACACACAATGTGCCAAAAGTGCTGAAAGAATGTTGCAGGGAAGCTGTATGGGCTTATGGTCTTATCTAGGTTGCTGGTTCTGGTATGGGTATGCGGTTTTGGTATGTCAATTTTTTTTTCCCTTGGGTATGGCTGTGTATATATATATATGCAAAAAATTTAAAAAATATATAGAATTGAAAATACATTTGATATTTCGTATAATAATAGTGACATTTGAATATTTGATAGTATGATGCTTCAACATCGATCAACGATAGTGATAAAGTTCATATTAATTGTCAATTGATAGATCAAAATTTCAATATTATGTCAAAACAATGAATGAGTTTTTGTGAAATAACTCTTAGAATGGGTGCGTTTTAGGGTTTTAGTCACTTTTTAGGTTTTTTTAAATGTTTTTAATGTAAAAAAAATGCTTTTAAATTTTCGTTTTGACTTTATTTTTTTTCTAAAAATTCGGCATTATGACCATGGGTGTGCTTGGGAGCATCCCGGGAGTGGTCGGGGTTTCTGGTGTACCCACAGGGAACCTGGGGTGGCAGGGCCGTGCCTTGGCTGCTCCTGGGACGTTCCTGTCGCCGGACCGGTACCTGGACCAGTTTGGTACAGGACCGGGACCTGGGGGGGTGTACCCTTCAACTTAGGGTCTTATCTTTTTGCATTTGCAACAGGGAAAGCCTCACTTCTTCTGAAAAAGGGAGCCATAAGACTCTTCTTCTGCTCTTCTGAGACCAGAGAAGTAATGAAGTTGAAAAGATAATTTTGGTCTACCAAATTAAAGGCTTCTCTAGAGCTGAGAAGATCTTCAATAAAACTAACAGCCTCTTCTCTAATTTCTGAAATCGGCTCCAGCAATCTCCACCCTTGAGGAAATAGATGATTCCTGTTACTATTTCTGCAGGCTAACGTAGAATTGTCAAAAAATTTAGTGTTTCAGTTTCCTTCTTGAAGCCACACTTCTCTGGACTTATCTCTCCAAAAAATCTCTCCTCTCTGCTGGTCTTCAAACAATTCAGCCAGCAGCAGCTTCTCCTGTAGATAAGAATTCTGACAAAACATTGATATTATGTTTATTTTATATAGGATTTTATTTAAGGGACAGACCACATGGAGTTAAGATAATGGATCCTTTGTTAAGAAGAACTGTGTCAAGTTTGATCTGGTCGAACCTTTGAGGTCAATGCTGGAAAGTTGTATGGGCATGATTGTTATCTACAATATAGCCTATATAGGTCCTTGTGGATTGTAACTAGTGATGGTTTTGAATTCTAGCATTGCCTGGGAGTTTGCTAAAACCTAGGGTAGAGATTTAAGAAACATTGTTGTTGATGGGGGTTCCTTGGTGGTTATTTTTATTAATGATCTTTGGAAGTGCAAAGATTGGATAGTAGGAAACTTGTTAAGGGAAGCATGTAAAAGTTGAAGTATGTCTAAGTTCAGAAATCTGGGGACTGAACCAAAATTGTATCTTATAGACTACCAATGGAATATAATGAAATGACATCATTAATCATTAGAAGTCGAGTGTTTTTGTTTGGTAGATGTTTTTATCTTCTTCAGTAATGAGAGGATTTGGCTTAAGCTGGAGTTGAGAAACCTCTTAGCCATGCAAGGTGACATCATAGGCATTTTTCCACCTTATCCTCTATTCAATATTTTACATGTTTTTAATCCTCTATTCAATCAAATGGATTATGTGAGTTCTTTGTAACCGCAATCATGGAAAATCTAATCATTGAGGATTGGATAGAAGGGAGAGGAAATGTTGGTTGAGAAATCTCAAATCTCCAGCAAGCATAGGATCATTGGTAAGTTTAGTCTGAACAGAGATCAAAGCCAAGGTAATAGGAGGCTTGTCCTTCTGGAAAGGGAAGAAATCTAGAGCTCTATTCTCACAGGAGTGAAAAGTCCTTGAATATGGATATGTATATCTTGGCATTCAAATTGTGAAAATAAGGGATACAAGTGTAGGATTAGGAGAAAATGCCCTGGATCAGTAACGTAGTCATGTCACAGCTAAATAATCTCATTAGGGTTGCCTTGCATTCAACAATTTAGTTGGATGCTTTAGCAGCTGAAAGATGTAGTCAAGTTGGAGAATGAAATGAAGGATGGAAAAGTTATGAAATGCATTCAAATCAACATGGCTTGTCTGTTGCAAAACTGATTCAGTACACCTGTGTGTGGTTTGCAGGCCCATGCTAGACGGAACACATCTCCTTTGGATTTGTAGCTTCAAGCAGATTTCTTGTGAGGTTCACAATGTATCATTACTCTTTTGTAGTTTGTGAATTTTGCAACACTGGTAACACTGTGGGGTACACATTATTTGTTCTGTCTCCACATGCACAGCAAGCCATGGTCCTGGTACTAAAAGCATGTTTTCAGTAACCATCCAACTGACCTTTTCTTCCAGGTATGAATTGGTCTGGGCAACTGAAACAATTCACACATTAATGGTTCTTGTAACTGAACCCTCTTGTAATTGATCGGAAAATTCTATTTCCGCTTGATTCCTACTGGATTGGACCTAGTACAAACTCCATTATTTGTAACATGTTTTCAACATCAAACAACCCATCTTTGGATTTGGACGACATAAACACATGGTTTGGATCTGAAGATTCTATAATTCTATTTTGCTAGATACATATTGGGTTGGACATGGGAAATATTCCATCTTCTGCAACACATTGTAATGCCAAACAATGCACATTTGGATTTGGCCCACAATTCGTTTTTGCTTGATACATATCAGGTTGGTCATGGTATGTACTATTATCTTCTATAACACATTCTCAATGCCAAACAATGCATCTTTGGATGCAGCTCACAAGAATACACAATTTTGGCTTCTATGTCCAGCATTGTATATGTATGTACAATATCCCATTTGTGATTAATGGAAGGGCTATGTTTACTATCCCCTATTCTCTTTGAATGTGTAGCGGTGCTTTCACATATGTTGTCACATTTCCGTTGCATGTTCAATAATGTTCACAATGTTAATAAGATATATCTGTGTGGTAATTGGGTTTTGCATTGTCCTATTTTCCATTCATAGGCTCGACACAGTTCCAAAACTAGATATTGAGGTGGTGCACTTGGCATGAGGTTGGAGAATATGCATGAGGATACCAAGGTCTTTGAGCTTTTTCACCAAGTCATTTCTGATTTGTGCCAGTCACTTGGAATGAAACAGTATTAGGCACATGGATCAGAGGGTTTAAAGCATAAGAAATGAGAGCAATGTAGGTCCTAGATCCCCAAGGGCCTGTGGCATCTTCAAGAAGAGTTGAATTGTAATGTCCCCATTTTTCAGGAGCATCAGAGTTTGGAGGATTAGCCTATCTTTTGACCCTCGTAGGCTAATGGAGTTGTTTAGAGGGTCCGTTTTGGCAGTTATCTGGTTGCCTTCTTCTTCAGAGTAGAGTTTGGTTCAGGTTGGGCCTTCATTTAGCGTTCGAGGACTCAGTCTCACACACTTACTATTTATAGTAAGTCACCTTGTCAGGAGAGTCCAGTATTTCTATTTTTGGTAAGGCACCTGGACAGGTCTTGGATGCAGGGTCGATTTCCATGTTCAGTTGGTTTAGTGAAATAATGGTTATTAAAGGAGTTATTATCATTAAGGTCTCTTTAATGATGATAAAATAATATAAAGGTTTATTATAAAGTTTATAATGTCACTTTATAATCAATGGGGCCATGACCCTCAATTTAGTGACTTAAAGTGCATTAATTATATTTTAAGAGGAGAGTCTATATATTAATGCATTTAATAAAGTCAATGGGGAAATTGACCTAATTGGAGAAGAATATAAAAGGCACCAAAGCAAAGGAAAAGGATATCATTGGATCATTTTACATATTGGATTTTGTGCTTTTGGAGAGCTTGGCTCTTGAGGATGGAAACCTAGGGTTTTCAGAATTCTTGGCTTTGGAGAATGAAGATTCTTCATTGTTCCTGCTACCTGAGGGTGTGAAAGATCACTTGAAGGCTGCGTCATTGGTAGCTTCATGTCAGAGGCTGCATTTGTGCTTCATTGGATTTACAGGAGAGATTCAAAATAAGGGTTTCATCATCAGAAGTTTGTTATCCGGGTATGAATGCTTTCAATGTAATTTCATGACAATAATAATTCTGATATAATATTATATTTGTGCTTCAGCTTTTCCTTGTTCTGTAAATTTTATGCATTTTCTGGTAAATATGTCAAAAAACTTCAAAACATCAAACTAGCAATTGGAAAATTAGCTCAGGGAGAACCAGGGGTTCTTACAGTGGTATCAAAGCGGTTTCCTGCCATCCTATTGGGAAATCAGAAAATTTGAACAGTTGCATGTCAGTCAGGATTTACAGTTGCATGTTAGTACCCAGTACTTGCATGTCATTTTGGAGAGTACCCATATGCTTGCATGTCAGTTTTAATGGTTGTATGTGTGTTTTTTTTTTTTAAAATAAAACAATACTCAGAATTTAGAGTTTGAGCAATTATTGAAAATTGTTGAGATAATCAAATTCAGAAATTTCCAGGTTATTCAGTATATCAGGGAAAGGGTAATTTTCAGTCATAAAGGAAAATATTCCATTTTGTGAAGGCATTTGCAGGTTTTAAAAGATTATTTTCTGTTTGTAAAATCTGGAGAAAATTGAGATAAGTTCGATTTTGGAGATAGTTCTGTTTTTATTTCAATCACAAGCAGATAAAATTGAAATATAGACAGACTTGAAGTGGACCGAATTCTTATGAAGGAAAATCGTGGCTTATTATTGAGCGATTCATATCTAAGGAATCGTGGGCTCCTTTTCATTTGAAGCTTCATCGAATATCCATTATAGTAATCGCATGACCAAGAGGACGGAGATCTGGGTATTTCAAAGAGGAGTCAAGGAAGACTCAGGTTTAATAATATATCTGTTTGTTATAAGCAGCTGCATCCAATTAGACTCCACTCCAGCCAAGGTAATTTGAAGGTGAATTAATATTTTGTTCAAGACTTTTTTTTTTCTAAAGGAAATCGCAGTTATACAAGGTGGGTCCGCTCAGCCATATAAGGAAGAATCGTGGGTCCCTGTGCATTCACAACAATGTTTTAGATTTAATAAGGCACTCATAAGATATCCGCCGTATCTTGTTGTTGATAAACAAATATTAAGAGAAATTCGTATTGGAATACGTAGGTCCCTCAAGAGGCATATGAAGCAAGGAGTCTACTGTAGATGCGAAGTTTAATCTGCGTAGAATTGATATCAAATATATTTTTGTATGCATCATTGGTGAGAATGTTCGTAGATTGTTTGAGCTATATACGTCCAAGGAATTCGTTGGTTTATGAAAGGTAATTTGTGGTTTAGAATTTATATTTGCTGCATAAGACTGAGATATACTACTTTATGATATTTGTTGTTGCTAAAGGAGACAAAATCTGCCAAGGTGGGACCCATACCAGCCTTGGAGCTGTTGGAAAAGACAAACTCTTCTATCTTAAAAGGAATCGCAGCTTGAAGGGAAATAATCTAGTTTCATATTTTATTGTTGTCTCTTGGGGAACAAAATCTGACAAATAAGCCCAGTCAGCTATATGGGAGAATTCTGTGAATTGAAGCTTTGATTGTTAGTGGAAGGTGGGCCCAAGTAGAATGAAGTTTTCATCTTAAATAATATAGAGATAGTTCAGATTTGAGGATTTGTGGAAGGCTTCCTAGCATCACGTGAGCAATTGCAAGGTTGAAAGGTGAAGTAGAAGTCATTAGCAATGCTATGGGGAGGAGTCTTGAACAGTTCAGAAATTGTTATAAGCAGCTACAGACATTCTTTGGACAGCTACGGTAATCTGATCTTGTATCAGCTGATGTCAAATTGTTCAAATCTTTAATTTGAGCTTATCTATTTTACTTTATCATCTGTTTGTGATTCATTTCAAATTTGGCTATACCTCTGATTTGCATGTGCATGAAACATGTTTGACAAAATGTTTGTTTGTTCTGAGATGGAAATTGCATAGAAAATATATCTTTCAATTGCTTTAGCAAATATCCTAGAAAGGGGATATTGCATAGAAAATTTGCCAAGGACATTGCAGCAAAAGAAGTTACACGCAAACTGTTTGACGAAATTTCCGGAGTTAAAAATTCAGAAAATTCAGTATTATGGGTTCTAAATTGGCTGATGAGATAATGGTTGCTTATGAGGAGTATAGAGCACTTCCAGTTAAGGTCAAAGATCGTCTAGACTTGAAGCAATATATGGAGTATTGGATGGATTGTGGCAAGCAAAAAAGAAAATCAAAGAAATGTGAGCAGCCAAGTGTTGAGAGCATCCTGAATAATATCCAGCAAAAACTTATGCTTTCCCAACAAAGATTAGCCCGTAGCTTGCACTAGAATGAAGATTGCATGCAAAGGTTAACCCATAACAGTTCTGCTCTTTGCAACAACAGTCCTATTTCCTCGTATCGTCATGTGACAGAAGCCATTTCATGCAAGGATGATAGTATTGTGGAGTCTTCTAATGTTGGTACTTAAGTTTCGGGTATCAATGATGCATTGGTTGATGAAGATTCATGCTATAATGAGTCTGATTTTTCAGATCAGACCTTAGAAAACAAGTTAGAAGAATCATTTGTTGGCATGGGATCTCAGGATCATGAGTTGGATGGTAATATAGTTACAGTTACAGTGGAAGGGTGCGAAGATATTGTCAAATCAGCAGCTTCTACCATGCCATTAGAGCCATCCTATGAGGTACCTAACATCGGTACCTTAGTTGATGATGTGTGCAGAGTTGAAGGCACACATATTGATGGTTACCAAACAGTAAGTGATGATGATTCAACCTCTTATCATAGTGCTGATTATAAATCAAAAAATTTGTGTGGAGGTGATGTGTCACAGGGGTATCATCATTTGGCAAGGCAATTGAAGGTTAATGACAGTATGGTTGCTACAGCGTTAGAACATTTTGATGTTGCTTGGCAGATGTTGGCAACTTATGGTTGGAGTACTCCTGTGATAGATGAGCACTGTGATAGTGGATTTGCCCTTGCAGAGTTTCATGCACTTCGAGAAGCATTTGGAATAATGAAACGCAATTATCTACAGTTATTAGCTGACAGAGATTATCTTCTCGAAAGGGATGGGATTTGTTATGATGCTCTTAAAGGGAAAGAGGAGGAGGTTGAGGAGCTCACATATGAGCTAGAAGTCACCATGGACTCTTTGAAGAGCGCTCAGACAACCCTTCAAGAGTCAAAGTTACGGATAGATGAGCTTACCGTGGAGTTGAGCTTAGCGCAGTCTTCATTACCAGCAGTTACAGTTCCATTATCTATGGCAGTAGTTGGTGATGACCATATATCTACGGAATATGAAAATGGATGTATTGGGGATGTGGTTACATCCATTACAATTGCGGGTGCAGGTGATGTAGATGGGATGAGTGTGTTGGTTGAGAGTAGCAGGGAACCATGTGATGCTTCAGGGATCTTAGAGGATAGACGTGTTACAGGTGATGCAGAGCAGGATATTGATAGCTTGTGTGATGAGGTGGTTGATTCTACAAAGAGTTGTGTGACTAAACACAACATTACCCCATCTTATTCACAGGAGATATGCAGGGCATCATCCAGTGTGGAGATTGATTCTTATATTGATTTGTTTTCCCCTCTTGAGAGCAAATCAATCATTTCATCCCATGCAGTTGATTACGATCAACAGTTTGTTGAGTTACAGAGTTGGAGGGATCAGCTAAAGGTTATAGGAGAGAAGGTTGATTCAACCTTATCTCGCTTTGATTGCACAGATAAGTATGTGGAGTACCTCCTTTATTGCGCAGAATTTCAAGAGAGATAGGATGGGGTCTCTATAGGTACTCCTATTCATAGTTTACATTTTATCAGGAGCGCATTGGAGGCAATAAAATCAGAATACCTCCATTTGCTTCGTGACAGGGATTTTGCTATTGGGTATGCAGAGAGGGTTATTAGAGCATCTACCCCATTAGCTACTCAGGATCAGAGATCGGAACCATCTTCTGATTCTAGTAATGAGAGTGATGAGACAGCTGAAGAGAGTGTTCCCCACGACTATGACGGTCAACCATTGATAGAGGCTGGAGCATTTTACTTTGACTGCATAGTGAGGAGTGCTCATCACTTGTCTTTTAATCCACACACAGAGGATTTGTTGATGCGTCGGAGTGGATTGGCTCAGGGTTTGTACCATCCATTGTGGGATGGAGAGTTGCCATCTTTAGAAGATGGGACTAGAGGCTACAAGTACCCCACTTAGTTGTTTGTAGGAGAGTATTTGCAGGGGCGGCAATCAGTTATTCATCATGCTGATATGTATCTGACAGGGTTTGCCACTTCTATGTCACAGAGATCTCATGCGGATACATGGTTACAGGGTAATTACGGTCTCAGTGGACATGATGGTTTGGTTAGTTATCACATCCATGGGAGTTTCAGAGAGACTGTAGAGAGATATTGTGTTGCAGATGCTTCCAGATATTTTTGTCTTTTCATGACAAATGGATGTGAGTTCAGATTGTATTGGGATCCAGGTGGTGATAGGTCTGGCACTGTAGTTTGGATGGGTTCCGACGGGTTGCTTCACCATTTTCAGCATGGTGAGGTTGTGATCAGATTTGCACAAAGGAAGTCGGAGAATACTAGACATGGTAGACTTCCATTCTGGGTTTGGGATCCAGGGATATCTTGCATAGTTATGTTTATGTTGGTGCTTCAGGAGTTAGTTAGTGATGCATGGGACATTTCACAGTTCTTTTGGGCCTTCCGAGGAGTGGGGTTTCTTTGCAGTGGAGATTGCTTGGGGACAAGCAATTTCAGGGAGGGCGGACTGTAATGTCCCCATTTTTCAGGAGCATCAGAGTTTGGAGGATTAGCCTATCTTTTGACCCTCGTAGGGTAATGGAGTTGTTTAGAGGGTCCGTTTTGGCAGTTATCTGGTTGCCTTCTTCTTCAGAGTAGAGTTTGGTTCAGGTTGGGCCTTCGTTTAGCGTTCGAGGACTCAGTCTCACACACTTACTATTTATAGTAAGTAACCTTGTCAGCAGAGTCCAGTATTTCTATTTTTGGTAAGGCACCTGGACAGGTCTTGGATGCAGGGTCGATTTCCATGTTCAGTTGGTTTAGTGAAATAATGGTTATTAAAGGAGTTATTATCATTAAGGTCTCTTTAATGATGATAAAATAATATAAAGGTTTATTATAAAGTTTATAATGTCACTTTATAATCAATGAGGCCATGACCCTCAATTTAGTGACTTAAAGTGCATTAATTATATTTTAAGAGGAGAGTCTATATATTAATGCATTTAATAAAGTCAATGGGGAAATTGACCTAATTGGAGAAGAATATAAAAGGCACCAAAGCAAAGGAAAAGGATATCATTGGATCATTTTACATATTGGATTTTGTGCTTTTGGAGAGCTTGGCTCTTGAGGATGGAAACCTAGGGTTTTCAGAATTCTTGGCTTTGGAGAATGAAGATTCTTCATTGTTCTTGCTACCTGAGGGTGTGAAAGATCACTTGAAGGCTGCGTCATTGGTAGCTTCATGTCAGAGGCTGCATTTGTGCTTCATTGGATTTACAGGAGAGATTCAAAATAAGGGTTTCATCATCAGAAGTTTGTTATCCGGGTATGAATGCTTTCAATGTAATTTCATGACAATAATAATTCTGATATAATATTATATTTGTGCTTCAGCTTTTCCTTGTTCTGTAAATTTTATGCATTATCTGGTAAATATGTCAAAAAACTTCAAAACATCAAACTAGCAATTGGAAAATTAGCTCAGGGAGAACCGGGGGTTCTTACATGAATGAATAATTTAACAATTATGTAACTTGGAAATGTTTCAGCTTTTGTAGGAGGAGCCCCATGTGCCCCACCACTACCTGTTTTAGGTACTGGGGAATTGTGTGCTGACGTCTGTCCCTGAATTTTGGGGTGTGCTGGAGAAATGCCTCTGGGATGTGCCCTGCTGGGATAACTTGTCTCAGGGATGTCCCCAAAGCCTTTTTGGGAAAGGGGATCCCTAGCCATCTCTTGAGTAAATCATGGATGCTGGGGGCTTATCTACGAGGACAAGCCTTGAAAAGCATCTTACCCCTCTTATTCAACCCCCTGGGACTATGACCTCACCTACAAATAGATGAAAACTGAAACACTAAAATAAAAAACATGGGGCCTTCCACCCGATTTAATTTAGAAAATAAAAAATTAAAGTTTGATTGGTGGAAGCAAAATTTTACAACCACCACCATGAGGAGAACGAGGGAAGCTGGGGTTTTGGGAGGAGAAATTGAGCACCAAGAGGGAGTTTCAGTAACAGTAGTTTTGTTTTAGTTATGGGAGCCTTGTTTAACATTTTGGGAGTGAGCTCCATTAATTTTTCAGAGTGGCACTTGTGGTGCATGGCTACTGTCCATGGAAGCAGAGCAGCAAGCACAGACCATTTGAGCATGTCAACTTCCTTGTTCCACGCTGATTTATTATTTATATTATTGTCATGATGTCAGATGATTCGTTATTGTAAGTTGTGTCAGTTTCTTGCTTTAGACTCTTTAACATTTTAAGTTTTTCATTGTGTTTTAATTCAGTTTTAGTAATATTGAAAACAATGAGTCGTCTATATTAAATTTGTACATTGTGATGTGCAATTCGATGCATTGTGTATTTCTGATTAGTCTTATTTTTAATTAAAAACGTTGAAGTTCTTATGGTTTTCAATCATGTAACATATCCTTTTCTCTCAAGCTTGCTCTTTACTATCCTGTTCATCAAAGTTTGGGGGCATCTCTATCCATCTTGTAGCCTTCAATCTGTGTCTTCAAAACTTCGTGAAAAATAACAATGATGCCATATAATATTTCAAAGATACAGCAAGAACAATTATATTCATAATGTAAAGACAAAATCTCAGAAAACATCTGCAAATTTAATCATATCAATGTCATTTTAATTGTCAAAACTATTAAACAATATATGCTTTGAATTCGATGTTTACAGAAGTATATACTATACATCCTCTTTTTGTTTTCCGATTTTTCTTTTTATGTTTTTGATTATCCTTCTGGGACCAAAATGCTCCCTTGTTTGCCAAAACTTGCCCCCCCAAGAATTCTACCATCTTTTGGGAAATAGCCTTGAACTGGAAAAGGAAACTTTCCTATCAAGAACGATACATTGGATATCTGTGTTGCCATTTATTGAGGCTTTTCTGTTTGTGGTCACTTTTTGGAGACATGACAGTGAGCGTCACACTTCTTGTAACTCAGATTTGATCTGAACATGACACAATAAACACTCTTAGTTAAGTTGGTGCTTGTGGAACTTAGCCCTGGTAAAGCTTTTGATGATTTGTTTCCTCTCACATAGGAGTTGAAAGGCTCCTTTTCTAACTGCTTGCTGGTTAATCATTTACATTTGGGGAGTTGAAGGGCTTCTTTTCTAATTGATATACAGTTATGTACTAGTGAATACATTCAGTTCAGCAAATTTTACAAAGTCTCAAGGATTTTGCATGTAACAAAATTTTTATCATCAAATATTTAGGACAATGTCCCTGGGATGTGTTGGGCCATGGCACTAGGATCTTTTACAAGCTTCCTGTAGGAAACAAATTTTGTGACAGATTATATAAATTATGTTTTTTTTTTAATGAATCAAAATCAAAGGACGTTGAGTAATCTTTCACATTAGCAACTTGTAAGATTTGAAAATTGTTCAGTTCTGCTTGATTGGTGATGATGCTGGTAGTGCTCCATTCAAGTTATAAATATGCATCATGCTTTAGGCAGTTCAAAATAATTCTGTTACTAATCATCAAGAAATTACATTTTTTAATTAATTAATTTTTATATTAGTAAGTGTGGGTTTGTGGCATTATGCATTTAACGAGACACACTGAGGAGAATTAACATAGGCAATGTGAGATATTTCAGGGTTGTGTTATTCATTTGATGTTTTTTGTATATTTTAAAACAATCTTTTTTTGTATCTTGGTTTCTGCTGATTTTGTGTAACTAATTTTATGTACTAAATGAATTTGTAAAAAGAACATGATTACGGGAGCAGCTCAAATGGATGGTGGTATTCTTGTTGTGTCTGCCCCTGATGGACCCATGCCGCAGACAAAGGAGCACATCTTGCTTGCCCGCCAGGTTTTCTAGAGTTATATGATTTGCACATTTTGGTTGCTCTTCTTTGTCATAAATACACCCTTTTATTAAAAGGGGTGTGCTACTTAAGTTGGGTCAATTTATTTCAGTTGGGACATAAAAGTTAATGACTTGTCTATATTTGTTAATTCTTGAGGCAGGTAGGAGTACCATCTTTGGTATGCTTTCTGAACAAGGTTGATGTTGTGGATGATGAAGAGCTACTGGAGCTTGTAGAAATGGAACTTCGTGGTATGTACTAATACTTGTTGTGGCTTCCACCTTTCTGATGTATTTTATGGATTTCATTGTTTTTTACAGACTGATAAGGTAAATTGTTACAACTGTGACAGAGTTGCTTAGCTTCTACAAGTTCCCGGGTGATGAGATTCCTATCATCAGGGGTTCTGCATTGTCAGCTTTACAGGGTACTAATGAAGAAATAGGAAAGAAAGCAATTTTGAAATTGATGGAAGCGGTGGATGAGTACATTCCAGAACCAAAGCGAGTTCTTGACAAACCATTCCTTATGCCCATAGAAGATGTTTTTTCCATTCAGGTGCTCTTCTTATAGTATATTGTAGCTGCAGCTTCCTATCTATTACTACTAGTACAAACTGCACTTTTATTTATGAGATAACATTTTAAGGACAGCTATAGTTTCAAATCCTGCCAAAATAGTCTTGGGAAATGGCAGTCTTGTCTGTCCGAGTTCTAAAGCCATTTGGTTGCTGCAGGAAATGATTTTCTCAGAGCATGCATTTGCAGTGTGAAATCAATCTCTGTTAGCTTGGATTTTCTTTACGGTCATATGTAATGGCCAGTGCATGTGTGCTTAATTGCATTGCCTGACTTCTGATGTTTTGCTCCAGTTAGGCAGTAATTACATTAGTTCTACTGCACTATGCATTTTATATATTAGGAGTGTTTTTTTATCTCATAATACAAACTGGATTTTTGCTGTCTAGTTTGTATTTTGTATATGCATGTACATACCATTTGCACTATCCACATTCAATCATTCTTGATTTGCATACAGTGACATTATTTTTTTCAATGTGTCTACAATTCTTAGATTTGTGCTTCTTTTTTTCTATCTTTGATGCATGGCTAATATGTGGGATTTAATATTTGATTATACTATTCGACTTAAATGAACAAATGTTCTGTTGGTTTTTAACTTTATTATGTCCATCATTTGCCCCAGGGTCGTGGAACAGTGGTGACTGGACGTGTTGAGCAGGGAACTATTAAAGTTGGAGAGGATGTTGAAGTGCTAGGACTGAAAGAGGTAGGCATCTGTATGCGTGTGATGAGTGTGAGATTTTCTACAAGTATTTACAGTTTGTTTTTTGAAACAGGGTCCTCCAACAAAGAGTACTGTTACTGGTGTGGAGATGTTTAAGAAAATACTTGACCGAGGCGAGGTATGCTGTTCTAATGCATGACTGTATATTTCATTTGGTTGATTTTATTTCATTTGAAAGCAGATGATGATTAAGAGAGGGCTGTTACAGGCTGGAGATAATGTGGGTCTCCTTATGCGTGGCCTGAAGCGTGATGATGTCTTCCGAGGGCAGGTGATTATTCGAGGCAATGATTGGTTTTCTTTGGGATCTAGTTGCATAGGGCAACTTCTCTGATGCCTGTGTGACAATTAATGCAGGTTGTTTGTAAGCCGGGTACAGTTAAAACACACAAGAAGTTTGAGGCAGAAATATATGTACTTACAAAAGATGAAGGTGGCCGTCATACAGCCTTTTTCTCCAATTATAAGCCGCAATTCTATTTGAGGACAGCAGATGTGACTGGTAAGGTTGAGTTACCAGAGAATGTCAAGATGGTCATGCCCGGCGACAATGTTACTGCAGTTTTTGAACTTATATCACCTGTAGCAATTGAACCTGGTACGTTAAGTATGCCTTGGTATGATTTTGATGGCATTTATAAATAAAAAGCTTACGCATTAAGATGATTTTTGTCTCACTTTTAAATTTGTGTAGGACAACGGTTTGCTCTAAGGGAAGGAGGGCGGACTGTTGGTGCAGGGGTGATCTCAAAAGTCTTTAGCTAGAAAATGGGACTCGATAAGGATAGATTTTTGTTCTCATACAAAAGTGAGAAATTTTGAGGAAACAGCTGCTCAAATATAGGATGGCTCCTGAAATATAACTTTTGCGCAATAAGTTATAACAATGAAGAGAAATTTTGATTCTGATTGATTTTCTTTTTATGTTTAATCTAATCGTTTGAACATTTGCCCAATTCTTTACAAGTTTGCCCAACTCAACTTTTAACCACAGCTAAATGATTCTAGATTTACAAGGACAGTTCTGGACTGTTTGAGAATGTCAAAGTGCGAGTTATGTGCCTCAGTTGAATGTGTTTAGGATTAAATAACATTTTTTCTTTCTTTACTGGCTTACATTGGAAATTCTATTATGAAATTGGTTTTATATAGCTGCAGATGAGCCCAAGGCTCATCTTTGCACTGGTTAAAGAATTGTGTGAAGATGCATTTTGGTTTTGACTTAAGTAAAAGGAACTCTCAGGGATAGGTGAATAAACAAGCGAGGGCTGTCTCTTTCTCTTCTTTGTGCTGAGGAGGAGTTGAACTAAGCTAGATTTCCAGTTGATTGCCGGCATTTTTGTGCCATAGTCAGGATTCTAAGTCTGTGACCAGGAGTATGGTCAGGATTTAAGTTTGTGACCAGGAGTATGAACAGGATTTTAAGTTTGTGACCAGGAGTTTTGGGTTGTTGGGATAAGAAATTGTACCATAAGATGATTATGTATTTTCTTCACCATGGTAATTTTTATTTTTCACTCTTGTTGCATAGGAATTCTCATGGAGAAATAGTCTATCTCACTTCATTTTTCTTATTCAGAAAATGTGGCACAGTTCATATATGGAAATCAATTATTTAGCACCAGCCAGATTTTAAAAATTCATGTAATAAATGTCGAGATGATGTATGTGATATCTTCACCACAATAATGATGTATTTTGCAGTGCCATGCCGAGGACAGTGTTCATTTAAGTGCAGATGATTTATACTGCCATTATATAGTACCATTTGTTTAGTCATTAGATAAAATGATTTATAGATTTATAAGCTTGTGTATTATATAATATAATTCTGTCATTATATAAAAATCCATCGCATGGCAATCTTTCCATTGACTAGTACTTGTAATTGAGGCTCTCTCTCCTCTCACACGTGCGCTAGCTCGCTCACTAACCCAATTCTGCCTCAGGTATCGGTTTCCATTTGGGTATAGTTACTTGAGATGGATGAGAGGAAACTTTTATGTCCGATTCTGGGGGAGGGTAATATTAGAATTACCTAGCCAAATGTTTATAGTACTAGGTGCATAGCTAACAAGCCCACTTTATTGCAATTTCAGGGCTCACTTAGATATGAGCATCAATCCTGGCCAGATAATTCTCTCTTGGGATTTTGGGCTATTTCAAGAGAGTAATAGCTACTGGAGGAAAAGTTACAGAGGTGAATTAGGTGGTCTAGATCTGCAAATTATTCTAGATTGTTGATAAATAGAATGGTAGGGAGTGGATGAGTTAATATGTATATTATTTGCAGGGACTACTAAAGAGGATGTAGTTAGTGATAATAAATTAGAATAGATACATGCTCAATTTAATGAGCAAGAGCTTCAAAAACTTAAAGAAGCAAGGATAATTTATAATGCGTGAAAGTGTGCCTTCTGTCACTGTATGGTAGTTAAGTTACTAAAGGAAACTTTATATCTTTCTATAAATGACACAAACAGGGGTACTATTTTGTTGCAAAATCTTGATATTATATATCCTATTATAATAACTACAAACAGTTCAAATTTGTATATTATATGTGAGAGATGGGATGACTTTTAACGTCCAGCAGGTGAAAATGTTCTTGTAGACTCTTTACTTGTGCAGAATGTCAATGACAGCTTCCATTCAACTGTCTCAAGGCGTTATGTACTAGATTATGAATACAAATATTTAAACATATCTTGACAAGATATGCATGTACTAGGCTAGGACTGCAAATATTTCTAAAATTGTGGCGTGTGCCTTTGTATGGTAGTTAAGTTGAAAACAAAACATTTTCCCTTTTATAAATGGCATATAAGAACAAGGCTACGACTTTGTTAAAAAGATCGACATTTTAGTCAACTATAGTAAATTCTTAACATCATTAATTTGTATATAATTAAAGCTACTGTAATTAAGTGCTACGCCAAATGTTTAATTTGGGAACAGGGCAATAGTCATCAAAGTAATTTTCATCAATAAATTAAATTGGCATATGATAATTTGCCAAGTCATAAGTGATATTGCAATTATTGGTTCTTAGCAATTCTGTCCTTAAAGAAAAGCGAGTTCTGTAAACACAGGTATTGGCCCTACAATTAACTCTCAAGAGGATTATATTGGTGGTGGACCATCACAACCGATTGGATTTTAAAAGTGAGATGAAAACACATGGATTTAGTTTTATTTACTTAAGCCATTATAATCGGATTATATTCAAGTGCTTTTGCAACTGTGATTACATGAGTATCTACCAATGAAGAAACACAGTAAACAAAATTATTATTAATGTATAATTAGGAATAAAAAGTCCATGGTAGTGAAATGAATTTGGCGGCTCTAGCTGGAAACGAGAAGGATGACCCCTTAGACAAAAATAATTAATTTTTTTTTTAATCATTCTCATATTTATTTATAAAGCTTTACCATGATGTCATCATGGCGTATTCATTGACATTTATAAAAAAGATTTAATAGTGGGATTTTTTTAATTTTGAAGCTTTAATTTTGTAATGTAATGTTGTGGTTTTGAAGTGTTACCCTTGGGAATTTTGAAGGGGGCACATATAACGTGTAATTGACTTAACAATTGAATAGTGACGATTTTATTTTATTTTTTTCATTGATGAACAATAGTTTTATTATTTTTTAAAAATTAAAAAGAGAAAATATACTATTCAAAAAAAGTGTGGGGCAAAGTCTATACGGAATCTTAGTCTAAAAATAAAAGACGAAAAAGTCTAAGCACGACCAAGCCTAAACATGTATAAACAATAAAGCCGTTAAGTGGCAAGACTAACACCATTTGAAGGGGAGTCGTGATCATTTGATTTACTCCATACATCAATACGGATAGAACCATCATCAATCAGTTCCCAACTAGTGTTGTACCTTCTTTCTTTTCATTTGTAGGTTGTTGAGCACAAACGAGAGAGCTAGATATAGGCAAGGAAACTTGCCAGAATTTGGCCTATCGGGAGCACCATGCCCATGAGTGGAGGCGGAAGGCGGTCAAAAGGGTTGAGACCAACTGTAGGCAACACAATCCTTGGATCTTTTAGGCTGAGGGCCTTGTGACTAAGATCCCCTATTCCTTTTGGGAGGTTGGCCATTTAAAGGGGTAGAAAATGCATGTAGGTGTGGCGTGCTATAAGGCACCACAATAAATGTAGAGAAACAAAACCAAGTCTTGCTTCAACCTTTTGATATTGAAATGGTACTCTTTGTGATCTAATAGCACAAAGGCCACTTAATAATTTAGTAGTAGCAAGTTTTATATCATTATAGTATTAATAGAGTTTTTAGAATCATTTGAAAAAATAACTATTAATTAATAAGGGTTTGGAGGGATGGGAGGATAATTCTAGATGTGCCAAAATGGTGTGAAGGTAAGGGGGAGATAAATGGCTTTTTGAGGTGAGTGCTACAAGATTAAGGAAGAAGTTGCAACTATATACAATGGCACAATAATTAGCATTGAGACGAGGAAGCTCTCTTTAGCATGATATTGAAGCTCATGTTAGCATTGGGAGACCTCATTTAAAGTGAAGAAGGTTATGTGTAAAATATCCATGTAAGAAGGATTTGATAAGGACTATCTAGGTAATGTAGTTGATTAGTCTTCCACCTATTGAAAGACAAGCAAAAGGGCTTCTAGGACCCTAGATGACATTAGAGGAGTGTGCTTGGGAGGGAAGTCAAATCTTAAACCCTTACTAGAGGGGCAATCTATTGCATATTTTTTAGATATTAAAGAGGAGAATGTGAGAGCTTATATAAGATTTTGTTGGTACTTGCACCGCTTTTGCTTGTCTTTCAATAGGTGGAAGACTAATCAACTACATTACCTAGATAGTCCTTATCAAATCCTTCTTACATGGATATTTTATACATAACCTTCTTCACTTTAAATGAGGTCTCCCAATGCTAACATGAGCTTCAATATCATGCTAAAGAGGGCTTCTAGGACCCTAGATGACATTAGAGGAGTGTGCTTAGGAGGGAAGTCAAATCTTAAACCCTTACTAGAGGGGCAATCTATTGCATATTTTTTAGATATTAAAGAGGAGAATGTGAGAGCTTATATAAGAGGAGAATGTGAGAGCAAATTGTGAGAAGATCAAGAAGATTCACTAAACCACGAGAGCTCAATAAAACAATCCAAACCAATTACATCAAAATAACCTACCACTACAACAATTGTCTCCATGACCACACTTACCACCATTCCAATAGTGTTCACAATGACTATTCTAAATGATTTCTAGAGCCTAAAAATGAAGCAATAACATGTTATGATGCTGAAATATATTAAACAAAGGATGATTGATTGTGAAGGAATACACTATATATTTTAGGGACTTTAGAGCTAAGGTGCCTTTCAAAATCAGCCTAAAGCAACACAAGGAATGGTTCCAATTAAATGATAAGCAATTCACCATGTGTATGTGTGCAAGAAATATTGCATTACTAATCTTAATGCACTCTAATTCCCTCGGATGGGTTGAAATAGCATAAAGCCATAAAATAGGTGTAAGCTTTGGCACATATTTGGCTTGATACCATGTGAGGTTTGTTAATCCACCCAAGACCAAAATGCCTTAAAATTATTTACAATAACCTATATTCTCAAATGGATGATAATTTGTAACAAGGTACTAGCTACAAGAACATGGAGCACGCAGGTGGGAGGTTTGAAAATAGAGCCGTTATTGCAGAGAATATGCTATGCGCGTCTGTGTCTGCGTGTGCAACGGGCTTCTGCAAGGTGAGGGCGTCGGTGGTGTGGGTGTTGGAGGGACTTTGCTGGACGTTGTGTGTGTGTCTCACGAGCTCCCGTTTGTCAAGTGTGGACAAGGAGATGCTAATACAAAAGGGGATTATCAATCTACTAAACCCGTGCGCTTTCTTTCTGGGAAGGAAAAGGTTGTCTCTAGAAGCAGGGGGAGTGCTCAGGCGACGGTTCCTGAGTCTGGCAGTGCTGTGCAAGACATCTGTGACATTGTGGTGGGACATAAATCCTCTTCGGTGATCTCTGGTCACGGGCGAAATGCTCAGGCGACAGTTCCTGTTGTTGGTTTGTCTATTGGTAATGTTGGTCTCAGCATTGTTAGGGCCGCTTCAAGCCGCCATTAGAAATCTTTTTCTGATGCTGTTACTAATGCTCATGCTCAAACACTCCCATCACAGGCTAGGGTTAGGCTTATGCCTTGTGCTCGTGCTTCCCTTGTAGTGTTATGTGGCCTTGAGGCTGCAGAAAATAAGGGTTTCTATCTGAGACGAGGAGTGGTCTGCAAGTTAAATGGCTTGTGGCTCTCTCTTCCTGATCTCCATGGTTGGGTTTTGGACTTCTTGAAGCCTCTCGTCTCTAGGCAGATTGAACTCTTTCCCAGCACAAGGGGGCTCTTCATAGTGACCTTTGCTTCCTCCGAGGAGTGATACTTAGTGCTGGACAAGGGATGGATGTGGGGTGATTATTTGTTGTCCATCAAGCCTTGGGCTCACTCCTTCAATCCTCTTATGGAGTTGCTGAATACCAGACCAATTTGGGTTTGACTTCCAAATCTCCCTCTCTAGTTTTGGGAGGATTCTTGTTATGAAGCCATTGGGTGCTTTTTGAAGGTGGACTCTACGACCTCAGATTTTGGGCATACTACGGTGGCTTGTATTTTGGTTGACATGGACATCTTCAAACCACTACATGGAGATGTGGTTTTGATGGTGGAAGACAGACCATGGGCGCAACTGCTGGACTATGAGGGTCTCCCTTTTCGGTGCAGGAGATGTTTCTCCATTCGTCATATAGCCTCTGGCTGCCCTCAAGCTCGTCGCAAGGGCGCGACAACCTGGTGGAAGAGTGCTCTCACTGACCATTTGATGGTGGGCACTCCCTATTCGGATGGTTCCTCCAGGGAGGACGACCCTTCCTTGGTTGAATCATCCCAGGAGACCGTCTCTCCCCAGGATCCTTTATTGGATGTCCCTTCAGCGAAACCATTAGTGCTTCAAATCACTATCATTGTTTAGGCCGAGCCTGCTTGACCCTCGATGATCGCCTCTGTTGGCCCTTCGACTACCCCTGACTCTTCTTCTGTGCTGTCAGCTTCTCTCTCGGTGCGTGGTGGCTCCATGCCCGTGGTGGCCGTTGAGGATCCTCTCCTCTTGCCTCGCTCGGTGGACTTCGACTCAGAGTCTTCTTGGTCGATTGTGCAAAGAAAGGACTCCCCAAATATGTTGCTGCTTCGTGACCTAGGGTTAAGGGAGTCAGATTTGTACCCTCAGGTTCTGGGGTTGTCTAGTCCATGTCTACTAGTTGACAGCTGTTTGTTTGCTATTCCTGTTCTATTTCTATTCTTTGTGTGGCCTGCTTTGGCCTGTTTTACTGAGCACTGGGGGCTCTTTTTTGTAAAGGGTTTAACCCCTTGTTATCTAACTTATCATTATCAAAAACCTATATTCTCAAAACAAGAATGAGATATAAATAAGCAAAACAATGGCTATGCCATTCATTAAGTGTGTCACAAAGCTCTACAAGCTCCTACTAACCCCCTTTCATCTACTACCACATGAAAGAGGGTTGTGCTTATAAAAAATGCAAGAGAGGGAGGATGGTGGTGATTCATCCTCCAAGAAGTGTAACTCTTAAGGAGTGAGTTGACACCTCAATATCCAAATAAGGGAAGTGTAACTCCTTTGAAATAGGGTGATACCTCACACTCCCAAAAAGGACAAACTCAACCTAAGTAAAATTAAACTATGGTGTTAGAAAATACACAAAATAAATAAAGAATAATAAAATGCCTAACTACACTGTAAATTCTAGAACACAACTATAAGATGTTAAAATAAGTAAAGAGTCAAAATGAAAAAGGTTAAGAACCAATTTTCAAGTATCTGTTATTTAAATATGTACTCATGATGGAGAGTGGGAAAACGATGAGGTTTGGTTCTTTGAATGAATCTGATCAGGAAGACAAAGCTGGAGAGGAAGTTGATAAATGGGGGGCTATTTGGATGAGGAAGAAGAAAAACACTTATGGTTGGAGGTGGTCACTTGTCAAACATGAATAGATCCTCTGTGAATCACTTGGAAATGACCCATCTTGATTTCGTTAAGTTGGAGTGCTCTATTGTGGAGGCTTTTGCAACTTTGTACTTTCCTCAGTCGATGTTCATTCCATTAAGAATGGTATTAGGGCCTTAGTTGTGATTGGGAAGAAGAAGGGCTTGAGGCAAGGATTTCTCTCTTCTGACAAGCTCATACACGTTACAGGGAAAGCATCTGCAGGTTTAGAGGTTATTCATGACGTCTCTTCTAATGGCGATTTCCTTGGCACGACATCTGAGGAGAGGTGAACTTTCCCTTTGTCCGCTATTCAGGCCAGAGGTCACTATACTAGTGATTCATCTAAGGTGGATGTGAAGGTTATCAATTGTGGGGATTCTGGATTGCCTTCTGCTCAAGGCTGTTTTGAGGAGATCATTATTGTGCAACCCTCTTGCCATAGATGGCCAGAAGTCCTGGGAAAAGGTTCTCAAAGCTAAAATTTGCTCAAATCTTGCTTTGTCTTTCTCTTTGGAATCAATTATGGATGATGAGGGTTGGCATCTTAGGGTTCCCAATTTAGTTGTTGAAAGATCCTCCCTTAGACTTGAAAACTCTCTTATTGGAAAGTTTCTTGGTTCTAGATTAAACATTGATGTGGTTAGAAGATGAGCTTTGAGAAAATGGCAACCTTGTAGCTAAGTTGAGATTTCTCTTTTGGATAACAATCTATTTTTAATCTTTTCAAATCATGGGGATTGCATCTAGATCTTCTTGGATGGTCCTTGGTTTTTGGGAAAAACAAGGTTCTTCCTAATAAAATGGAAGTCAAGTTTTGATCTCGAGAAGGAATGCATTAATATGGTCCTTGTATGGGTTAGGCTTCTGGGATTACCATTGGAGTACTAGGAGGATGAGGTCTTGCATGGTATTGCTAAATCTTTCAGTCAGCTCATAACTATTTGTGGTTACCAAATCTAGGAAATACCTGTTGTATACTAGAATTTGCATGGATGATGTCATGGATAAAGCTCTTTCATTTGTGATCTCTTTGTCTTTGAAATATGGTGAATGGGTGCAACGGATTGATTGTGTATGAAGACTCATATGTTGTTTTCCAAATGTGCCGCAAACCTAGCCACTCTATAGCAACATGCAAGGATAATAAGAAGTAAAAAGTTTGGCGAAAGAAGGATATTTGTTTGCCTCAAGAAAATTAAGATTTATTTAGTTTAGATGACGACTAATGATGCTAACCAAGCCATGAAAATTAGAGAAGTTGTAGACCGCCCTTCAGTAGTTAGGGATAGTTTTGGTGTACCCGAGAAAACCTATAATGCCATTCATGATTCTAAGTCCCTTGGCAAGGTTTCCTCTTTTTTGAGGACTCCAAAGGAGGTTTCTAGGAAGGGGGAAGGTACTAGTTGGGGTCAAGAGGGACCTCTCTAGGAAGAAATTGGTCCTTCTAGAATGTTTCAACCTTCTTTTAGTGCACCATCATCAAACAAAGAGTAAAGAAGAATGGGGGATTCAAGCCCTAGAGTTGGTAAGCTAAGGAGGGAAACTCTTGCTCCTAACTATTTGCTCCTTCCTGATGTAAGTTGGATGTCCTTCCCTCCCCACAAAGAGCAAAGTAGAAAATTTTCTAGTATTAGGGCCTTAAGAAACTCCAAAAAATCCATTCTAGCGAAGAAAGAGATTGTGGTTAGGAAGGATTTCTATTGTAAAGTTTTAAGGGAAAGGACCATGAATGGAGTTCATGGCTCATTGGAGATCTTTGGCTTCAAGCCGCCTATCTAGTTCTCCAGTTGTTGGTCTCTTTTGTCTCATCTCAGGTGATTTACTCTATGCTGTGAGAGTTTTGTTTTAGTTAACTTGCTTTTTTCATTCGAGCAATCTATGTGCCATAAGTTTATTTTTGTACCTATTGGATTATAGCCTTAGTGCTATTGGTCCTTGTAGTAGTTTCATGGTTGTTTGTTGGACTATAATGATATATCTAAGCTAATCTTTATAAAATGGTTTAGGCCCTTTCAAAAACCCTCCTTTACCCTTAATAAAAAATTAAATGCCTAACTACAACAACACCCCCATAAGCAAAGCTTTGTGGGCAAAATATGGGTCATGACAAGGTAAATCCATTTTAGGTACTTATGTACAAAAACTCTCCTTAAAGAAAGAGAGACAATCCCCCTAGAGTCATACACAATGACTATTATTATGTTTGATAATATGGGTTATCCGACTATGTATTAATTGTTTGTTGACTTCCAAGTAGTTATAAGAGTTAGTTGGTCAGAGTTGGTTAGTTGACGGTTGTGTTCCTCTTGGCAACCATCAAGTATTTTAAATAGTCTTTGTATCAAGGAAAACAATATGATTTTTTCTGATCGATTCTAATCCTTGGTCGACCATATCTGGTCTACTTTTGTAATAACTTCATGTGTGAATAAAAATATACTTTTACTCCTCTATTTGGTATGCATTGCTAATTTTGATTATTATTTCAAGTATTCATTTTATTAGATAGAAGGGTAAACATTGGCACCATTGCCTTAAAAGAAATTAGGTCCAATATAAGATATTTATGCCCTTAGACCCTAATAAAGGTGATAAGAGACCATGTGGTTAGGATCAAGAGATCATGCAATCTCTTAGGTTGGTAGAACAAAGAGAACACATAAGAAGATTAAGAGAGATCACTAAAGCTCAAAGCCAAAGTCCATCCCAAAGTAGAAGTCAGAGTAGGAGCATGAGTAGGAGTCGTAGTCAGGAGAGAGAACACAATTTCATTACAAATAATCATATGAGGGCAGAGTGGGAGGAAATAGAAAGGAACCTCCACTGCTAGATGAAGCATGGACTGATCTTTTTGATCAAGTTGAAAAGCCAAGACAACCTTCTCTGGATGAGGGAAGTTGGGAGACATAGTTAGATTCCTTCATATCTAAGCATACGCGAGCAACCTTTGAGGCATCGAAGGTTTTCCAATCGAAGTAGAAGTAGCCGAGCCAAGGGTTATAAAAGAAAATTTGAAAGCGAAAGAAGTGCTAAGAATGTTGAAGCTATGTGAAGAGTGGAGGATCCTCACGTGGCTGAGAGTGCGAGAGACACTAGAACGTGCAAATCAAAGCTCCCTAGCAAGTAGGTTCCAGTCGCTAGGTTTGCATCAGAACAAAACCATGGTAAGTCCTAGTGGAGAAAAGCAGAAGTTGCCCAAGTTTACAAGTAATGGATTAGAGGATCTCGTCAAGCACTATAAGACTTGTAAAACAATCTGGATAGATAATGGGCAAGATGATAAAACAATTTGGCTACAACCTTTTCCAGCCACCTTGCAAGGTGTAGTAATTGAATGGTATATAGAACTTGACCAAGCCTCCCAAAACACATGGGAGAGATTAAAGAATGCCTTTGAAGAATAGTTTGAGTTGCTTCAAGATGATAATGAAATAGTAGCCAAAATTTACAATACCAGGCAAGGTAAGCATGAAAATGTACGAGTTTACAATGATAGACTTAAAGAATGTTGCCCATAATTTTGAACCTTGAAATTTTTTGAAATTTTTCCCGTCTTGGTTCTGTGTATAGAGTACTGGTCACCATTGCTATAATAAGTTCTCCTACATGCTTCACTTTCAAAGCTACAAATATATATGTCCAAGTCTCTGCTTCATATGATCACCTAAAATAATTATTGTATTGGATGTCATGTTAAGGAAAAAGCAAAGGTTCATTTTATGGTAATACATTTGTTGCAGTCTCTTGTGAGAAAGTTGACAGGAATGATGATACATTTGATGTTGCTGAGGAAGGTGTAGATGACTGTGATAGTCATGAAAGTTTTACATGCAAAGGCCCCTGATTGGAAAGGTTAGTGACAATGTTAGAATGGAAGAACCATACAACCTAGTTAGTCATGATTTAGGCACTAGCACTGAACATGGAAGCATTGAACATAGGGGTGGTTGTTCTCAAAAGAAGTACCTAGAAGTAAATGAACAACACACTTCATCTGTATTGTAAACAAGGCAATGTAAAGATTGTGGGATATCTGCTCAATATGAATTTGTTGAAGATCTTTAGAAGCCTATAAATGAGTGATATTGATAGGTGGTTGTCAATAGTTACTTCAACTCTTGCCATTAGAATGGTGACTCCTCCTGTGCATTTTGTTTTGAAGAATCATGATAAAATTCGGTGATAATTAAAGAAGTGGAGATTGTTGCGGCCAAATGGATGGCAACTGTGAAAGAATTCTAAAGGTAAGTTGATTGTTTGATAGAATGCCTTCGGGGCTGCAATGATCGCAAGATCTGCCACAAAATGGACATGTCAAAAAGGAAGTCCAGTGAGGAGATATCAACAAAGGTTCCTTGTTATGAAGATATGATCAGGGTGCATGGTTGTGGGCACCATCTCTGCTTAGGGATGTTATTGTAGGATGAGCATCAAATGGGTTCGTATGATTTTCAGCCCATCGCAGTAGATCTCCAGGAAAGACCCACATATTGTACCTGTTGAACGACTTCTTGCTTCTGGCAATCCTTGTACACAGAATAGCATGTTACATACATCATTTGATGTTAAGGGTCCGTAAACATTTGCCTTCGATTTACTCAATGATAAGGGTAGTTCGAGTAAGGATAAAATAAAAAAAAAACGGCACAGTCCGCATCAAGAATCATGACTCAGGAGGTTGTATGGGATTTCTTAGTGAAGGTTGTCATATTTGTGGATAATTCTGGTGCGGACATTGTGTTTCCCATGCCAAGCATGAGGAAAGATGATCCTTGTCAAATATTATAGTTGGAAATGGAAGGCAAGTTTTTGTAAGACATTATAGTTGGAAATGATCCGGTGGTAAGCATGCAAAACGAGGAGGTATAGATAAAAGTTATTTTTTAGTTTGGACAGCTCAAAATGGACTCTTTCAAAAGGTTTTAGAACCTTCGTGCAAATTGCTTTGATAGGAATACAGGTGGTGGGATATGCACGAAATAGAGTTATTGAAGAAGCTCTAAATTTTCAAGCAGAAACAATCAATAGTTGTAACACCAACTTCCGCGGCCAAAGGATAAGAGTTCAAAGTTGGTATGCATACAAAATGCAAAGCATAGAGAAGTTTCTCACCAAAGACAATATCTTGCCAGATATTACGGCCTTGCAGTATGAGTTTGTGAGATGTTATAGCCTGAAATGGCTCGCGTCATCATGGATGTGATCATGGGAATGCTTTGAAACATGCAAGCAAAATATGAACGCATTTAATAGGCCATAGTCTGAGCATAAAGATCCGCTACTATGAAATCAAGTTTTATAAACTTTGCCAGCATCCTCTCTGCTTGCCGAGGAAAGGAGACTTTTGGCCAAATATTATGTTTGGAAACACTTTTATTTAAGTTGGATAGAAGAGCAATGTGTATCATTGGTTCTTTCTCATATTAGCAGCGACTTAAATGCTTGGTGAGTGATGCAAAACCGTTATTTTAAATGCAATGATCATAAGATATGCATGGAGTGTATTTGTTGATAAGGTTTCAGAAATCTTCCAGCAGTGCTAGTAGTTATAATGCCAAAACTCACCAACGACCAATGGCCTCCCAAATTGGAAATTTGTTGTTAGATATCATAGCTGTGAGAAAATACCAGAAACTACGGCCTTATGAATAAGCAAGGAGTTTTAAAAGAAAAGTTTCCTCTTTGACCATGATAGAAGTGGGATTTTATATCAGATATCAGTTGCAACGCCAAATTCTGCAACCTTTGCCAGTTTTCTCCCTACTTGGTCACGCGCAGACAAGAAAATGATAGGATGTACACTGATCTAATTTATTAGAAAGCTTTAGAAACTTTCAAGCAAATGCATTTGGTGGACATATCCCTATCTTCAGCAACTTTTGCCAGTAGTATCTTTGGCTGTGTCAAGAAACTCATTAAAACATATATATGGGTTGCAATTGTCGTTTGTTGTCAGGCGCCATAAAGCAACGAAGAGAAATGCATTTAATGCTCGATTCTGTGAAGATGAATAGACTTATGATTGTTGAGTGATTTTCTCATGTTATGCACACGACATTATTGTGGTGGAGAAAGTGTTAGATATGCACAAAATGGATTTGTTGAAAGGGTTTTAGAAACTTTCAAGTAAAGAGTTATAAACTCTACTCATTCTCCGTATGAACATGAATACCTTGAGGCTACCATTCTTAGAGTTCAACATTCATTGCTCTCTTCTGTGTGCTTCACCTCAAGTCACTAATCTTTCCAAACTTTGGTGTTCTCAAGTTTGATTTTCTTGATCAACCATCACCCCGATATCAGCGTGCATGGGTTTTGTTGATGCAAGATTGCATATTTCAGGGAGAGCTCTTAGGGGTGGTCGGATGGTGGGAGGATTATCCACAATTTCAATGCTTGATACTACTGCATGACTGTGGTCTGATCCGAATGGAATCGTTGCATCTTCTCCAACAAATAAGTTTCATGTAGAATCTGATTCATCTTTGGAACTTCTAAAACATTGTCAAAATGCAGCATCTTCTATTCGGACTCAAATATACATTTAATGGTGAATGGCGTTCCCAACATGAGTAAAGGAGTGGATAGTTTTATAATTAAGGGCTCCAATCAAAATATTTGGGAATTTGCATGGACAATTTGGTGATTTAATGTGTTTATTTGATGAGTATGGATTTCCTTCAACAAGCTAGAGTGGGATGCCAAGAGTCATCCGGGACTCTTCAGTTTTCTTTTGCCATTTTGTAATATTTCTCGATAGGGAAAATGACTTTTGAGCTGCCTTCAAGAGAAGTCTTTATGAACGGATGGCTTTTGATCTTCCAACCCAGGGGAAGAGTGACCTTTGGGTTTCCCATTGAAGCGGCATCTATAAAACCCATTTCTTATTCATTGTAGAGGATCTTTTTGCTATTCATTTAGGAGCTCCTGTGAGAGATGTAGGGGTGGAGTGACTAGATGTTTAATTCTATTTTCTGTATCGTTTTAGCTGACCAGATTCCTGACTCCCCTTGCAATTTGGTGCATGAGTGAGACTCGATCAGAGTAATTTCTAGAAGGTGTAACTGGGAGCTTTGTGAGAGGGATAACTGGAGACTTTGTATTTCAGTTCATTTTGGAATAAGAAAGTTTGATGTTCCTGTGTCTTCATTCTTTCCTGAGCTTTGATTGTTCTTATGCCCAGTCAAGTTCTTTATTTTACAATCTCTTTACTTTCTCTCTGTATGTATCTGTAGTTAGTGATTATATCTCTTGGAGACTTTGTACTTCTCTTTTAGTTTAGTTTATCTTTCCTCATGGAGTTTGTGCTATGTTGCCTATGCTCACAGGCAGATTTCTTCCATATTCTTTCATCTCTCGTTTTCTCTTTTGCTGCCTTTTTGTACCTTCTGGTTAAGGTACTAAAAAATCCAAAAACCCACATCATACGAGGGAGCTACCCCTCTCAAACGCAGAGGATAATCATTGCACTCGCAACGATTACTCCATTTGTTGGTGTCTTTTTGTTGCTACCTTCTTGGGCGTATTGGATTATTTTTGTAGTGACAAAACTGTTAACCAACATTTTTTGACGACTCTACTAGGGAGAGAATCAAAGTGCCAGTGTCTTCTTTCCTCAAAAAATTTAATGGTACCTCCACTGGAATGGAGGTTGGCAACTCTATTTTGTTTGAAGAGCTTAGAAAATGGTTCAATGCAAGGCAGATCAAAGAAATTAGCCCAAAGCCAGAAGACGACCTGTGCCTACAATTGAAGAGATATTGTCTGAAGATGATGAGATACTTCATTTGTTATGGAGCAGTCTCCAGGCCAGCATCTCTGAAGTAGAGAAGAAGAAGTTGCATCCATCCAAAGAATTCAAATCCAAGTCATTGCTCAAAAGTTTGCATCAGAGGTTTTATCTTCTCAAAGACCTTGAACAAAAGATTCATCAGTTACAAGTAGCTCTCAAAGAAGAACCTAAGAGAAAGGATCAAGTTTCTTATAATTTTTCTGTTCTTGGTGAACAAGATTCTGCGCAAGCATTTGTTGAACCCAAAGATTTGTCAGCGCCATGGAATCAACAACAAGAAAGAATTTTGAGTCAGGGTGAAAGTAAAGGACCATAATCTTTCTCAACATGCATACAAGGGAGTGAGATTGAACACTCATCTACATTGGTTGAAGAAGATAATGAAAAGGTGCTATCAGAAGAACCCAATGTCATTCTCATTCCAAAATGGTGCCTAGAAGGATCAAATGATGACTTTTTATGTGGAGTTCTAGACAAAGATGGTCATGTTGCTAAAATTGAAATGGATGGAGCCACTGATGTCTCCCATGATATGAAAGAAGGTATGAATGGTTCTATATTTTCCCCTAAATCAGAAATATTTAATTTTGATATTGATGTGAAAGATCAAGTGATAGAAAGTACAGTCTTTAAATCATAGTTTAGACATGGAAGTTTTTGTCTTTGATACTATTGATCTAGCTTTTGATAAAATAGACAAAGAAGAGCTTGGTGAGGGAATGAATAAGTTGTAATCTCCTTATCCTCTCAGTGATGATTTTCCTTGTGCAAGAGGAGAAGTTCTTTCCACCACACTTGATCCCATGCTCGTAGAATGTGATATTCAAGGATCACAATCAACAGTCACATTTCCAAAGATTGATTCATCATGCAATTTGCAAAAAGAAGGTTTCATTTATGATGTTTTCTCTTCATGTTCTGGTATTGATAACGAAGTTATGATTGATACACAACCAGAGTATATGGTTTTCAAGTTTCACGAAGAAAATGATAAAGGAGAAATATTGCAGCCAAAGGTGAGTGAAGAATTCATCCTTGAGTCATTTTACTTTGAAGCTGCAATTATGTCTTTTGAGAATGATTCATCAAATGAAGCTTGTGTTAGAAATATATGCAATGATTTTTCAAAATTTGAGGTTAATGAGGAGAAAAAGAATAGTCAGGTTGATGAAGGTTTGCAGCCTCAAAAAATTTTAGAAGCTTCAGATGATGACCTTCTTTGTGAAGAAGATGTTGTGCTCTCTCCTATACCATGTGTTGAAGAAGAATGCTTTGCTGCTGAAAATTTAAATATGGGTGATCTAACAACTCTTATTGTAGCCAGTGAACAAATTTTTAGTGAGGAGAATAGTTGGAATGATACATGGGAAATATTTTTGAATCATTTACAACTGGAGTGTGAAGCTATTGAAGTTCTCACATCAAATTATGAAGAGGCAAAGTTGCAAGCAAAGGTTCTGGAGAAAGATGGTTTGGGTGATTGATCTAAAAATTCAAAGTTGCCACTAGAAAACCATGAATCAGATTCTGAAAGTGAAGGAGAAATTGCATTCAAGCCCATCAAGGCTACTGGTCATGGTATGAATTTTTAGTTTCTTTCAGAAATAGTTTGTTCAGATCTGATTCCAATTGAAGACATAGATGAAATACAAATGAGTTCACCAGAAGTTATGAAAATTTTTGATGAAAGGTGGTTGTTTGATACACATTTTGGTGAATTGTTGTCCTTCATAGATCTCAATTTTACATTCATGGTCCTCAACAAGTTGCCGAGTTTGCAAGTGCTTCACAAATATACACCTCTATTTCACACTGGCATATATTTTTCCCAACCAGTTAATGGCTTTGCATAGTCTTTGGGGCAGTGGTGGTGTGTTGTACCTAGTCCGGGTACATAGGTGTCATAGTTTGCTTTATGTTTCGTGTTGTTGTGTTTGCTTCAGTTTTGGCTTTGTTTAGGGTTTTCTTTATTTCCCCTTGACTCTATTCGACCAATGGATAAGGCACTGGTCTTCACCCAAGATTCTAGAGTTCTTTGCTTCTCGTCTCGGAAAGCAGTCCCCAATTAGAGCTTGTTGTTGCCCATAATTTTGAACCTTGAAAAATTTTGAAATTTTTCCCATCTTGGTTTTGTGTATAAAGTACTGGTCACCATTGCTATAATTAAGTTCTCCTACATGCTTCACTTTCAAAGCTGCAAATGTATATGTCTAAGTCTTTGCTTCATATGATCACCTAAAATAATTTTTGTATTTGATGTCATGTTAAGGAAAAAGCAAAGGTTCATTATATGGTAATACATTTGTTGCAGTCTCTTGTGAGAAAGTTGACAGGAATGATGATACATTTAATGTTGCTGAGGAAGGTGTAGATGACTGTGATAGTCATGAAAGTTTTACATGCAAAGTCCCCTGATTGCAAATGTTAGTGACAGTGTTAGAATGGAAGAACCATACATCCCAGTTAATCATGATTCAGGCACTAGCACTGAACGTGGAAGCATCAAACATAGAGGTGGTTGTTCTCAAAAGAAGTACCTAGAAGTAAATGAACAACACACTTCATCTGTATTGTAAACAAGGCAATGTAAAGATTACGGGATATCTGCTCAATATGAATTTGTTGAAGATCTTTAGAAGCCTATAAATGAGTGATATTGACAAGTGGTTGTTAATAGTTACTTCAACTCTTTCCATTAGAATGGTGATTCCTCCTGTGCATTTTGTTTTGAAGAATCATGATAAAATTTGGTGATAATTGAAGAAGTGAAGATTGTTGCAGCCAAATGGATGGCAACTGTGAAGGAATTCTAAAGGTAAGTTGATTGTTTGATAGAATGCCTTTGGGGCTGCAATGATCGCAAGATCTGTCACAAAATGGACATGTCGAAAAGGAAGTCCAGTGAGGAGATATCAACAAAGGTTCCTTGTTATGAAGATATGATCAGGGTGCATGATTGTGGGTGCCATCTCTGTGAAGGAATGTTATTGTAGGATGAGCATCAAATGAGTTCATATGATTTTCAGCCCATCGCAGTAGATCTCCAGGAAAGACCCACATACTACACCTATTGAACGACTTCTTGCTTCTGGAAATCCTTGTACACAGAATAGCATGTTACATACATCATTTGATGTTAAGGGTCTATAAACATTTGCCTTCGATTTGCTCAATGGCAAGGGCAGTTCAAGTAAGGATAAAATAAAATAAAAAAATGACACAGTCCGCATCATGAATCATGACTCAGGAGGTTGTATAGGATTTCCTTTTGAAGGATGTCATATTTGTGGATAATTTCGGTGCAGACATTGTGTTTCTTGTGCCAAGCATGAGGAAAGCTGATCCTTATCAAATATTATAGTTGGAAATGGAAGGCAAGTTTTTGTAAGATATTATAGTTGGAAATGATGCAGTGGAGGGCTTAATTTTGACAGTCCACCTTGCATGTCAAGGAATTTTTTTCCTACAGTTTAGTCTTCAATATTGACTGTAGCGTGACAATTAATTTTTTTAAATGCAAGTCAAAAATTTATATATAAAACTAGAGCATTCCCGAATCGTGAATGCTTTACCAAGTGAATATACAGCGCAGATGATTCTGCACAGTCGTCTGTGGGCAGTGGACTCATATGAAAAAGAAATGGGGCCGGCCACGGGAATTTTAAAACTTGGTTTTCTTGAAGATGTTTACGAAGGAACCAACGACAGGCTGGCTGTTGTACTGCAAGCTCATGAAAAGGTGGATTTGGATCTCTGATTTAGTCAACTTTTTTGGGACCCCACTCGGTTTAATTGAAATCAAATTTACTCGAGCATTTTTGGATCTTGCTTTTCTGTATATAATGCCATGTATTTATTATTTAATTAGGGCTCAAGATTTCGTTGACATGATAAAACACTACTCCGTTGGATGAAAAATTAGCAGTCGACAACTAAAGAAACAACAAAAAAGAATATGGCAAAGATTTCCATGTACCCTCTGTATCTATTTATTATTTTCATCAAGAACAATCTCAAAAAAACTCTAGTCAGACTCAGAATATCGGTGTTTGTGCTGCATATCTGAATTGGAACCCTCAAGACTTACTTGCCACCATGCATCAATTCTGACTCACGATATTCGCATTCGTTGGCTATGTCTTGTCTTCAAGAAATAGTATGGCAGTCAGAAAAGTGAAAACACTTTGCTCAGCCAATCAAATAAACACATTAGAAGCATTTGGTATAAGATCTTATACAGCTATACATGAACAGTCATCAAACATTCGGTATGGTATTGTGAGTTAAAAATCTGGTTGCATTAATTTGGTTGCCTACTAACTCTGGTTGTATAAAAAACAAATCTATTTTTAAAAATAAAAGCAAAAAACTGAATATATTCTATAAAAAATAAATCTATTTGAATTTTTTTTTTTAAATAATAGAAGTTACTATTAACAAATTTAAAAATAAATGAATATATATATAACGAAATATAATTATATTCGTAGAAAGCAAATCCAAAAATTGAGATATATTCTATTAAAAAACAAATCTAAAAATTTAGAATAATATTAAAAAACAAATCTAAAAGATATATATGAATATATAATTATACTCATAAAAAACAAATCTAAATATATATTCTATTAAAAAACAAATCTAAAAGATATATATTTAGAATGAATATATAATTATATTTATAAAAAATAAATCTGAAAATTTGGGATATATTATCCTATTTAAAAAAAACTAAAAGATATATATTTAGAATGAATATATAATTATACTCATAAAAAATAAAATTTGGGATATATTATATATATATACAGTCAGATTTTATATTAATTATTTTTTTTACAGTTTTTAAAATAAATTGCTTGTATATCAATACAGTCAAATATTTATTTTTATTGTATTTTACAGTTAAAATATTTAAATACAGCTATACAACTGTCAAATTTAAGCCCGGATCCGGTGGTAAGTATGCAAAATGAGAAGGTATAGATAAAAGTTGCGTTTTAGTTTGGACAACTCAGAATGGACTCTTTCAAAAGGTTTTAGAACCTTCATGCAAATTGCTTTGATAGAAATACAGGTGGCGGTATATGCACGGTATATGCACGAAATAGAGTTATTGAAGAAGCTCTAAATTTTCAAGCAAAAACAATCAACAGTTGTAACGCCAACTTCCGCAGCCAAAGGATAAGAGTTCAAAGTTGGCATGCATACAAAATGCAAAGCATAGAGAAGTTGCTCGCCAAAGACAGGATCTTGCCAGATATTGCGGCCTTGCAGTATGAGTTTGTGAGATGTTATAGCCTGAAATGGCTCGAGTCATCATGGATGTGATCATGGGAATGCTTCGAAACATGCATGCAAAATATGAACGCATTTAATAGGCCACAGTCTCAGCATAAAGATCTGCTACTATGAAATCAAGTTTTGTGAACTTTGTCAGCATCCTCTCTGCTTGCCGAGGAAAGGAGACTTTTGGCCAGATATTATGTTTTGAAACACTTTTATTTAAGTTGGACAGAAGAGCAGTGTGTATCATTGGTTCTTTCTCATATGAGCAGCGGATTAAATGCTTGGTGAGTGATGCAAAACCGTTATTTTAAATGCAATGATCATAAGATATGCATGGAGTGTATTTGTTGATAAGGTTTCATAAATCTTCCAGCAGTGCAAGTAGCAGTTATAATGCCAAACCTCACCGACCAGTGGCCTCCCAAATTGGAAATTTGCTATCAGATATCATAGCTGTGAGAAAATACCAGAAACTGCGGCCTTATGAATAAGCAACGAGTTTTAAAAGAAAAGTTTCCTCTTTGACCACGATAGAATGGGATTTTATATCAGATATCAGTTGTAACACCAAATTCTGCAACCTTTGCCAGTTTTCTCCCTATTTGGCCGCGCACGAACAGGAAAATGGTAGGATGTACACTAATCTGATTTATTAGGAAACTTTAGAAACTTTCAAGAAAATGCAATTGGTGGACGTTTTCCTATCTTCAGCAACTTTTGCCAATAGTATCTTTGGCTATGTCAAGAAACTCATTAAAACATATATATGGGTTGCAATTGTCGTTCATTGTGAGGTGCCATAAAACAAGGAAGAGAAATGCATTTAATGCCCGATTTTGTGAACATGAATAGAATTATGACTGTTGAGTGATTTTCTCATGTTATGCACACGACATTATTGTGGTGGAGAAAGTGCCAGATATGCACAAAATGGATTTGTTGAAAGGGTTTTAGAAACTTTCGAGTAAAAGAGTTATAAACTCTACTCATTCTCTGTATGATAATGAATACCTTGAGGCTACCATTCTTAGAGTTCAACATTCATTGCTCTCTTCTGTGTGCTTCACTGCAAGTCACTAATCTTTCCAAACTTTGGTGTTCTCTCCATCATCACCCCGATATCAGAATGCATGGGTTTTGTTGATGCAAGATTGCATATTTCAGGGAGAGCTCTTAGGGGTGGTCGGATGGTGGGAGGATTATCCACAATTTCAATGCTTGATACTATTGCACGACTGTGGTCTGATCCGAATGGAATCGTTGTATCTTCTCCAACAAATAAGTTTCATGTAGAATCTGATTCATCTTTAGAACTTCTAAAACATTGTCAAAATGCAACATCTTCTGTTGGGACTCAAATATACATTTAATGGTGAATGGCGTTCCTAGCATGAGTAAAGGAGTTCCAATCAAAATATTTGCGAATTTCCATTGACAATTTGGTGATTTAATGTGTTTATTTGATGAGTATGGATTTCCTTCAACAAGCTAGATTGGGATGCCAAGAGTCATCTGGGACTCTTCAGTTTGCTTTTGCCATTTTGTAATATTTATCGATGGGGAAAATGACTTTTGAGCTGCCTTCAAGAGAAGTCTTTACGAATGGATGGCTTTTGATCTTCCAACCCGAGGGAGAAGTGACCTTTGGGTTTCCTATTGAAGCGGCATCTATAAAACTCATTTCTTATTCATTGTAGAGGATCATTTTTCTATTCAGCCAGGGGCTCAGGTGTGAGAACTGTAGGGGTGTAGTGACTTGATGTTTAATTCTATTTTTTATATCTTTTTAGCTGACCAGATTCCTGACCCTCCTTGCACTTTGGTGCATGAGTGAGACTCGATCAAAGTAATTTCTGGAAGGTGTAAGTGGGAGCTTTGTGAGAGGGATAACTGGAGACTTTGTATTTCAGTTCATTTTGGAATAAGAAAGTTTGATGTTCCCGTGTCTTCATTCTTTCTCGAGCTTTGATTGTTCTTATGCCCAGTCAAGTTCTTTATTTTACAATCTCTTTACTTGCTCTCTGTATGTATCTGTAGTTAGTGATTATATCTCTTGGAGACTTTGTACTTCTTTTTTAGTTTAGTTTATCTTTCCTCTAGTTTAGTTTATCTTTCCTCAAGGAGTTTGTGCTGTGTTTCCTATGCTCACAGGCATATTTCTTTCATATGCTTTCATCTCTCCTTTTCTCTTTTGCTACCTTTTTGTACCTTCTGGTTAAAGGTACTCAAAAATCCAAAAACCCACATCATATGAGGGAGCTGCCCCTCTCAAACGCAGAGGATAATCGTTGCAGTCACAATGATTACTCCATTTGTTGGTGTCTTTTTGTCGCTACCTTCTTGGGCATATTGGGTTATTTTTGGAGTGACAAAACTGTTAACCAACAAAGAACTGTTTGTAAAGTTAGAAAAAGAATCCGCTGAAGGTCTCGAGAAAAGGTGGTTCATTGAAGGTCTAATTCTATCATTAAGAAAAATGATGAAGGTAGTACCACCCTCTTCTTATGTAGAAGCCTACAATTGGGTGGTGGACATAGAAAGTGAAGACAAGATGGACATAGAAAGTCAAGACAAAATGTCCTTCCGTAGAAAAAGAAAAACAATGGAAGATGGTAGTTTGGATGACAACATCAATAGTGAATCAAAGATAGTAGAAGCACTCAGGAGGGACATGCTCTAGATGATGAAAGCATTGAAGGTGGAGAAAGAAACCAACAAAGAATCCATTGAACTTTGGTGTATTGAGTGCAAAAGAGAAGGTCACACCAAAGGTAATGTTCCCAAAAAAATATTTTGTGAGATTTGTTAAGTTATGGGCCATTTGATAAAAGTGCTTGTATAATTTGAAGACTAGGAGTACACAAGTACTCTTAACACAGGAAACACAATCCACTCCATTGAAGCCACATAATGTATCTCTAGGTGGTTCTCTAAATCAAAGAGGGAGAGGTCGAAGTCAAATAAAATATGACCCTAAAGGACATCCGATCATACACTGTCGACAGTGTAATGAGTGGGGACACTTTGCGAGAGATTGCCAAAACAAGCAAGCCAAAGTGCAATTATTATGTGAATGGTGTGGACCTAGAGACCATGAAGACATTGGATGTTTGAAGCAAAAGGGCAGCATCAACCTAATTGATGTTGAAAAGAAAATGAAGTATTGGCTGTTACTTGAGCCCAAGAAAAAAACACCATGTATTTGGACCCACGTACAAATGTTCAAACAAGATTTCATGAAGCAAGAGCCGAAGTGGAGTAGACTATGGATAAAGAACAACACCACTCAAATGCAAATGCAAGTACAATAACAAATCAATTACAATCCGAGAAAACTATTGCAAGACAAGTACTTTAAACTACCATACCAATTAAAGTAGTGGCTTTATTACAATGTATTCATGAACTCTAAAATACTATTGTATTAGGAAAGAATGAGATGATGCATGCTACGACGCATTTAGAATATGGAGAGAATGAAGACCCAATAATCGAACCTCCACTATCGGGAGACCAAGCAATCAATCCCATATTATTAACAACTAGCACAACAAAGAAACTAGTGGTGGTAAATATAGAGCTCCTTAGAAAGAATCTCACCAATACAATTTTCAATGGTGGGTCTAATGTGAACGTACTTCTGGAAGAAACTTGGAGAAGTCTGGCTAAGCTAACTCTTTGGCCCCCAACTAATCAACTGGTGGCTGTAGACCAACATGGTATTAGGTACTTGGAGTTTTAATGGGCCAAAAGGTAATTATCAGAACCCAAGTATTTCTGTTGAATTTTGTGGTCATTACAATATGATAGAAAGTGTATGACACATTGTTGGGTTGGGGATGACTAGTAGCAGTCAAAGCCGACCACAAATGGAAAAAGAATACAATCTCCATTGAAAACAAGGGTCAAAAGTATATAATCGATTTGAAAAACTAAGCAATCAGTGAGGAAGCAACTTCTTCTGATTCATCAGATTCAAACTTTGAAGAAGAATGGACAAAGAAGCATGATCAAGGTATGATGGAGCCGAACAATGAAGGGATTCTAGAATTACAGTCATGTTTGGAGGATGAAACAAATTCTCTCTTCAACTTGTTTTATTGGAAAATGGAGACCTATGATGTCTTTATGTCGACTTATAATTTTATTGAAGCTACAGAGATCATTGAAGAACAACAAATGAAAAACAATTTTGAAAAGTTGGATAGTTTATGTGTGTGGAACACAGTCCACGATTTGCAAAAGATGACAGTTCTAGTTCTAGCACAGGCACCAGACTTTATTGAAGAATACAAAATTTATGCTGGTACATCTCAAGATAATAATATTAAAATATTTAATTTGGAGCATACTGATACTTGTTAAGTCTGATCAACTACCCTAGAAAATTTTAGAAAAATAAAAAATATTGTCAGACAAAAAAATCAAAATATCGAAGTCCTTGAGAGAAAAATAAGGTGGGCCCCATGTGGAAAAAATGAAAAAATAATAATGAAAAGGAAAAAAAAAAGTGGGTGAAAAAGAAAAAAAGAAAAAATAAATAAAAGTTCAAATAAAGTACATATTAAAAAATAAATAGAAAAACATATTAAAAAAATCATCCAATTTTCGGAAGAAAATTCCAAATAAAATAAAATGGGTTCCTTTGACTGTACGCCCACCTTACTCTCCAATCGTACGGTAGAGAAATACCATCTAATTAACATTTTTATTGCAAAGACATCGCCATATGGTCCATTGAAGTTGATACAAATTCACTTCTTTCTCCACCGTACAGTAGACAACACATAGTTTGGAGTGTTAATTTTTTATCGTACATGATAATTCCTAGTTCAAATGTATAGTATACCAATCTCACTTCAATCTTTTCTGTCATACATTCAACAATGTCTTCTTCATCTGATGGTCCCTTTTTGTTGTACGGCCTCTACTACCTCTTCTTTCATGCTATCGTACGACCTTTTTTTTTGTCTCTTATGCTGGACAACCAATTAATATTTGGTACATTGTTCATTCTACTATATGTCTTGCTCTTTCATTGAGGTTGTTCTTGCTACTACTACACAATCTCTCCTATTTTTGTCTATGTATCCAGAAATCTTCAGACTTTTCTGCTGCACTTGTTCATCCTTCTGTAATTGGCTCTTTCTCAGCTCTTGATTTTTGTAGAGACAAGGACTTATTGCTACAGGTTGTTAAAATGGGAGCAAATTTATTCCTAGAGAATGGAGATATTGAACAATATTTTTATGGTCTGCATGCTTCTCAAATGCCTATAATATTGTTTGGGTCCACTAATCACTTGGGTGCTGCATTTCTGGACTACGCTTTGTAGTGGATTCCTTAGTGGGTTGGTCCTTAACATTCTCCATCTCCTAGCGAGTGTTTGAGATGTGTTGGTTCTTCTTCTACTCCATGTGTACTTCCATGTTTCTATAGTGTCACTAATGGTGTCAGAAACCTTACCTAATGTTACTTGATGCTTCATTGTTTTCTATCATCTGGAAGATGAATTTTTCTTTTGGGGGGTGATGTAGTAGTTGTCTATAATGACTATTATTATGTTTGATAATATGCGTTATTTGACTATGTATTAATTGTTTGTCAGATGTCGGGTAGTTATGAGAGTCAATTGGTTGGAGTTAGTTAGTCGACATTTGTGTTTCTCTTGGAAACTATCAGGTCTTTTAAATAGTGTTTGTATTGTTAAGGAAAGTAGTATGATATGGTCTGATCGATTCTGATCCTTGGCCAACCATCTTTGGTTTACTTCTGTATTAAAACTTCATGTGCAAATAAAGATATACTTGTACCCCTCTATTTGGTATGCATTGCTAGTTCTATTTATTATTTCAAGTATTCATTTTATTAGATAGAAGGGTAAACACCCCCAAGGAGAGAAGACTAGCTTCCAAGGAAGAGTCTTCCAAACTCCCAACAAATCTTGCAATGAAATCCTCTCAAAGAAGAGAGAATGTCTAAGCACATGTTCTCATAACAGGTGTTGAAGAAGCTGCCCTACATTGAATAATGCATATCCCTTTTGTAACATAGAACCCCTATGTTGTATAACTATTGATTTCCCACTCCATAGTAGGATATGAGGGAAGAAACATGATGATCTTTGGAAAATGTTACATATTTCTCTATTCCAATGCTGAAATACGTTTGGATTGGGTAAGTAGACTCAAGTACAACTATAGGATGTGACATCAAGAAAGCATCTAAATGTGGAGAGAGAACAAAAGGGTTTATATGTACCCTCAATATATCTAAAGAAAGTGATGAAGCAATGAGAGTTGTCATCAAAGAGGCAAAAAATTCCCTTGATAGTGTCTTCAAGATCCCAAAGACAATATTCTACAAACAAACACAAGATGTCTAGTAAGTATGCATCCTTGTGTGGTGGAATTTGTAGACATGAATGAACTTGAACTAGAAAAAGTCATTAGAATCCTTCAAAGAAGTCATGTTCTCTATAGAAGGAGGAACATACATTGTAGTTGTCTCCATAACATTAGCATGTGCAAGGTCAACTAAGGAAACACTGCAAAATGATGGAGGTTCAAGTGGATCTTCAAACAACCACTTGATTGTGGTCCACACAATGTAATGTCACTCAATGCGATCTATATGATGTAATATGCCCTAAAAAATAATAAGACATATTAGTCCACATATTTTTTCATTATTATACTATGTAGCCTTTTGTAGAGGATCACTTGGATTAGGAATGAGTCCAAAGAGATAGGGTAGTAGGTCTTGAGAGTATAGTTTTATAGAAATTATCATTGGACTTGAGAGTATAGTTATAGTCAGCCATTGTGAGACTATCATATATGTGAACTTATTTTTGGATTTTGGGACTATTATTGGCCATGGGAGTTTGTATAATGTCTAATAACCACGATAGATGACTATGGCTTTAAATAAAACAATGATTGTAGTTGACTATGATTATATTGATATTTGGGTATTATTTATCTAATTATTATTTGGTCTATCACACCATGTGTGGCTATTTTTGGTAAATATTGATTGGTTTGGTATTAAGTTGGGAATTGGGTTATGCCACAACTACTTGTAACTTAACCCATGCCTAGGAGAGGAGTTTTAGCTAGGTCAAGGACTTATGGTAGGGATTCTCTAATGAAAATATTTGTGGTTCATTATTTATTACTAGAATCTACATGCATGTAATTCATTTTGATGCTATATTAGATGTTGGGAAATTGATTATTTTTGCTCAAGTCCTAGCTTTATCATAATACATTCATTGTAAATGAAAGCAAAGGAAGATGTATATATCCCACAAAGATGGTTTAATCACTATTTATTATTGATAAAAGGAAAAAGTGGGTTTTTGAAAGGGCCCAAATCCTTTTACAAAAGATCAACCAAATGATGAGTAAAACTAGTTCCATGAGGAGTGGAACACCTAAAAAGAGACGAGTTTGTTCTAGCAAAAAATAAAAAACTATAAAAAAGATAGCAAAAGAGTAGCATAGAGATAGGCAAAAAAATAGATAACAATATAAGACACCACCACTAGCTAAGATCGGAAATCTTTCTAAGACTGGAGGTCGCTTGCCATTCATCAACTAGGAAATTAACTTGGTCTTACAAAGAGTTCTCCAAAGTCTTTGTTTCTAGGTTAATGACATTTGAATTTTGAGTTGAGGTTCTCGCCCTTGTTCTTTTTTTTTGGCCCTTCATTAATAGTAGACTTTTTTCTCTTCTACAGCTCACTTGGGAGCACAAAAAAACTAGTGGCTAATTTTTTTAAAAGTGTATTTGCTAAACTTGACCACTCTAGTAAGGTTAGCATTGATTTCCTCTTGTTTCTTCTATAACACCAAAATTCTTTCATCCATATCCTTCCAGTTTTGGAACATAGTAGAGATTTTCTTAACCTCTTCCCATAGTCCCTCATCAAATTGGACTTTGCCTTTGTCACCTACTTCACCATCCTTGCATAGCTAGTTCTTAATGAATTAGATTCTATTCCTAAGATTCTCATACTGCAACATGAACCTTTTTTGAATATTATGTTGCAGATTGAAGTTCTCCTTGAGCATATCAACTCTACTTTTTAGGCTGCCACAATTATGGTAGGTAAGGGTGTGGACAGTCTTGGAATTACCATAAATATCCTAAATACTGTGTGAGGGACCTTTAGAGATGATCTTCATACCTTTGCTACAATCTTTTTATGGTTTGACCAATTTCACACCCTCCACAAATGAGGTGGACTTAAAGGGATCCTTCAGAAATGATCTCCTTACCCTTATTAGCAACTTGTTTGGTCTTGACCACACCTTCCATAGCTGAGGAAGCCTTGGGGGGTTATTGTATGTAGAGGAAACAAGGGGAACCACACCATCCACCATCGAGGTAGCTTTAGGAGGATTAGCACAACAAGAGGAAACTGGAGAAACAAAGATCTTCACTAATCTGGGACTCCCTCTTAGCATGGGATCTTGAGACTAGATGGTAGCGCTTTTGGGATTATCTAAAACCACAACATTAGAGTGTAGTGGGGATGGAGTGTCAACATTAGGAGCTAGGGGATTAATAATCATGGGGTTGACAGGGGCAAGAACAATAGGGGTGGAAGAAACAACTCTTTGCTTAGGTAAAACCCTATAGGGGTTAATAATCTTAGGAAAAATAGTAGGAGTAGAGGTCTTATCTAACTCAAATTTGTAGAGAGGATAAATAAGTCCCTAATGTAAACGTAGCTCATCTTTCCCCAAAAGGATGTTAACAAGGACTGTTCTAGAGAGTTGAGTAGAAAAAAGGGAAAGCTCATCTTCTGATTATGACGTAAATGACTTATCATTTGGAAATGATAAGAATAGACACACTTGTATCTTCCCTCTAAAGTGAAATACTTGATGAGTGTGATAATGACCTCCCCCCATGGCTTAGGCAAGTCATCCTTTTGAAATCCACATATTTTTTCATTATTATACTATGTAGCCTTTTGTAGAGGATCACTTGGATCAGGAATGAGTCCAAAGAGATAAGGTAGTAGGTCCCGAGAGTATAGTTTTATAGAAATTATCATTGGCCTTGAGAGTATAGTTATAGTCGGCCATTGTGAGACTATCATTTATGTGAATTCATTTTTGGATTTTGGGACTATTATCGGCCATGGGAGTTTGAACAATGTCTAATAACCACAATAGATGACTATGACTTTAAATAAAAGAACGATTGTAGTTGACTATGATTGTATTGATATTTGGGTATTATTTAGCTAATTGTTATTTGGTCTATCACACCATGTGTGGCTATTTTTGGTAAATATTGATTGGTTTGGTATTAAGTTGGGAATTGGGTTATGCCACAATTACTTGCAACTTAACCCATGCCTGGGAGAGGGGTTTTAGCTAGGTCAAGGACTCATGGTAGGGATTCTCTAATGAAAATATTTGTGTTTCATTATTTATTACTAGAATCTACATGCATGTAATTCATTTTGATGCTATATTAGATGTTGGGAAATTGATTATTTTTGCTCAAGTCCTAGCTTTATCATAATACATTCATTTTAAATGAAAGCAAAGGAAGATGTATATATACCACAAAGGTGGTTTAATCACTACTTATTATTGATGAAAGGAAAAAAAGTGGGTTTTTGAAAGGGCCCAAATCCTTTTACAAAAGATCAACCAAATGATGAGTAAAACTAGTTCCATGAGGAGTGGAACAACTAAAAAGAGATAAGTTTGTGCTAACAAAAAATAAAAACTATAAAAAGGATAGCAAAAGAGCAGGATAGAGATAGACAAAAAAATAGATAACAGTATAAGACACCACCACTAGCTAAGATCCAAAAGCTTTCTAAGACTGGAGGCCGCTTGCCACTCATTAGCTAGGAAAATTAACTTGGTCTTACAAAGTGTTCTCCAAAGTCTTTGTTTCTAGGTTAATGACATCTAAATTGTGAGTTGAGGTTCCCGCCCTTGTTCTTTTTTTTGGTCCTTCATTAATAGTAGACTTTTTTCTCTTCTATAGCTCACTTGGGAGCACAAAAATACTAGTCGCTAATTTTTTTAAAAGTGTATTTGCTAAACTTGACCACTCTAGTAAGGTTAGCATTGATTTCCTCTTGTTTCTTCTATAACACCAAAATTCTTTCATCCATATCCTTCTAGTTTTGGAACATAGCAGAGATTTTCTTAACCTCTTCCCATAGTCCCTCATCAAATTGGACTTTGCCTTTATCACCTGCTTCACCATCCTTGCATAACTAGTTCTCAATGCATTGGATTATATTCCTAAGATTCTCATACTACAACATGAACTGTTTTTGAATATTATGTTGTAGATTGAAGTTCTCCTTGAGCATATCAACTCTATTTTTTAGGCTGCCACAATTATGGCAGGTAAGGGTATGGACAGTCTTGGAATTACCATGAATATCCTAACTATTGTGTGAGGGATCTTTAGAGATGATCTTCTTACCTTTGCTGCAATCTTTTTACGGTTTGACCAATTTCACACCCTCCACAAATGAGGTGGACTTAAAAGGATCCTTCAGAAATGATCTCCTTACCCTTATTAGCAACTTGTTTGGGCTTGATGACACCTTCCATAGCTGAGGAAGCCTTGGGGGGTTATCATCTGTAGAGGAAACAAGGGGAACCACACCATCCACCATCGAGGTAGCCTTAGGGGGATTATCACGACAAGAGGAAACTGGAGAAACAAAGATCTTCACTAATTTGGGACCCCCTCTTAGCATGGGATCTTGAGACTAGATGGTAGCGCTTTTGGGATTATCTAAAATCACAACATTAGAGTGCAGTGGGGATGGAGTGTCAAGATTAGGAGCTAGGGGATCAACAATCATGTGGTTGACAGGGGAAAGAACAACGGGGGTGGAGGAAACAACTCTTTTCTTAGGTGAAACCCTATAGGGGTTAATAAAAGAGAAAATCTACTACAGGTTATGTTTTCTCCTTAGCAAGAGGTGTTGTTTGCTAGGTTTCAAATTTGCAAATAGTGGTGGCTTTGTCTACTACTGAAGCTGGATATATGGCAGTGACACAAGCTAGCAAGGATGCAATCTGGCTTCATAGACTCTTGGGTGAATTGTAGGTAAAGCAAGATAACATGGTGTTGCATTGTGATAGCCAAAGCACTTTACACTTAGCATGGAACTTAGCTTATCATGCCAGAATGAAACATATTGATGTACAATATCACTTTGTACGTGAGGTGGTGGAAGGAGGACATGTCTCTTTGGCTAAGATACACACTGATTTAAATCCAACAGATATTTTGATGAAGCCTACTAGTAGAGGTAGTTCATATGGTGCAAAACTTCTCTTGGCTTGCACATTACTTGATGATAGGTACTAGTGGCATTGATATTTGAATAGGAGTTATTCGCAAGGCAAAAAACTTGACTTCAAGTGGGACATTGTTGGAATGTAATGTCAGTTTTATTTATTCTAGCAGTGATGAGCAGTCGACAACGAGTACCACAGTAGTGTCTCAGGTACTCGCCTGGCGGGGCCGAAGGCCAAGGAACTAAAACCAAAGGTTGTTGGACAGGGGGTCGCAGTGGGGCTGGGCGTAACCTAAATTTTTTTTGGTCATATGCTATGTGTACACCATGCAAAGTCGCATGCGGAAGTGCCACTCACACTTTTATGCATGCAAATCTATCTTTAGATTTAATTAAGTATTTTGCATGTATTTTTCATGGTTATTTAAGTTAGTCAAGCTTGAATGCCAAGGTATGAGAAAAAGTTTTTGTAATTGCAAATTTTCTTCTGAGAATAAAATTGAGAGATCTTTGTCCTTAGTTTTTTTCCTAGTAAGGTTTTCCATGTAAATTTGTGTTATTTGTTTTGTGTTTTTTATTGTTAATTCACTATTATTTCAATTATGCGTGCTGCTTATTTTAATAATAGTATCATGCTTTCCTATAGGATCTAATCTCTCCCGCAATCCTCAATTCCTTGTAGACGTTGCAGTCCTCAATTCACATGTTTGCAGTCATGGGGATTCAATTTCCAACAATTAGTTTTATATAGTAACCAAATCATTGTTGGATATTTCTGGCTAAGAAGCACATATGTAGTCAATATGTTTGATATAGTTAGAAGTGTTTTCAGTTTCATATATGAATATGAGATGGCTACGATTTTCAGTATCCTTTAGAAATCTCTCCAAACAACTTACCAATAGTCTGATACTTGATATATTACTTCTGGATCTTAAATAACTTACAATTTCTTGAGAGTTATTGATAGTAGAAGTTGAATGATATATTAATAACATTGGAACAATTATCTCAGAAGAACACAATGAGAAAGGGATAAACAAAAGGCCTCATATACCTAATATACAAAAGAACAGTTTGATTTGTTGTTGATAAAAGTACATATGCTTGCTACTAATTTTTTTAGTTGGGGGATACTCGGGTTTTTAGCCTCGTCCGAGCCCAGAGAGACCCTTATGAGGGATCTCTTCCCATTGACTTTATCGCCTGAGACCACAACTGGGGATCCTCCGTCCCCTATGGGTATTATCACCCTTTGGTCAAACCCATGAGCTTGTTGGCCCAACGAAGGTACACAGCCTGCGAGCACGCTAGCCCAACAAAGGCACACTTAGCCTGGGAGCACGGAAGCCCAACGGAGGCACACATGACTTGCAAGCTTGTTGGCCCTGCGGGGGTTTGAACCTTGGTGGCTGCTACCACAACCAAGCGACTTGACCACCGAACTATGCCCTTATCGGCATCTTCTTGCTGCTAATTAATGTGCACATAAAAGATTTAAATTTTAATATGTGTAATTAAAATAACATGACTTATGGTAATAGGAATGAGTTTTTTTTACAAGTCTATAACAATGATTTTGAATGCTTTTGGATATAACAAATTAACAGTAACCAAAAACAATACAGTAACAAAAGTAAAAATATTCTCTCTGAATTTTATTATCCATGAGTATTTTCATAGAGATAAACCACTTAAACATGATCATAATCTATAAGCTTAAATTAATAATAAATTTGTTTCTGCCTTGTTGATTGCCAACCCATATGTGTAAGCATTCAAACCCACGTCTAAATGTCTACAACCTTGGCGCATGGCCTAACAATGCCATTATCATCCTCACCATATGAATCTTACCCATTTAAAACCAACACAGATTTGATCGTGCCTAAAATCTGTTGTAAATACTACCAACATTTCCAATAATTTTGACAATAATTAATGCTCTAAATTTGTTGTTCTTTTTAAGTATTTATCATTCGCTCTCTTATTAGATTATAAAACTGTAAATGAAAATACATTTTCCCTGAGTTTAATTTATGCAGACATTAATCTAAATTAATTGAAGAGTCTATTGTAGGTTAGTGTATTCTAAAATTAAATATAAATGCATGGAAAACAAACAAGAAAATAAATGTACTTAGTTTTATGATTGAAGAATAAGTACTATTTGATGAAGATTTTAGAATCTGATGAGGTTTTGTCTTGAAAATGTGATATCTTTGTTAATGAAGTGCCTTAGATTTTCTGTGATGTTTGGGATTGGGTCTACTAATATGACCCTATACAGTACGTGCCCTTATCCCTCTTTTCACTTGGTTTGCCTATGCTTCTTCTGCCTTTTTAGATATTTAAGAATTGGTGGTATTTAAAAGTACCTTTGTAGGATTGTCATTAATGTTGCAAGGGGACATGTTCTCATGGGTCAACCCTCCATAAAACATAGGCTTAAGATCATAGACAACAAAAAAGTAACCTAGAATGATGTATGCAAATTTGTTACTTGTTTTAGTGTACCAAATCTAAATGTTCACTTATTGATTGATCTTTGAATGCTTTAGGATGAGAGAGGATGTGTGCATTATGGATTTGTAAAATGAATGCTAATGAATGCTTTTGAATACTAGCACATAGTATCAAATTTCACAAAATGTGTACTTAGTCAGCTCAAGGTAAGTAAATAAAGAGGGCTGGTCGACTAAAATTTAAATTTGAATTTTAGAAAGACAAGGATCAAGTTTGTGACCACCAAAATGACCTTGGGTGGAAAATGATCATATCTAAGTGTATAATAGTTATATATGGGTAGGTGTATGGATAAGTGTAATTAATGCATGGATAAGATGAATGTATTGAAACAAATGTGTATAAAGATAAGATGGGAGCTAAATATGTGGAAATATATGTATGTATAAAGATGGGTAAAGGATTAGGGAATGAGCCCAACTTCGCACACGATTGTGCCATTTGCCGAAATATACATGTATCAAGACATTTCCTCAAAATGGACACAAAACTAATTTAATAGAAAATTTCACCATTACATATTGCCTTTACTTTAAGATGCATGTGAATTCTAAAATGATTGTGCATCTCAAACTATGTAGCACTCAGAAACATGCATGTAGAGTAAATTTATAGGCATAAAAGGATATCAAATGGGCCCATATAAAGTAATGGATCACCTTGCAAGATATTGTATACGTTTGTTCCTTTGTATGCACTCTCCATGAAAACTTACAAAACAGAGGGGAATATGTAATGAGTAGATTCTATCTTTCAAATGAAAATAAGGCACACAATAGGAGCTTGATTAATTTTCTAGGAAATAGGAAAAGATGAAATGAGTAAAGTTAAGGAAAATTTTACCTATTCAGAAGATGATAATGACATGCTTGGCTTGGTGGCTATGGGATGACAAGGTGTTTGGAGCACATTGCATATCATGTGATATCAATCTAGTTGTTCACAATGATGATTCTTTATAGCACCTATCCCTACTTGAAATCTCATCCATAGGATTGTTAGTGACAATAAATGGCCCCTTCAATTGGTTGTATCCATAGGATGCAAAGAATTAAAGGAAAGAGAAAATCATACATGAAAGTAAATGTAATCTAGAGATAAGCATGTAAGCATGAAGTGATGTAAATTAATAGTAATAATGAATACATCATGTAATAAGCATGTGAATATTTAGAGTGGAGTTCTCTTGGGATTAGAGACACTTGTTGAGATGGTTGCTCTTTGGAGGTTTTAGTAGAAAGACCGAGGAGCCTACACTTGGATATGGACATGATTTCATAATGGATCTTAGAGGAGACTGTTCTTGGAGAGAGTCATTGTGGCTTGGTGTATCCTAAAGGAGCATTCTCATTCCTACTCTTGGTCTACTAAGTGAATTATCATCTATAAGGTATTGCTCATCCTTTTAGATGCATTTTTCTTTATGCTTTATCTTTTCATGGTTATGGATCTTGAGCTATGGTTATTAGTTCTAGAGGGTTTGTTTGAGGGATGTTGGCATGCTTATCTCCTTATGCATATGGTTTGATTTATGATTGGGCTTATTCCTAGTTATGGAATGGTTATGAGTTTGATCTTCCTTGGTTTGAGAGGTTTACATCCAAGTTGGTTACATGATACATATGTTCATTTGATCTATGGGATTGGATGGTTGGGTGTTGTTGAGGCTTTTGACTTGGGGTGGTGAAGGAGATCATACTTGACACAACTTAGCACTTTGAGGTGTTGGTAGGACATTATGATTTACAAGTTTTCTCTCTTCGTCTTATGGCTACTTCCTTGAGGTTCATGTTGATATGGTTGGACTTGGGAGAGTTATGGTGACATGTTGTGAGAGAGTATGCAATGTTTTATCTTGCATGTGTGGATAATTGTGATTGTTCTTGATACTACATTGGTTTGATGATTAACCACACCTTGGTTTGAGTGTTTATTGGTAGACTTGGTATGCCTTGGATCTATTTTCAGATTTGACATTACCCATGCAATGGGAGTTCCTGGATGTGTATGTTCTTCATTGACAAATTTTATACATGGAGCTTATGATTGTGGTATATGGGTTTTATATGTGGCTGGCACGAGTTTACTGATGTTGTTGATACCTATGAGGTATGGATAGTTTGATGCTATTTCCAGTCATGTGGGTTTCTTACCTTTGATAGCTACTTGGAGCCTTTTGTTACCACTTGGATTTGATTCTTGTGTTCTTTGGATTGGTGCATCTTCACCTTGGCATGTTCTTTTTCTTCCATAGGTGGCACGTTGGAGGATGAGAAGAGTTCTTGCTTGAGAATCTGGTGGTTACTTTGATTTTATTGCAGGTATCTTGATGGAGCATGAGAGCATGTTGGAGATTCATGTGGTTTCATGTTTGCCTATGATGATGTATTTCATTGATTGACCCTTATGCAATGTATACAACACGTGGGAGTTCATGTGGAGAAAAGGTGTTGTACACTTTGCATAACATTAATTAATTTAATTATTTAAAATAAATATTTATTTGTGGTGCATCTTAATTGATGTGTTTAGCCACATTAAATATTTATTTGGTGCCACTTGTAAAAGTTGTATCTAACATTGGGTTAGATATTTTATGTGTGGGAGACATAGGTCAAATATTTATTATTTGTGCAAAATAATTAATTTTGGGATCAATGGTTTTGTGCTCATGGTTTTGAGTCACATTGGTTTTATCTAATACCACAAGTTGTATTTGTGTGAGCTTGAGTCTATAAAAGCAAGCACATGGGTAGTGGTTTGGGGCCGCTAATTGTTTGGTTGTAGGTTGTATGAGAGGCTATCATTGTATTGAGTTTCTCTTGTGAGTGCATATATGAAGCATGGCATGGGATGTGTTGATTCATGCTTGGATACATGGAGTATGCATTAAAGGAGCTTGATGTTTCAGAGGTGTTCATGGAGACTCATGTGAGTGTATTGTAATATCTTATTGCTGAATAATACATTTGAGTGTGGATGCTTTTGGAGGCTGGGGTTTTCCCTCAATGAGGGTTTTCTTAGGGTATATATTGTGTTTGTTCTTTTGATCTTTGCATTATGGTAAATCTATAAGCTTTTATGCATCATTATCTAGTTTGGTTTATGTGGAATTAGTTTGATCTACCTGTAAATTCCTAACACATTTGAGTCAACCTTAAAATTCTACAACATTTGCAAATCAACCCTTGACACTTATCACAACATTGCTCCATCATCAAATTTTAAGCTAAGTACTATAGTTAACTTATTTTAAATTTTACATTTAATTTAGTATTTATTTCATCTATCAATCCTAACTCTATTTTTAAAATTAATTAATGCTTAATTAATTGCATTTATTCAATTAATTTAAATAATTTATGTAAGGAATTATTGTTATTTTCTTCACATGTATTCTTGAAAATTTGTATAGCATCATTTAAGAAAATTAATTAAAAAATATGTAATTAAGTTGTCTTTCTATAGTAAAATAAAATAGTATCACATCTCCAAATTAAAAAAACTGTAAGACAAAAGAAAAATAGTTCAATCCATTACTATTTTTAATATTTAAAAAATAAAAAAGGTAGGTAAACTATATGATCATTTTTGAGTGGTTAAAATTAATCAATAATTGATTGGATAATTCACAAATTTCTATAAAATATGGTAAACTTATATAATTGATAAGCCCTCTTAAAAAGAGTTAGAAAACAATGAATTTTATTTCTTGGAATGTTCGAGGTCTTATAGACCTCCCCAAGAAGTACTTTATGAGAGACACTAGACAAAGATTTCCAGGTTTGGATGTTCTTTGTTTACAAGAAGTTAAGATCATTGGTTTTCTTCTCTGCTACTTGTTGTGTTATTTGGCCAACCGATTTATTTTTGTGTAGTAATCATGCTATGGGTCATGGAGGAGTTGTTATTTTTCTCTCTTAAGTTGCATTCACATTTATTTGATCATAGATGTGACCCCACTAACATAACGTTATGGGCCCTTTTCAATATTGACAATCATTCTTTTGGTGTTATTAATGTTTATGCCTCTAATGATGTTGAGCAATCTTCCCTTTGTTGCTAGATTGTTGATTCAATGTTTGTTTCCACTTGGGTACTATGCAAAGACTTTAATATGGTAGAGATGGTGTGTGATAAGGATGGCACTCTTCCCATGTGTTGGACAACTAGTAAAAGGGAAATTTGGTATTTCATGCATATTAAATTGGGACTTTTTGATCCCAAAATAAGTCACTACCATAATCATCCTCATTGGTATACATATAGCAATTTCTAGGTTGGGTCTACCGTCTGATAGTGTACACATGGCTTGATCATGCTATGATTTTAGCTTGAAGTCCTTTTTTTCATAAATTCCAATTGTTTCTCCCTTCTGGTGGAGCCTTTGTTGGATGTTGTCCTTTCCCACCACTCTCCCATTTGATTTTTCATTGAATATAAACTTGCAAAACCCAAGGCCAACAAGACTCATTTTTTTCTTAAGACTTCTTTGTTGACTCATTAGTCCATGTTGGCCCACATTCGACATGTCTAGAACCTTGATCCTTGGCCCACTCAATAGATAGGTTGCATTGATTGGTGGAATAGTGTTATCAAACACACATCTCATTTCTTGTAGATCTCTGGCCACCAACTTGCATAGTTTTTCCATAGCTCTTACAAGGCCACCACCTTAGAGCTTTGCCAAGCCATCACTGCACTGGAAGCTAATTCTTTTTCTCCAACTTTGTAACTATAGGTGGTTAAGATTCATCAATAGAATCAAATTGCTAACAATCATATAGCTAGAGGTGCCCAAATCAAAGGTTGTTCGCATTGGATCGAAGTGGGAGATAGAGCCTCTAAAGAATTTTTCTAATCTCTTCATGTTCATCATGCTTCCTAGGCCATTAAAAATATCAAAGATAGCCATCATCTCTTGACTAAGCTCTCTAATATCCTTCAAAATTTTGTTTGTCATTATGAGTAGTTGCTCAAAGCTCAAGAAAATTATCTTGAATGTGAATAGGCCTTGCAAGAGTGCCTCAAGGTTGTCTCTTGTTAGCTTTCTTCATCTTAACAAGCTATTTGTGATCAATTTCTCTCCATTGCTAATCTTTGAGAAGTCATGTTGTCCATGGCCAAGGATAAATCTTCTAGATATGATGGTTCCCTTATGATTTCTACATGGCTCTTTAGGACTTGGTTTGAGAGGATATTTAATAAGTTTATCTTGAAGCATTTCATTTTAATTCCTTAGGAGAAATTATAAACAAGGACAATATAAAGTTTATACCTAAGTCTAGAGATCCTAAGGATATCTACAATTGGTGACTGATTACTCTACTTAATGTTTCCTACAAGATCATAGCTCTAAAGTTGTACCATCTTCTTCCTTAGATTGTGTGTTACGAACAAACTAGTTTGATTAAGTCCATGTATATTCTGAATAATATTATTGTATTACAATCGAGTGTTTTAGGATTAAACTATGTAGTAGTTTTTTGCAACATTTCAGATCACACTCCATGATCCATCATTAGGATGTAGACAACAAGAGAAGATGGATCATAAAGTGTGATCCTAAATGTTGAGAAAAAACTACTACACAGTTTAATCCTGAAACACTCAATTGCAATACTATGGACTCTAGAAATTTGATGTCTATTAATATTATTGTAGTCTAGGAAGGAATGGAGTGGGTTAGGCATTCAAAATAGTAAGTTGTGTTCATCAAAATTGACTTTGCCAAAGCCTATGATTGCATTGAATAACCTTTTATCCTTGCCATGCTTCAAGCTTTAGGTTTTTGGCCCCACTTTGTGCAATCTATTTGAATGCTTCTTTCAAATGCCTCTACTTACCTCACCATTAATGGTCATCAATCTAATTTTTTAAAGATTTTTAGGTCTATCTATCAAGGGTATCCTTTAGCCCCTGCTCTTTTGTGTTAGCTATTGAAGGTTTTGGCTATCTTTTGGCTAATTTTACAGCCCAGAAGTTGGTCAAAGGAATTTCTTTGCCCAATTCCTCATCTCAATTAGTGAATGTATTTTTTTGATGACTCTTTTCTTACTCTCTTGGAAGAAGGCAATATCAAACAAGCTCTGCAAATTGTCTAGATATTTTTGGTAAGGTTTTAGGTTCTAGCATTCAATGGTTGAAAGCTCGATGTTACAAGCAATCTTTTTCACTTAAACCTCCTTGGTTAGACTCTTTTGGGTGGAAAGGATTGAGCATGGAGAAATTTTTAGATTCCTATGGATTCCTTTTTCTTTTCAAGCCTCCCTGTCCTCCTTATGGTAGGCTATCATATGATCCACAATTGAAAAGAAGTTGGCCTATAGGATTACCAAGCCTCTCTCCCTACTAGGGAAATTTGAGGTTTGCTCTAAGATTCTGGTGGTCACTCATGTTTATTATTCTTCCTATTGGGTTCCTTCTAAAGCTTCCTACCAGAAGCTTGAAAAGATTCTCAGGGATTTTCTCTAGGATTCCTTTGAAAATCATATAGGTTTTCATCATGCGACCTAGGAGTTTTGTTGTCTCCCACATTAATCTGGAGGGTTGGGATTGATTTCCATTTAATGACAAGGGTTGGCCATGTTTGCCAAATGGATTATCTAGGCTCTTGAAGGCAACAAAGCCTAGAAAATTTTGGTATGTCATTGCATTTCTATAGGAATTCCTCATGGGAGGCATGCTTAGAAAGGGATTAGCCTTCACACCTTTCTTATTATGCAAGAGACCATCTAGATTCAAGGTACTTTTGTGATGAAAAGCATTTGGAGATCCTAGCAAGCCATCAAACCTTGGCTAGTTTGGAATGGCAAGGGATTTCGCTCTAGTCTTTCTATTAATTATCAATGCATATGGTGGTCTCCTATTATTTCTTGTTAAGCTCAAACTCTAGTCAAAACTCCTTGAGTTTGTGCTTTAAGGTTCTTCAAGAAGGGCATCAAAACCATTCCAAATCTTTTTCTAAAGCAATTAGGAATTTTCTTTTCTGACATGAAGCCAAAGACAAGTTTCATTTGTCCAATCAATACTTTGAAACCTTTTAGGTTTTCATTGACTCTGTGCCACCAGATATGATTCATAAGGTGGGAGTCCATAGTTTCAAGCCTTGGTGGAAAGATTGGAAGTGGTATCCTGATACACCATTTCATAATTATAAGCCTAGTAACCTTGATACTCTTGGCTTTCTCCTCATTTTCCCATGGTGCCTATTTTAAATCATAGATGATTGTTATAATCTCCTATGAATGTTTCGTAACATAGATTTTAAATAGTTTGGTTGGTCATTATGGAGCCAAAGATTTCTCACATTTACCTAGTGTATACTTTTTGAAAGCCTTCATGTTGGATCTAGATTAACTAATATTAGGATCAGGGATCCTCGATGCCTCTTTTATGGTGACCAGGAAACTCTCAAGCATCTCTTTTGGTGAACTATCCTAGAGTTCAAGTTGCTTGGGCTTGGATTCATGATTTCTTTAAACCTTTTTGGCCTAAACTATTTTCCTGGCATATGGTTTTATTAGGGGATTGGCCTCAAATTCCCTCTAGATATACCTAGGTTTTGCATGTTTTCTGGGTGAAAATTCTTTTCAACATTTGGAAGGACATGAATTATTCTTTATTTATTGGATGTTTAGTTGATCCTAATTTTTTACTATACACTAAAGCTATGATTTATTCTAACATGCTTATATAGATTTAGGTGCAAGCCTAGAAGGTTACACTTGAGGTGGCACATCTTCAGGTGTTTCTAGATCATTGGGATAATGCCTCATGCACCATTGCCAAAGTCCCTCTAACTCCTACCTCTAGTCAAGGCTACTCTCTGCCTCATGGGCATCATCATGGACATAGTCATATGCTCATGGGGATTGGGATGCTCACTCTCATGCTTCATAGCCTCCTATGAGAAGAACCAAGGATTGGTCCCAGAGAGAATGGTCTTATTCCACTCACCATTACTTTGCTTCTCCTTAGGCCCTTGGCTATGGGCTTAGTGGTTGGCTAGATTTTGACAAGTCTCCTCACTTGGCTATTACTATTTCGCCTGTTCATGATAATTAGCCATCCGACGAAGATAAAAAAGATGACGACGCTAATGATGGTTGGGAAACCCCTATAGATACTCCGGACCTTGCTAATGTATGGAATAAACTAGATGACTAGGACCCTCCTCCTCCTCCTCTTGTTGATACTATAGCTCTTGTAGCATAGCAGTCTGTTTGTGTTATTTGATCCAGGTTTATCCCCATTTGGTCTTTGAGATGTGACGTATTCTATCCCTTTTCTTTTCTGAATATGTGTAATATTACTTTATAAATAATAATACAATCACACTTATTCATTATATATATATATTCTCGTAATATGAAAATTAAAAAAGTATTACAAAATTACATACAAAATAATATTAAAAATAATATCAAAATTTTAAAATTACATACATATATATAATTTCTATTTAAATATTGACCAATTTAATTAAAAAAGAAAGAATGTAACTCAAATATTAAATATAAAAGAAGTAATAATCATTTTATATTTAAAAGAAAAAATAGACATTTAAACAGTGTAATGTTTAAGAGCAGCTTATAAAGATTGACAATTTGAAATTTAATTTTCTCCTTCCCTCAACTTAACTTTTGATGATTAGGGGTTGAATTAGAAGAAAGGTGTTATATTAATTTTTTTTTAAGAAAGAGAGATTATTTTAATAAGCCATTCTTAGATATTACAAAATTTAATGATTAAAGATAAATTTTAATGTTTATCAATGAAGTATAAAGTTATTATTGCCTATTTAACTATTAAAAGGTATAATATTTAAATAAAATAATTTCCATCAAATTTTGTATTAAAAACGTATGTGCTGACGAAAACAACCATTCATTTCCATCACAATGACAGAACAGACAAACGTATGCGCTGACGAAACGTATGTGTAACTTGGCGTGCACTCAAACAAAACGACAACGATGGAGGCATAAATACCTATTTTGATATAAATACAATGCCCAACACTACTGCGACATACCTCTAATTTTCAAAGATACATCGTATTTCTCTAAGATGGGTGGATTCGGTTTTGTGCAGAGTTGCTTCAAATTGCCCACTACAAATGATGTCTTCCCTGAAGAACACCCTTCTTCGAACTCCCTTCAACAGCAAAATGATGATGGAAAGAAGATGAAGCGGAAGAGTGACAAGAAAAATGGCACTTCAAGCAGTGGCCCAATTGTTGTATCGCACTTCCCTCTAGGATCCAATCTAGTGGGTGTATATGTCAATTAGCCTGCCATTCTATCTGTTCTTCTATCTGTTCCCATATATTCTTGCTCTCATCACTTGTAATGTCCCTTACCTGACTTGCCCTAGAATTCGCTTGTGAATTAGGTTTAGGGTTTCTTCTTTTTAAAGGGGTAACCTTGGGTTGAATAGATCACACATTATTTTGAATTAGTACCTGTAGCATCATGTATATTCAAGTCCATATTATTGCATGTTAGTTTTAATATCTAGTATTCATCAGTCCAACATAAACACACTTGCAATTTGAAACACATAGGTAAAAGAAAAATATTCATGCTGCCGGGGGAGGTAAACACATAAGCCCTTAGTAGCCAAAGGCCTACCACAATCCTATTGCCCAATCCCTTGACTCGGGCCTATGGTGGCTGGTCCTTTTGCCGAATCCCTCGTCTCGGGCCAAAGGGGCATGTTACAATGTGGGACCCCCATCCCTCCATGATCCAATCCCTTGACTCAGGCCAAAGGGGCATAATGCCCAATCCTGGTCTTGGGCCTATGGGGACGGAAACTAGATGGGGTTTATAGGCAATCTACTAAGGTTTATGCATTCCCTCTCCTGGTTGAATTCATAAAATGCAATATATGCAGTTTCCACACATTTCAAAAACATACAATTTGCCTTTATTATTATAGTGTCCCTTTTTGTCTGTTGTGACTCTTCTTGAGTCAGTCTCATGCCTATTCTTTAATATTTATATATTCTAGTATTTGTTATAATATTAATAATAGTATTATATATATATATTTGATTGCTCGCCAGCACTTGAATTTTATTGTTATTTAATATACTACTTATTCATTATCATTATAATATTACAATTATATATATATTATTGTTATTATCGTATCATTATTATTATATGTTTATCATGAATATAATTTTTAATAATGTTTAATCGTACCGATCTCTATCAGGCCATCACATCCTTTATCTACTATATATATTTTATTTATTTATTTTTACTAGAATCATTCTTCTCATTTGCTGCTAATGTAGATATCTCTATATATTAATTTATGGTGTCTTTCCTTTTATATTTTCTTCCCATGATGTTTTCCTTCTATCTCACAACCTTTATTTATTTCCCTTTCGAAATATGTTCGAAGAGGCACGTCTCTTATTTTAAAGATGTTTATTCATTTTATTTATATTTATATTATATCATTTATATTATAATAAATGATATATTATATATTTTATATTATTTATACTATATCATTTATATTATAATAAATGATATATGATTTATATTATATTATTTGTTTTTATATTATAAAGTAAGATAATTATAAGTATATTTGTATTTATATTATTATAATGTATGTAATTATTTCTATCATCCAAAATAATATTTTAGAAACCATCTTTATTATGTTCAAATCTGTACTTTAACAGTGTCTGGCTATGGGGACATGACAACCTTCCCCACTCAAGATTGCTTGTCCTCAAGCAACTATAATTAGGTATCCTATAATATTTTATTAAGATTTATGTACACAATAAATATTTGAGCTAGTTGTTTACATGTATTTTAATTTGTTTTTCTCATGCCATTTCAAGCTGTAGGTTATAGAGATATTTTAACTATTTTATTTTACTATTTCCTTTAGTATATTTACTTAATGTAAGTTTAAGAGTTATTTTATTCTTATTTATTTTTACCTTATTTACTCATTACTTATTACATATTTGTAATTTTAATTTATTTATTTTTTTGTTGCATCATAACATATTGAGTAACTTTTAATTTTTTAATGTTACATATATATATTTAAAATATTTTAGCAATGTATTAAACACCATTATTTTTTTATTTTTATTTATTTTTAACTATTATTCACAGGATGGCAGGATCACTGCTCTGATACCACTGTAATGTCCCTTACCTGACTTGCCCTAGAATTCGCTTGTGAATTAGGTTTAGGGTTTCTTCTTTTTAAAGGGGTAACCTTGGGTTGAATAGATCACACATTATTTTGAATTAGTACCTGTAGCATCATGTATATTCAAGTCCATATTATTGCATGTTAGTTTTAATATCTAGTATTCATCAGTCCAACATAAACACACTTGCAATTTGAAACACATAGGTAAAAGAAAAATATTCATGCTGCCGGGGGAGGTAAACACATAAGCCCTTAGTAGCCAAAGGCCTACCACAATCCTATTGTCCAATCCCTTGACTCGGGCCTATGGTGGCTGGTCCTTTTGCCGAATCCCTCGTCTCGGGCCAAAGGGGCATGTTACAATGTGGGACCCCCATCCCTCCATGATCCAATCCCTTGACTTAGGCCAAAGGGGCATAATGCCCAATCCTGGTCTTGGGCCTATGGGGACGGAAACTAGATGGGGTTTATAGGCAATCTACTAAGGTCTATGCATTCCCTCTCCTGGTTGAATTCATAAAATGCAATATATGCAGTTTCCACACATTTCAAAAACATACAATTTGCCTTTATTATTATAGTGTCCCTTTTTGTCTGTTGTGACTCTTCTTGAGTCAGTCTCATGCCTATTCTTTAATATTTATATATTCTAGTATTTGTTATAATATTAATAATAGTATTATATATATATATTTGATTGCTCGCCAGCACTTGAATTTTATTGTTATTTAATATACTACTTATTCATTATCATTATAATATTACAATTATATATATATTATTGTTATTATCGTATCATTATTATTATATGTTTATCATGAATATAATTTTTAATAATGTTTAATCGTACCGATCTCTATCAGGCCATCACATCCTTTATCTACTATATATATTTTATTTATTTATTTTTACTAGAATCATTCTTCTCATTTGCTGCTAATGTAGATATCTCTATATATTAATTTATGTTGTCTTTCCTTTTATATTTTCTTCCCATGATGTTTTCCTTCTATCTCACAACCTTTATTTATTTCCCTTTCGAAATATGTTCGAAGAGGCACGTCTCTTATTTTAAAGATGTTTATTCATTTTATTTATATTTATATTATATCATTTATATTATAATAAATGATATATTATATATTTTATATTATTTATACTATATCATTTATATTATAATAAATGATATATGATTTATATTATATTATTTGTTTTTATATTATAAAGTAAGATAATTATAAGTATATTTGTATTTATATTATTATAATGTATGTAATTATTTCTATCATCCAAAATAATATTTTAGAAACCATCTTTATTATGTTCAAATCTGTACTTTAACAGTGTCTGGATATGGGGACATGACATCACTTCACTTGGTTGGAAACTTGGAGGAGGTTTGATGGTTCAGCAATTATTTCAACACAGCCTCAGGAACCAGACTATCATTGCTAGATGCTTCTCGCGAATATGCGATAATGTTATAATCAATAATTTCATTGTAAAAAACCTTCCATCACCTAATTTTTATAGAAATAGGTAAAACCTTATTTGTTTGTTTTGAATGAAACTGGTTCACATTTTTGAAAGGAAAAAACACCCTAACAGAAATGTAACCAGATTATTAGAACATTTCTGAACTTCATTATAAACCAAAACAATTTATTGAAAATCTGTACTAAATAATATTACCCAAATAAGTTCTCGAGTATTAGGGATCAACTTAGCACCTTAAATCATCTAAGGTAGAGGCTATGGCCATAGTGCTCATGGATGATCTCTAACTTTCCAATAACATTTAGCTTTTTGTTAGTTCTATGACAAAGGTACTTTTAGTTGGTTAGATAGGGTTGTTCTTAAATATCATCCACTTCAATAGTCAAAGGTCAATTTTGGCCAATAAAAATAGGACAAATATTTATTACTTTTTGTTGTGAATGAGGTATAAAATTGCTATTGGTTGTTTGACCATTGAAGTGGATGATATTTAAGTAGAGTGGATAGATAGTGGCAAGTTTCCTCATCTTGATTTTGTCATTTCTCATCCCACTATTGTTGATGGGATGAATAGGATAATGATTGTTCTCTTACAAGCTAGGAGCCCATATTGAATGGATAAGATAATCCTATGTCTAAAAATGAGATGACCACGACCCACCTCCTACTACTAGATCAATATATCTTGCTACTGGATATCCTTTTATTTTTCTCTTTTGATATATTGTTTAGGGCCCCACCTTACATAGACTATGGCACATGGCCTTTTCCACCCATCTTTTTTTATGATACTTCCTATTTAACTTATATTAATAAGAGATAAATAGTACAATATTCACAAAAAAGGGTTTGGATGGTAAGAAGGCACACCCACAAAGGCGATAAAAAAACAACCTTAAACAGAGGCTATCAAAATAACAAAGGGCTTAGCCCAAAGCAAACTAAGCAACTAATGTAACATGTTACATCCCCTTTTTGGATTCAATATTACTATTTACTTTTTCTTAAATAATATAGTCATGTGGATATGTTTTAACATCATAGAAAATGATGATATGATTAAAAAGGTTAATTTTATGAAATCATGGATTTTTACTTGATTATGATCAATTTGATGTTATGAATTAAAATGTCTTTTCGATATGAAAATGAAATGATTTGATGTAAATGTGTTTTGATTAGAACATTGGTACTCTGACCACAAATTGTATGTGAGATTGTCAATGACAGAAATATATGGAACATGTTCTCCAAGAAGAAAGAAGAAGATAAAGTATCTTTGAGAAAGAGAGAATAGACTCTGGAATAACCCATGGGTGCTTGCCACTAAAAATGAACATCAAGTAGATAAACCTAGTTGCCTTGAGTTAAGTATTGATTTCGGGCTAAGTCAAATTTAGATGAGATGTCAAGGTTTGCAAGAATAGGTCTTTCTTCTTTTTGTAGTTATCATAATGAGTATGGGAAATCGACATCTGTGTTGTAATACTCTGAATCATGTCGTCAAATATGGACGACCAATATAGTTATATACATATATAGATGTATACACTTGAGAATGGGTTGTATGTCGTGTCTTGTTTAGTGGTTCGGCGTAAAAGTTGAAAGTTGTGCGTAAGTCGATCCCAAACCTTGTTTTGTGTTTGCGCTCAAATCCTCGTCGTCATCATAAAGCTCTATGAGTGTAAGATGTAAATGTTTACTTGCGAAATTTGACGGATGTTGAATTGTTTCTATTATGGGCTATTATTGTATAATAAAAGGTTTAAATAATGTTTTAAATCTTGAGAGGGTAAGTGCAAGAAGATGGGGGGTCAGAAAGGGGTCTTAAGTGGCCACTTTTTTTTTTTTTTTTTTCTGAAATCAGGAAATGCTGGCCTTGGATGAGAAATTGAGCATAGTTACACTCAAAATTTGGAGATGCAACCAAAACAATGTTCGTAGTGCTCCGAGTCTACTTTCCAAACTACTATTTTTTTTTGAAAATGGCATAGATTAAGGGGTTCAAAAGAGGGAGCCACAGAAATTGGTGTTGTTTCTGTCAAAAAAATAACATAGCATGTTTTGTGGCTCCCTCAAAAGGTTAACTTTTTTTTAGTATTTTTAAAATCGCTTCTGTGAGAAATTAGCTAATAGCATGTAGTTTATGCCTGATTTTTCTGATAATTTTTTGATGAATATTTAATTTTTTACTAATTTTCAAAGTGGACACATCCTAAAAAATAGAATTTTGGCTGTGCTACCCATATAAATTTTGAAAACTAATTGAAAATCATTTTTTTCTTTTTTAATATTTGTAGAATGGAGTCTAGTTTCTAAATATGTAATTTTTTTGAAATTTCAATGAATAGTTAATTTACAATAAAAAAAGACCAAATAGTGGTTTTTGCCCAAAAACAGACACACAAACAAAAGAAATTAAAGATGAAAGGCTTAACATTGTTAAAATGTGAAAAAAATCACATCATCAAATAGCTAAGAGAAAGCCTAACATTACCCAGGTGTTTGATTTGTTCGACCTTGAAACACGTGCAAATCTGAGGGTTAGCATGAATAAAATTATGTGAAATCTTGAAGAATATAGAAAAACACGTCTATGGATGTTAAAAAGGCACTCCAAGCCTTTGGGTTGGAAATCCAAAGCAAATCCCAAGCCCAAGGCTTGGGATTCCCAAAGCAAAACATAACGCGAGTCGCATTATTTTTTGCTTTGCATTTTTCTTTTTCCACAAAAGTTTGTGTTGTTTGTCATGTTTGAAATAACGCAAGCGTGTTATAACGCGCTCGCGTTATGTTCCCCTTAAATTTTTTTATGTTCAAAGCTATTAATCATGTTTGTACGTATGTATGCCTATATGTATGTATGTATGTATGTATGTATGCCTATATGTATGTATGTATAGTGTCGAGGGTGGAGGAGGGTAGAGATGGGAGTGAGCTAGATAGGGGAGGAGAGGGGTGGATAAGGATTGAGTGATTAAGGTTTAAGGTTGAGAGTTTAGGGATAGGATTTAGAGTTTAGGGATAAGGGATTAGAGTTTAGGACCTTGAGGGATTAGGGTTTAGGGTTGAGGCTTTAGGGATAGCGTTTAGGGTTAAGGGTCGAGGGATTAGGATTAAGGTAGAGTGTTGAGGGTAGAGGGATTAGGGATAGGGTTTAGGGTTGAGGGATTAGGGTTTAAGGTATAGTGTAGTAGTTCTTGTGGATAGAGCCAGTAAACAATGGGAGATTATTTTCCTATTTCATAACAATATACCTCCCCTAAGTGCGGGGTGGACAACAAGAAACAGAGATGTACCCCAATGCAAAGCTTTTCTCATAATGATCATCCTTCTGATTTCAACTGTTAATTACTCACTGTGGATGTACCATACGCAAAGATTTTCTCATAGTGTGTACACCTATTGGTATAATGAACCCCAGATGGGCCAGAAAAACATGCCATATAACATTACTAACATTAAAAAAGTTCATAGCCATTTTTCTGACATATTCTTGCAACTCAAATATCTTTAAGAGAAGAGTGTCAAAAATGATGGGTTTAACAACCTAACATAAGGCAAAGCAGTTTTGTTGGGTTTAGGGATAGGGTTTAGGGTATAGGGTTGAGGGATTAGGGTTTAGGGATAGAGTTTAGGGTTGAGGGATTAGGGTTTAGGGTTGAGGGATTAGGGTTTAGGGTTGACAAATTAGGGTTTAATGTTGAGAGTTGAGGGTTGAGGGTTGAGGGTTTAGGGATAGGGTTGATGGTTAAGGGATAAGGGTTAAAGTAGAGTGTTGAGGGTAGAGGGATTAGGGATAGGGTTTAGGGTTGAAGGTTTAATGATTGAGGGTTGAGGCTTTAGGGTTGAGGGTTAAGGGATTGGGGTTTAAAATATAGTGTTGAGTGTCGAGGGTTTATGGATAAGTTTTAGGGTTTAATTTTTAAGGGTTAAGGGTTGAGGGATAGGGTTTAGGGTTTAGGGATAAGGGATTAGGGTTTAAGGTATAGTGTCGAGGGTTGAGGGTTTAGGAATACAGATAGCGTTTAGGGTTTAGGGATGAGGGATTAGGGTTGAGGGTTAAGGGTTGAGGGATTAGGGTTTAAGGTATAGTGTTGAGGGTTGAGGGTTTATTGATAGTGTTTAGGGTTGAGGGTTGAGGGATTAGGTTTTAGGGTTGATGGATTAGGGTTTAAGGTATAGTGTTGAGGGTTTAGGGATAGGGTTTAGGGTTGACAGATTAGCGTTTAATGTCAAGGTTAGGGTTAGAGTGTCAAGGGTAGAGGGATTAGGGATAGTGTTTAGGGTTGAAGGTTTAAGGATTGAGTGTTGAGGCTTTAGGGATGAGGGTTTAAGGCTTAAGATATAGTGTCAAGTGTTGAGGGTGTAGGGATAGGGTTTAAGTTTTAAGGGTTAAGGGTTGAGGGATTAGGGTTTAAGGTATAGTGTTGAGGGTTGATGGTTTAGGGATAGGGTTTAGGTTTGAGGGATTAGGGTTTAGGGTTAATGAATTAGGGTTTAATGTTGAGAGTTGAGGGTTGAGGGTTTAGGGATAGGGTTGATGGTCAAGGGATTAGGGTTAAAGTAGAGTGTCGAGGGTAGAGGGATTAGGGATAGGGCTTAGGGTGAAGGTTTAAGGATTTAGGTTTGAGGCTTTAGGGATGAGGGTTAAGGGATTAGGGTTTAAGATATAGTGTCGAGTGTCGAGGGTGTAGGGATAGGTTTTAGGGTTCAAGTTTTAAGGGTTAAGGGTTGAGGGATAGTATCGATCTCGGTGAGGATTTAGGAATATGGATAGTGTTTAGGGTTTATGGATGAGGGATTAGGGTTGAGGGTTGATGGATTAGGGTTGAGAGTTGACAAATTAGGGCTTAGGGATAGGGTTTAGGGTTGAGGGATTAGGGTTTAAGGTATAGTGTTGAGGGTTTAGGGATAGGGTTTAGGGTTGAGGGATTAGAGTTAAGGGTTGAGGGTTTAGGGATAGGGTTGAGGGTCAAGGGATCAGAGTTAAGGGTTGAGGGATTAGGGTTTGACGTTGAGGGTTGAGTACATTGAGGTTCAAGGGTTTCGGGATAGGGTTGAGGGTCGAGGGATTAGGGTTAAAGTAGAGTGTCGAGGGTATAAGGATTAGGGATAGGGTTGGAGGGTTTAGGGATAAGGGCTTAGGGTTTAAGGTATAGTATCGAGCACGTTGAGGGTTTAGGAATAGGGATAGCATTTAGGGTTTAGGGATGAGGGATTAGAGTTGAGGGTTGAGGGTTGAGGGATTAGGGTTTAGGGATAAGGTTTAGGGTTGAGGGTTGAGGGATTAGGGTTTAAGGTATAGTGTTGAGGGTTTAGGGATAGGGTTTAGGGTTAAGTGTCCAAGGTTGAGGGATTAGAGGTTTGAAGGTTGAGGGATAATGTTCAAGGTTGAGTGTCCAAGGTTAAGTGTAAAGGGTATATAGGATTTAAGGGTTTAAGGTTTGAGGGATTAAGGGTTTAAGAGTTGAGGGATTAGGGTTTAAGGCATAGTGTCGAGTGTAGAGGGTTTAGAGACAAGGTTTATGGTTGAAGGTTTAAGGGTTGAGGGTTGAGGCTTTAGGGCTGAGGGTTAAGGGATTAGGGTATAAGGTATAGTGTCTAGGGTAGAGGGTTTAGGGATAGGGTTTAGGATTTAAGGTTTAAGGGTTGAGGGTTGAGGCTTTAGGGATAGGGTTTAGTGTTTAGGTTAAGTGAGACACCTAGATGACTAAGGACAGATGAAGAGGTAGACAAGGAATGACTGAGAGACCTAGAGAGGGGAGAGGTAGAGAGGTGAGTGGGAGATAGAGGTGAGAGATAGAGAGGTGAGGGGAGAGATAGAATAAACTAAGAGAGTGAGGTTGACAACTTGAGGGAAATATGGGTAAGGATGAGGGAGAGAGGTGGAGAGGAAGGGAAATATCTAGAGAGCCCTGAGAGATATACAAGTGAGAGACCTACAACCTAGGGAGAGAGGGGTGAGAGAGATAGGGGAGAGATGGGGGTGAGGCAGATAGGGGAGGAGAGGGGTGGATAAGGGTTAAGGGTTTAAGGCTTTAGGGTTTAAAGGTTAAAGGTTTAGGGTTTAAGGGTTGAGGGTTTAAGGGTCTAAGGGTTGAGGGATTAGGGTTTAAGGTATAGTGTTGAGGGTTGAACCCTAATCCCTCAACCCTCAACACAATACCTTTAAACCCTAATCCCTCAACCTTGGGGTTTAAGGTATAGTGTCGAGGGTTGAGGGATTAGGGTTCAACCCTTGACAGTATACATTAAACCCTAATCCCTCAACCCTAAACCCTAATCCCTCAACCCTTAGACCCTTAATACCTCAACCCTTAAACCCTAAACCCTTGACCCTTAAACCCTCAACCCTTATCCACCCCTCTCCTCCCCTATGTGCCTCACTCCCATATCTCCTCTATCTCTCTCACCCCTCTCTTCATAGGTTGTAGGTCTCTCACTTGTATATCTCTCAGGGCTCTCTAGATATTTCCCTTCCTTGCCACCTGTCTCCCTCCTCCTTACCCATCTTTCCCTCAAGTTGTCAACTTCAGTCTCTCATTTTATTCTATCTCTCCCCTCACCTCTCTATCTCTCACTTCTATCTCTCCCTCACCTCTACCTTTCAACTCTCTAAGTTTCTTAGTCACTCCTTGTTTGCCTCTCCATCCATCCTTAGCCATCTAGGTCTCTCATTTAACCTTAAACCCTAAACCCTATCCCTAAATCCTCAACCCTTAAAACTTAAATCCTAAACCTTATCCCTAAACCCTCAACCCTCGACACTATAACTTAAACCCTAAACCCTATCCCTAAAGCCTCAACCCTCAACCCTTAAACCTTCAACCCTAAACCCTCTACCCTCGATAGTATGCCTTAAACCCTAATCCTTCAATAATTAAACCCTCGACCCTTAAACATTGGGGAAACTTTTGCAAAAAAGAAAAAAAATGCAAAGAAAATAATAATGCGCTCGTGTTATAATGTGGGCGCGTTATGCTCGCGTTATGGTTTTGTGTTGCTGAGCCAAAGGCTCAGCAACACCAAGCCATAATGCTAGCCTGCCATAACGTGAGCGTGCCATAACGTGAGCGCGCCATAATGCGAGTGCGTTATAATGCACTCGTGTTATGGCTTTTTAAAAAGTTTTAAGAATTTGGCCACTTTTTGGCCCCCCATCTTTTTGCACCCGCCCGAGACCGTTGAGTGTAATACCTTTGGTCGTATTGTAATAGAATATGCAAAATTATATTAGTTATATTTAAATAGTCATTTTGGGGTAATTCTTTTATTCTTTTATGTTATTAGTAATCAGGTAGTAGCTAGAAGGGCTCACTCAAGTCTTTATTATGATGTTTTATATTCCAAAACAATCTATTTACTCTTGAGCTTTAAACTTTATGGATGGGTTGTCGGCTCAACCCTTATTTCTAGTTTTGTTTCTGATTTAAAGTCATAATTGGTTATGAGTAGTGTGACAACTTGTCCAAACTATAAACTACTACCTCGCATAGTGTTGAGCTCCACTTTGTTGAGTTGTTGCGAATTTAGTGGGAAAACTAAACCATTTCTATGTGGTGGTTGCAGAAAGGAGGAGTTGGTTAAGCCATGTAGGGTAGTTACCCAGTTGTGAGGGCGTGGTCTAGAGAGGGGGAAGTTAGTTTTCCTTCAGAGGGAGAATGGGATATAGAGTAAGTAGGGAGTCAGTTTTGGGGGATAGAGAACAGAGAATAGAAACTAAGAGGAGGCCAAGCATGAAGTGAAGGTGAGTGGGAAGAAAAAAATGATCTCTTGGACGAGTTTTGAAGCAGCCATAGGAGATTTTCTTTAGGTTTCATTTCATCTCTCCTCTACGCTGTCAAGGTTATCAGGAATGTGTTAATAGGATTGGCTCTACTTTGTAATATGAAGGAACTTAGTATTTCATGGATGATGTAATAAGTGAATTGATCACCATCTTGAGACCTATGTGTTTTCACTTCTTTCAAAATAGAAACAATGCTATTTGACCCCTGAACCACACCGCAGTTGAAAAACTCATAGCTGAAACACTTTTGTACCTCGAAGCATCTTTGATGGTCGATTTAAACTGTGTAGTTGTATTGTTTAACTTCAGAAATACATAGATATGTGGAGAGCACTTAGTAGACTGAGTTTTGGTCAAAAAGTAGCTATAAAGTTAATCCAAGCCGTAGTGGTTTAACCCTGGTCAACGTTGGAAGCATCCTCAGTTGGTCTGCCGACTACTTACGGTGGTCTGCCGACTACTTACGGTGGTCTTGTCATATTTAAAACAACTAGTTTTATAAAAGACTTGAAGAATGTGTTAACCGTTAGCAGATAAGAAACAATAGTGTGGAATGTATCTCGATGCATGTATGACTACTCATTCTTCCACAAGTTCTGAATCAATAATTAGTTGGCCGACCATAGAGAATATACTTTTCTTGCTGCGAATGATAACTAGATTTAGTCCACTTATATATAACTCTTTTAGCTTTAAAAACATTCAACTGTTGTGTCTTCAAAAGAGGGTATAGAATTATTATTGGTTTAAACTGTCAAACATGTTAGATAATGAAGTTTTAGAGCAGACACAATGAGTCTATAGTTAAGTGTTTAGTCTAAACTTGCATGCATTCTTCTTGCAAATAGAAACAACATGATAGGATTTATAAATGCTTAGTTTGATAAAAGATTAAGCTATGTTGAAGATTCAATAGGTTGAAGAAGACTTTTAAAGAGTATTTAAATTTTAACTCTGGGTCTTCGATTACTTGTATTCTATAATTGGTTTATTGTTAAAACCCTTCCGAAACAACTTAGTTAAGTTTAGTGTCCACTCTTGACTGGATAATTTAAAGCAGTGGACTAACTTAGAGATCAACTGTTAAACTTATAGCATTAACCGATTAACCGGTAAGCTAGAATCCCATTCTTTTAAAATATGGATGGACATGTCTCCATGAGCTAAAAAGAGAGAAGTAAAACTAACTGCTATGCGCTAATGCATGATGAGTTTGGAAACACCAAGAGGTTATTGAGGTTGTTATATTAAACTTATTCATAGGTAATTGTAGGATTGCGATTAAATCAAGTCAAGTTGGGGTAGGTGAACTTACTACTTGCATTGACAGAACGCTAATTATATTCAAATCCTTTGGCTAAGGTAGTGCATGTGCCTCAAGTGCATTGATAGTTCATCGTGACTGGATGGCGTAGCTTGTGGAGTGGTCATGCTTGACTAGAGGGTATCTAGGGGATTGCATGATAACAAGATACGTAGGTCACAACACTAGTACTCAAATGGCTAACACCATCGGTTATCCAAAGTCTATCCTCTTGAGTAGGGTAGGGCCACTTTCGGATAGGAAGGAGTGCGGGAGACCGACAGTCTGTGGTTGGAGGTTAAGCTCCTTGAAGATACTTTCTCTTCTATATTCCAGAGGCTTGCCGAGACTTGAATTTGGATGGTCGACAATCGAGATGCAGTGACTTTGGTAAGTTTTTATTAATAAAATATTCTAAGTATCTTTAATTATCATATTTTATAATGTTGTAGATGGATAAGATCGCTTTTGTATAACTTATAATTTCATGTTATTGATAGTCGATGGATGTACTACTTGGTTTTAAAATGAAAAACAAATTATCTTTCTGCTTTAAACTTAAAAAAAAATTATTACCTTTGGTTAAACTTAGTTTTTAGGGTGAAAACTAAAGTGGGTGTTACATATGGTATCAGAGCTAACCAGGTTCAGCACTAGGGCTGATGAGTCCACTAAGCTGATTAAGAATCAACATTATGTGGGTAGCTAATGATTTGATTTACTGTGCTAGGATGGTACGTCTCAAGAAAACGGCAAGGAAGTCCTTCGTTGGTAAGGAACGTTACTTGCAAGCTAAGCAGAGACATCTTGCGATGATTAAGACTATTGAGAAAATGAATGATGAAAATGACGTTTGGCTAGATGATGTGGAAACTTTTGCCAATGCTTTGTCACGACTCAAACGAATGAAAAGAGAACTCCTAGAGACATCTAGGACGGTAGCTCAAATTATGGTCAATTGCTGCCCTATTAGTGCACCAATGATCACTAGGGATCCCCATATACCACCTAGAGCTGAAATCATTATACTATCATCCGATAGTGAATCTGAGGGTTATACACCTTGTGAATATGTGTCGGACAATGAATCCGAAGGTTACACCCCTCTTGTAAATACTGAGTGAAACATGAAATGTGTCTATCCTTAAAAGAATGTATATACTGTTGTGCAAAATATAATAAAGACAAATTTTGGTTTGAGAATAACTATGGTTATGGGCAATTGTTATGTTTTAATAATATTCAAAATGATAAATCATAGAATTGATTAATACTTGCTAAAGAAGGTGAGAAAACAAATAAACATGGATCAATCAGAGTTTAATGAGAGAGAAGATCGGGAAGGTCACAACTCTTAGGATAACGCCACCGATAAATTGGACAGAATTCTTAATATGCTTATTGAAACTAAGGAAAGGTTGGGCAAATTGGAAAAGAAAGTGAATGAAATCAGGAATACGGAGGGTGAAAATGAGTATTCTAATAATGTAAGTAAAAGTAAGCAACGAGAGCATGGCACATCAAGTGAGAATCAAAAGAATAGTGAATCTCAGAGGGAGAAAAAAAAACAAACTTGCATTGGAACTATCTAAGGATATGAAAAAGATTATTTCTCCCAAATTTGATGGAACGAAAACTGGTGATGCAACAGAAGCATGGCTAACAGAAATGGAGAAGTACTTTGAAATCAGAAATTATTTTGAGATTACAAAGGTAGTGTGGGGAGCTCCGGTTATTTTTGTCAAGAAGGACGGAACCCTTAGACTATGTATAGATTATCGGATGTTAAATAAGGAAACGATAAAGAATAAGTATCCACTGCCACGTATTGATGAATTATTCGACCAAATGCATGGTGCAGCAGTATTTTCTAAGATAGATTTGAGATCTGGATACCATCAATTGAGGTTGAAAGATGAAGATATTCACAAGACTGCATTTAGAACAAGATATGGTCATTATGAGTTTACTGTATTATCATTTGGATTGACTAATGCACTAGCCGCTTTCATGAATCTCATGAATAGTGTTTTTAGAGACTACCTTGATAAATTTGTCCTAGTTTTCATAGATGATATTTTGATATATTCCAAAAATGAGGAGGAGCATAGACAACACCTTCAAATTATTCTGCAACGATTAAGAGAACACAAATTGTATGTGAAACTCTCGAAATACACTTTCTTTCAGAAAGAAGTGCAGTATTTGGGACATACTATATCAGTAGAAGGGATATCAGTTGACCCAGCTAAAATAAAGGCTATTATGGAATGGCCTGTACCTTCCAATGTTTCAGAAGTACAAAGTTTTATGGGATTGGCTGGATATTATAGGAAATTTGTTCTGAATTTCTCAAGTATTGCTAGTCCAATCACTTCTTTGCAGAGAAAAGGGAAACGGTTTGTTTGGTCAGATGAATGTCAAAAGGCATTCGATTTACTAAAAGAAAAGTTAACAACAACACCAATTCTGAAAGTCTCTGATCTTGAAGGGCAATTTGAGGTTATTACCGATGCTTCTGGAGAAGGGTTAGGAGGTGTGCTTATGCAAAATGGGTGTGTAATAGCATATGAATCAAGAAAGTTGAAAAACTATGAGCATAATTACGCTCCTCATGATTTAGAATTGGAGGCAGTGATTCATGCCCTTCAGATGTGGTGACATTATTTGTTGGGAAAGACTTTTATATTAAAAACAGATCATCAAAGTCTTTGTTTCATATTTACTCAACCTCATCTCAATGCAAGACAAAGGAGGTGGTTAGAACTAATATCAGAGTACAACTTTGAGATTGCTTACATCAAAGGTAGAGAAAACTGAGTAGCTGATGCTTTAAGTAGAAGAAGACACATAGCTTCTATAATCTCTATTCATGCTAATTTTAAAGATTTAGTATTGCAAAGTTTATCTGGAGATGATTATTACAAGCAGGTGAAGCAAGCTCTACAACTAAACCCCAAGGATCCAAGATATGATGGATTCTATTTTGAGTCAGATGGATTAATGAGATTTAAGGGAAGAATCCACGTTCCTAATTCTGTTGAACTAAGAAACCTTGTTTGGAAGGAAGTTCATTGTGCACCATATTCCAGACACCCAGGGGTAACAAAACTTTTAGCTGATGCCAAACCACTATACTTCTAGAAAGGAATGAAAAGTGACACTGCAAGATTTGTGGCAAGTTGCTTGGAATGTCAGAGAGCAAAGGTAGAACACCAACATCCTGCCGGATTGTTATACCCGCATGATATCCCAGAATGGAAATGGCAGGTTGTTAGTATGGATTTTGTTCAAGGGTTACCAATGTCTAAGAATAGACATGATGCAATTTTGGTTGTAGTAGATAAACTAACCAAAGTAGCACATTTTATTCCTAGAAATTTGACAGATGGAGCTCATATTTTGGCTCAAAAGTTTGTACAAGAGATATTTAGATTGCATGGGGTACCTGAAAAGATTATATCTGATAGAGATACTCGAATAACCTCCTGGTTTTGGCAAACTTTATTTTCAGCACTAGGGACTAAACTCAATGTGAGCATCGCTTACCATCCTGAAACTGATGGACAAACATAAAGGGTTAATCAGGTTTTAGAGGATCTTTCAAGAATGTATTGCATGGACTAGCAATACAGATGGGAGGAATATTTACCTCTTGTTGAATTTGCCTATAATAATTCTTATCATTCTGCCATTAAGATGGCACAGTTTGAAGCATTATATGGAAGGAAATGCAGAACTCCTATAAGCTAGGACAAGCTAGAAGATAGGATAAGCATTGGACTAGAAATGCTAGCAGATATGGAAGAAAAAGTGAAAATGATTAGGAAAAGGTTGGCGGAAGCCAACGACAGGCAAAAAAGTTATGCAGATCGCAAATGGGTGCCTAGACAATTCTCTATTGGTGAGAAAGTTCTTTTGTGAGTGAAACCCCATAAAAGCTCAATCAAGTTTGGTAAATCATCAAAGTTGTGTCCTTGATATGTCAGACCTTTTGAAGTCCTTGAGATTATCAATCCAGTGGCCTACAAAATTGCTCTACCTCCAGTCTTGTCCAAAATGCATAATGTTTTTCATGTTTCTTACCTAAAGAAATATTTTGTAGGTAATGACCACATTTTTAAATGGAATTCTTTACAGATACAAGAGCCATGAGTGGTTGTGATCGAGCCACTCAAGGTGCTCAAAATGCGTAAACTCCATTTGCGTAATTGAGAGGCTTTGCAATGCAAAATTTAGTGGGACCAATATGGCGAGGATAGCGCCACTTGGGAAGACTATAATGACATTTACCAAAGATTTCCTTATCTTTTCAAAAACATTAATGCTAAACTATAAAAGTTTGTTTTTATGTTAAAATTTTTCTTGATAAACTCAATCATCGGGGACGATGATTCTATAGGGGAAAGATATGTTACATCCCCTTTTTGGATTCAATATTACTATTTACTTTTTTTTAAATAATACGATCATGTGGATATGTTTTAACATCATAGAAAATGATGATATGATTAAAAAGGTTAATTTTATGAAATCATGGATTTTTACTTGATTATGATCAATTTGATGTTATGAATTAAAATATTTTTTTGATATGAAAATGAAATGATTTGATGTAAATGTGTTTTGATTAGAACATTGGTACTCTGACCACAAATTGTATGTGAGATTGTCAATGACAGAAATAGATGGAACATATTATCATGGACTGTGGAAAACTCATGCCTACTATAGATGGAACATGTTCACCAGGAAGAAAGAAGAAGAGAAAGTATCTTTGAGAAAGAGAGAATAGACTCTGGAATAACCCATGGGTGCTTGCCATTGAAAATGAACATCATGCAGATAAACCTAGTTGCCTTGAGTTAAGTATTGATTTCGGGCTAAGTTAATTTTAGATGAGATGTCAAGGTTTGCAAGAATAGGTCTTTCTTCTTTTCGTAGTTGTCGTAATGAGTATGGGAAATCGACATCTGTGTCACAATACTCTGAATCATGTCGTCAAATATGGACGACCGATATAGTTTTATATATATATAAATGTATACACTTAAGAATGAGTTGTATGTCGTGTCTTGTTTAGTGGTTCAGCGTAAAAGTCAAAAGTTGTGTGTAAGTCGATCCCAAGCCTTGTTTTGTGTTTGCACTCAAATCCTTGTCGTTGTCATAAAGCTCTATGAGCGTAAGATGTAAACGTTTACTTGCGAAATTCGACGGATGTTGAATTGTTTCTATTATGGGCTATTATTGTATAATAAAAGGTTTAAATAATGTTTTAAATCTTTAGACAGTTGAGTGTAATACCTTTGGTCGTATTGTAATGGAATATGCAAAATTATATTAGTTATATTTAAATAATCATTTTGGGGTAATTCTTTTATTCTTTTATGTTATTAGTAATTGTGCAGTAGCTCAAAGGGCTCACTCAAGTCTTTATTATGATGTTTTATATTCCAAAAGAATCTATTTACTCTTGAGCTTTAAACTTTATGGATGGGTTATCGGCTCAGCCCTTATTTCTAGTTTTGCTTCTGATTTAAACTCATAATCAGTTATGAGTAGTGTGACAGCTTGTCCAAACTATAAATTGCCACCTCGCATAGTGTTGAGCTCCACTTTGCTGAGTTGTTGCGAATTTAGTGGGAAAATTAAACCATTTCTATGTGGTGGTCGCAGAAAGGAGGAGTTGGTTAAGCCATGCAGGGTAGTTACCTAGTTGTGAGGGCGTGGTCTAGAGAGGGGGAAGTTAGTTTTCCTTCAGAGGCAGAATGGGATATAGAGGAAGTAGGGAGTCAGTTTTGGGGGATAGAGAATGGAGAATAGAAACTGAGAGGAGGCCGAGCATGAAGTGAAGGTGAGCGGGAAGAAAAGAACGAGCTCTTGGACTAGTTTTGAAGCAGCCATAGGAGATTTTCTTCAGGTTTCATTTCATCTCTCCTTTACGCTATCATGGTTATCAGGAATGTGTTAATAGGATTGGCTCTACTTTGTAATATGAAGGAACTTAGTATTTCATGGATGATGTAATAAGTGAATTGATCACCATCTTGAGACCTATATGTTTTCACTTCTTTCAAAATGGAAATAATGCTATTTGTCCCCTGAACCACACCGCAGTTGAAAAACTCACAGTTGAAACACTTTTTTACCTCGAAGCATCTTTGATGGTCAATTTAAACTATGTAGTTGTATTGTTTAACTTCAGAAGTATATGGATATGTGGAGAGCACTTAGTAGACTAAGTTTTGGTTGAAAACTAGCTATAAAGTTAATCCAAGCCGCAGTGGTTTAACCTTGGTCGACGTTGGAAGCGTCCTCAATTGGTCTGCCGACTACTTACAGTGGTCTTGTCATATTTAAAACAACTAGTTTTATAAAAGACTTGAAGAATGTGTTAATCATCGGCAGATAAGAAACAATAGTGTGGAATGTATCTTGATGCATGTATGACTACTCAGTCTTCCACAAGTTCTGAATCAATAATTAGTTAGCCGACCATAGAGAATATACTTTTCTTGCTACGAATGATAACTAGATTTAGTCCACTTATATATAACTCTTTTAGCTTTAAAAACATTCAACTGTTGTGTCTTCGAAAGAGGGTATAGAGTTATTATTGGTTTAAACTATCAAACATGTTAGATAATGAAGTTTTAGAGCAGACACAATGAGTCTATAGTTAAGTGTTTAGTCTAAACTTGCATGCGTTCTTCTTGCAAATAGAAACAACATGATAGGATTTCTAAATGCTTAGTTTGATAAAAGATTAAGCTATGTCGAAGATTCAATAGGTCGAAGAAGACTTTTAAAGAGTATTTAAATTTTAACTATGGGTCTTTGATTACTTGTATTCTATAATTGGTTTATTGTTAAAACCCTTCAGAAACAACTTAGTTAAGTTTAGTGTCCACTCTTGACTGGATAATTTAAAGTAGTGGACTAACTTAGAGATCAACTGTTAAACTTATAGCATTAACCGATTAACCAATAAGCTAGAATCCCATTCTTTTAACATATGGACAGAAATGTCTCCATGAGCTAAAAAGAGAGAAGTAAACCTAACTGCTATGCGCTAATGCATGATGAGTTTGGAAACACCAAGAGGTTATCGAGGTCGTTATATTAAACTTATTTATAGGTAACTGTAGGATTGCGATTAATTCAAGTCGAGTTGGGGTGGGTGAACTTACTACTTGCATTGACACAACGCTAATTATATTCAAATCCTTTGGCCAAGGTAGTGCATGTGCCTCAAGTGCATTGATAGTTCACCGTGATTGGATGGCGTAGCTTGTGGAGTGGTCATGCTTGACTAGAGGGTATCTTAGGGATTGCATGATAACAAGATACGTAGGTCATAACACCAGTACTCAGATGGCTAACACCATTGGTTATCCTAAGTTTATCCTCTTGAGTAGGGTAGGGCCACTTCCGAATAGGAAGGAGTGCGGGAGACTGACGGTCTGTGGTTGGAGGTTAAGCTCCTTGAAGATACTTTCTCTTCTATATTCCAGAGGCTTGCCGAGACTTGAATTTGGATGTTCGACAATCGAGATGCAGTGACTTTGGTAAGTTTTTATTAATAAAATGTTCTAAGTATCTTTAATCATCATATTGTATAATGTTGTAGATGGATAAGATCCCTTTTGTATAATTTATAATTTCATGTTATTGATAGCCGATGGATGTACTACTTGGTCTTAAAATGAAAAATAAATTATCTTTTTGCTTTAAACTTTAAAAAAGATTATTACCTTTGGTTAAACTTAGTTTTTAGGGTGAAAACTAAAGTGGGTGTTACATAACACTAGTAAAGGAAGGAGGATTCTGATCATCAAGCTTCCCCCAAAGATGGAATTAGCACTCTTGATGGTTGAAAGCCAATTGGTGATACTACCCATCTTTTTTTGTAATATAATGTAATTCTAGAAACTTTATACAATTGATATAAACAATCTCCATTTTATAAAAAAAACACCTCCATTTTAAAACAAGTATTTAAGAAAATTGATATAAACAATCTTGTGTTACTCTATATACACATATATACCATACTCTTCAAATAAAGTTTAGTTTCTATGATGTTATATCACAATTTTATTTTAAGATTTTTTATGTAAATTTCAATAAAGCCTCATAGTATCAATTTGATGCATGGAAGATTATCATTCTCAATGTGCCTTAGATATTTACCTTTAAAACTGAAAATATTAACGAGTAAATAAAATAATTAATAAATAATAATATTTTATATATTCCATCAAGAGTGTATCTATAGAGTCATCAACATTATAGTTGATAGAATTGTAAGGATTTTTTTTATGTTTTCAAGTAGTTAGCCCAATAACCTTATTAGAAGATTATAATATAATACAAAATTTTGAAAGGAAACTCAAGATATAACAAAAAAATATTATAAAAATTAATTATGGAAATGAATTGTCAGTTTTTATAAGTTCATAAAACTTTAAAAATTATTCTTTATTAATGTAATTGAAATATAAAATTTATAAAAAAATAAATTAAAATTAAAATTTATAAAAAAACACAATAAACAAATAAGTATTTTGGTATGTTAAATGCAAATATATTGTGTGAAAAATTTGTGCCTATTCCTTAATGAATAAGTTGAACATCACTCTCAAAAATAAAAGCTTCACTCTATGTACACACTCCTTAATTGTGAACATTTTAAATGTACAACATTATTGTCAAGGTTCATATCATGAGAAATGTGAATTACACTATATATATTCTCTTATGTTTGTACTTTATAGAAGCAATCATGAATAAAAATAGTTTTATAGCCTATTTAGATTACTTAATATAAGAAAAATTCAAAAATTGCAATATAATAGCTCATTAAACTAAAATTATATATCTTTATCGAGTGGGCTATTTAGATTGCATGTTGAACCATAACAATGGGTTTGTAGGTTAGGCAACTTAATAATCTTTAATAAAAGAGTTATTTGTTACCTTATGCTTTTTTCATGTGGAATGTTTAACCTCTTAATTTATTATTTATTATGTAATATTTTTGTATTAGTATTATATTGTAATGGTGAAAATAGAGTGTCATAAATGTAAGAAATAATTTATAAGTGGCATATTCATGTGTAAAATTGGTTCACAACATCTTATATTCTATCATTTTCATAATTGATCCATAGACTTTCATGTTGATCCTTAGGCTTATTATCCATCACATTGGATTAGATTTGTGGGTTCAAACTTGACCTAGGCCACTTCCATAGTCATAAATCTAATCCCTAAACTTTTCAAATTCAAAATTTAACATTAACTCTTGCCATCATATACACTAACTATTGTGAGTTGACCTAGCACAAATTTTTCTTATTTGTGTGCTTGGTTGATGTATTTAAGAAATTTCATTCACTCATTCAAAAGTAATGTTTAAGATCATCAAGCTATTTTAGGGCATTCTTATTGACCACATCTCAAGTCTTATATTTTGGATAATAAATAAAATATAGCTCACATATATATTAGAGCACATCATCCTAGGACCACTACATGTTTTTCTTATTTTCATTAATCATTTTTCTTAGAGCCATAAAGCCATACCATTAGGGGTTTGATTGAGGAGAACTGGACCCTTGTGATCTTCAAAAAATTCCTACAGGTGTTTATAAACACCACCATTCTTTAAATGCACATTTAGATAGTAGAGGTGGAGGCAAAATAATTTCCCATCTAGCACACATTCCTCCAAATCAAATCAATGAATCTGAGATAAGGTCTGCACATAGGTTTAGGTCCACACACATAGAAAGAGGCCAGTTCCACACTTATGTAGATTTTCTAGAAAGGGCAACAATCAATTTGTAAAGTCTAAGATCTTTATTTTAGTTAACCCTAAAATTCTAGAACATTTGCAAATCAAATCCTAATACTTATCACAACATTCCTCCATCATCAAATTTTAGTCTAAGTACTTATTTAATTTATTTTAAATTTTACATTTAATTTATTATTTATTTCAGCTATCAATCCCAACTCTATTTTCTAAATTAATTGATGCTTAATTAATTACATTTATTAAATTAGTTTAAATAATTTATGTAAAGAATTATTATTATTTTCTTCACATGTATTCTTGAAATTTTTTATATATTTAAGAAATTAATTAAAAATTATTTAGCTAAGTTGTCTATATATAATAAAATAAAATTGTAGTATCACATCTCCAAATTAAAAAAAAATTGTAAGACAAAGAAAACTAGCTCTATCCATTACTATTTGTAATATTTAAAACAAAATTGTAGTATCACATCTCCAAATTAAAAAAATTGTAAGACAAAGAAAACTAGTTCTATCCATTACTATTTTTAATATTTAAAAAATTAAAAAATGGTACATACACTATATGATAATTTTTGAGTGGTTAAAATAAATCAATAATTGATTGTATAATCCACAAAGTTCTATAAAATATGGCAAACTTATATAATTCATAAGCCTTCTGATAAGTCATGGGCAGAGAATCCAATTGATGAAGGATTGTCCATCCATGCAATGAGATTCAAACACATAACATTCACATAAAACCCACTAAAATAGTAACATGTTCTTCATTAAAATCTAAAATGATTACAATTTTCTACAATGGGATTCCTACATGCTAGGTCACATTTGTTTGATTTCATTCAAATAAACTCAATAGATTATGTGTTGTCTACATCCTCATTGTCAAACGCCATTCTGAACATTCATCCTTATATTCACTCAAACCTCCAACTCTCTATTGAAATCTTCGTAACTCTCTTGATTCCTTCAAATAATGGTGAGTGATACATATATAGAAATCTCAGGCCTTCATGATGATTTGTGTCAACTTCAAGGTGGCACAAAAATCAATGCCTCTTGATATATGTAGTCATCCAACGTGTTAACAAATCTCTCGACCAATGTAGTGATAATGGAATGGGAAATCTCCATTTGTTGGCACAAACTATAAAAAACTTGGTGCAAGTAGGAATAGTTGAAATTGTGCAAGTCTATTAGCTTGATAGATGTTCACAAGCCAAGTTACGCCTTTTTAGTAGTCTGATTCTTTAAAACATGGATATGACATGGATGTTAAACTATATAACATACTCTCAAAACTACAAGGCTAGATATCAACTTGTGGTGAAATGTAGTGGCTTCTCCAATGACTGACTGATCAAAACTCTTTCTTTGACATATTCCTTACATATTTTTTAGGTATGCCTCTAGTGATCCATTTTATGTGCTCCCTTCCTCTTCACTATTTGTCATTCCCTCGAGCTTCCTCTTTTGCAATTGTGTTAGTTTATTCCACCAATCATCTTATGCTCTGGTCCTCTTGACCCATTTCCAATCTCAAACTCTTTTCCTCCTTTATCTTTATTAGTCAGTTTTCCACATTGGTCATTCATCCTTTTTGGTAGATTCTTTATTTTAATTTTATTATAGTCCCAACTCTTTAATTCTAAAATAAATGACTTATCTTGTTTAATTATTTATTTACTTTACAAAATTAATTTAAAATATTATTTATTTTCTTTTTCACTTTTGAATAAAATTATACAAATAAATATATCGCTATGTTATTTTTATGTATACACTTTTAATGATAAGAAAACAAATATCAACTACTTAATCCTTGTTTAATTAAAGTATTGAATCATTAAAGTATTGAAATTGATCTAATGACTTAATCTCATATATATTAAAATCTTAATTTTATATATATATATATATATATATATTCTTATTTAATTGTTTATTTACCTAAAATTTTAATTAAAAAAATCTATTTTTAATAAAATTATACAAATAAAAATATTATTATATTAATAATCTATGCTCTAATAGTATTATTATAATAATTAATAAGTAATTTCCTCTCTGAGATCTCTCTCTCTCTCTCTCTATATAGATGTCTCTCTTTCATGTTCTCTATTTCTCTTTATCTCTCTCTATTTTTGTCTCCCTCCCTCCTCTCTCACATACTCCCTCTCTCTAAGATCTCTACATGAAAGAGGTCTTAAAGCTGAATTATTAGGCCCTTAAGTAAGTGACATGCTACCTTGAGTGTAGCTCCCCATAGACACGTTTCATCTTTGGATTGTTGGCATGAAATGGCTAATCAAAACTTATTCTCTCTCTCTCTCTCTACATATATATATAGAGAGAGAGATAGAGAGAGAGATCTCTCTCTCTCTCTCTCTCTATATATATATATATATATATATATATATATATCTCATGCTCTCTATTTCTCTTTTTCTCTTTGTCTCTATTTCCCTCCCTCCTCTCTCACACACTTCCTCTCTCTGAGATCTGCACATCGAAGAGGTCTTAAAGCTGAATTATTGGGTCCTTCTCTCTCTCTCTCTCTATATATATATATATATATATCATGCTCTCTATTTCTCTTTTTCTCTTTGTCTCTATTTCCCTCCCTCCTATCTCACACACTTCCTCTTTGAGATCTGCACATCGAAGAGGTCTTAAAGCTGAATTATTGGGTCCTTAAGTAAATGACATGCTACCTTGAGTGTAGCTCCCCATAGACACGTTTCATCTTTGGATTGTTGGTATGAAATGACTAATCAAACCTCTCTCTCTCTCTCTCTCCACTTCTCTGTTCCTCTCTCTCTATATATATCACTCTATCTCTTTGTATCCCCCATTCTCTCTTCCTCTACCTCTCTTTCTCTCTTACTCTCTTTCATTTTTCTATATCTCTCTCCCTCTCTTTGTATCCCTTTGTATCTCTATCTCTCCCCTTCTCTCTTCCTCTACCTTTCTTTCACTCTTCCTCTCTCTTTCATTCTTTCTCTCTCTTTCTATATCTCTCTTTCTCTATCCTCCTTTGTGTCTCTCTATCTCACTTCTAAATAATTTAATTATATAAAATAGACTATATAATAATAAATATAATTATATTATATAAAATAAATATAACTATATTTTAGATAAATATTTAATATAATTAAACTATTTTATAATATAATAGTATTTTTAAAATATATTAAATAATTTATATTATATAAGATATATTATATAACAAATCTTAATATACAATTTTGTAAGATTATATTATACTTATAATATCCAATATTTTAATATGTCAATTTTCAAATAATCAATTTTGATTTTGGAAGAAAATTTATATTAAATTAAATAACAAATATAGTTAAATATTATATATAAAATATTTTATAATAAACTCTAATATTAAATATCTAATATTAGATATTAAATATTAAATACTAAATATATATAAATATTAAATTCTAATATTATATATAAAATATTTTTTTATTAACTATAATATTAAATATCTAATACTCTATATTAAAATGTATGTAATTATTAAATATTAAATAATTGAACAGCTAGCATTATCATATTCCAGGTACTGGACACCATAAAATAATACCACAGCACCGTCATCAATTAACCCCTTTATGTTATCTCAAACAAATTTCAGACGGCTACAATCAACTTAAATTCCGCGTTGATTGGATTTTACGGATGCAATGATATGTTATTCTTGCTCTCATCGCTTCACTTGGTTGGAGCAGGTTTGATGGTTCAGCAATTATTTCAACACAGCCTCAGGAACCAAACTATCATTGCTAGATGCTCCTCGTTTATATGTGATAATGTTATAATCAATAATTTGATTGTGAAATGTGGGTATTGATCAGCTCCAGCAAATATTGACTGCTCCTTTTACTAGTCATTGTATAAAAGTCGAGGAAATCTCCACCTGGCTTGGGCGCAAGAGCTGATGCCTATTGAATTACTACTAAAATCTTAACTAATGCAATAACTCTTTCAATTGCAATTTATAATAACTGGAGTTGTTGTAATGGTTAGCCTTGCAAGTAGTGCTTAAGAGATCGGAATCACAACCTATGCACGGAAGGCCTTTGAGATGCAGATTAACATTTTGAAACAACATTAGAACATATGAAAGTTCACCGAGGAAAAGCAACACCATAACAATGTGGCTATGGGCAAGTGCATTTACATAATCCCTATGTCAAGGAGTGTTTGCAGATTAAAGAGTATTTCTGGAGAAGTGCCTGAGCTTTTTAAATATTAAATTTTTTGAAGTTGGGATGTGAAAAGATTACATTGCAACGACACACCCAAAAATATGTATACAGAATTTACTTAAAAAAAACGAGAGAAAATAGAATAGCTGAAACATTTGATTTAGTTAAATACAAAAAGGATAAACTATTTTTGGAACTCAAATAAATTTTGAGCAGGTATCCCACGGAGGACACCACTGTTGATATTTAGTTAGACCTTCCATCACCTAATTTTTATAGAAATAGATAAAACCTTATTTGTTTGCTTTGAATGATATTCATATATTTTAAAGGGAAAAATACTCTAACAGAAATATAACTAAATTATTGGAACATTTCAGAACTTCATATTAAACCAAAACAATTTATTGAAAATCTGTAAATTATAACCCAAATAAGTACTCAAGTATTAGAGATCAACTTAACACCTTAAATCATCTAAATTTTATAGAAATAAATAAAACCTTAAATATTCATTTATATACAGTGTGGGGACTCTAATAAAGTTATATTTTTACATCTTCGCGATCATACTTCTTTACAAAGGAGGAAGCCATTTTCAATAGAGGAGACAACTACAATTTCCATTTTGCATCTCTAGAGGCTTAACTTGTGTTAGACGGGGATGCGTCCCTTGCCCTCAAACCCTTGTCCCCATCCCCGTCCCCGTCCCCGTCCCCGTCCCCGTCCCCTTTGACGAGTATGGGGGGATGGCAGGGGACATCCCGTGGCTGTCCCCCAAAAAATTAAAAAAAAGGAAATGTTCCTGAATGCGTCCTGTTTTTCAGAAACGCCAAGGAATGTGTCGAGGACACTTGGCCATCCCTAAGGTGGCTGGGGACTTCTCAGATGTCCCTCAAGCATCCCAGGGATGGTCAGGCATCCCTAATATCAAACATAAATTTTATAATGTTTTAAAAAAATTCACAGTTGACAATGAAATATTGTTGTTATATTGTTGTCATGATTAAACTATTGTTATATTGCTGTCATGATTAAATTTTATTGCTGTTATATTGCTGTCATAATTAAATTTACTATCGTTATACTGTTGTCATGATTAATTTTATTGCTGTTATACTGTTGTTAATATTTATTGTTGTTATTCAAATTTTATACTGCTATCCATTAACTTGTAGAAATTTGACTCTCTCTCTCTCTCTCTCTATATATATATATATATATATATATATATATATATATATATATATATATCTATATATATATATATATTGCCATCCCCCGTCCCCAAAAAATGGTCCTAGGACTGCCATCCCCAAAACACGTCCCCGTCCCCGTCCCCATCGCTGAAACACTATGGAACATAGGGCTTAACCTTCTTTCCTTACAATTGCTCCACATGCAAACACTTCATCAACTACATTTTTCTACTCGATGTAGACATAAATTACCAATTTCACACCTTTCACATCAAACTCCAAAGCCAAGAGTGGCAACGTGCCCTGAGAATGACCTATTTCATTCATTTTAAATGACCACCATGAAACACAATTATTAGCTCCCCCTATTGCAGGGAATTGTGGTCGCAATGCAATTCCAACTGGTGAATAATTAGTTCCTTCTTGTCCAATTAGTTTGCATTTTTTTCATAGGTAATATCACAATGTTTATGCAGCTGAAGATTTGCATTGTTTAATGGAAAATGGAAAAGAAACTATTTATTTATGTTCTGATTGACTAGAAAACTTTGAATCTTATTGATGGCTTCAATGAATTAATGCAAAAATTAAGTTTAAAACTTTAGGAAACAGGGAAAAACTATTTATTTGAGATGTGATTGGATAGAGGACTTTAAGGCCTTTGTTCATGAAACAAAAATTAAATTGAAAACCTAAGGAAACATTGAGGAAATTAGCTACTTAGACAGGCCTAATGGCGTTCCAATCAGACAGACATGCTTACATAGGTGTAATGATGGGGTTCATGGCTCAGAGCACTTGATCTTGAAGGAGATGCTTGATATGCAATTCTAGTGAATCTGGGCAGACAAATTTGATGGTTGGGATATGATAGCTTGGCCTCTCCAAGACAGAATATTAGCCCACCTAAGGATGCTATGTAATTTATGAGGATTTGTTTAATTTATGCCCCTTTTATTGTTATTTTGTTATGTTTAGGTTATAGTTTTAGTCTCAATGGACACCCATTTTGTAATACTTTGAGGTTGCATGTTCAATCACTGTGGATACCCATTTTTTCCTTTCATTTGCTTGAGGTCATAGTATTGGCGATGGTATAGTTGTGATACCACATGGCAGAAGCGCTGATCAATTTGATACCATTCAAAGAAGGAGAAAAGAAGACAAACAAATGAGAGAGAGACATGGCACAATCCAAATACAAAAATTTCTATTAATGTATAAAACTATTTTAGATCAAAATACAAACACCAGAGCTACAACTTTTTTTCTTCTATCCCTACAATACTGCCCTCTCTGGAGCTTTCTAAACACGACTGTTGTCCCACTCTGTCTAGAGCTGATTCACTGCTCTTGTTTGGAGTTGTCTAGAGCTACCTGCAATCTAGAGTTGCCTGCTGTCCGGAGCTGTTCTCTCTTCTCTGCAATGTTCTTCTAGTTGCTGCTGCAACTTCTTCCTTCTCTCTGCTCTGCACTGTTGTGCTGCTGCATGCAAATTCTTCTTCTCATAGTTCTATCTTCACATTCCTTTCTTTTTATCTTTTTCTTGAAATCCCAAAAATCTTTCATTCAAACTCAAATTCAAACTCACCCACTGCATTGAATGGACTGACCAACAATAACTAAAACTTATGATGGGCTAGCAGAATGCATTAACTATTTTGTAGGGGTGTTACAGGAATGGAGATCTTTGGATGGTCTCTGACGAGGTAGGTGAATTAACTTCCTTCTCAGATTAGTTTTTCCAACACCCCCTTGATCTGGAGCCACGTACCTCTTTCATTCTATATCTCCAGACCTGTTTGTAGTTCTCTGGAGCTGTCTAGAGCTTTCTTTCTAGAAATGAAATCTAGAGTTGTCCATGATGCCCAAGCTATCTCTTAGGTGTTCAAAGCTCTCTTTAGACAATTGATGCCTTAGTAAAAATGTCAGCGAGTTGCTACTTGGACCTACAAAACTGTAGTTCAATCTCTCCATGCTCTACTAGCTCCTTGATGAAATGATAACGGATCTCAACATGTCTGCCTCATCTATGGAAGACTAGATTCTTTGTCAAGGCTATGGAGGAAACATTATCATAAAATATGGGTGTACCATCTTGTTGTTGTTCATTCAAATTTGCAAGGATTTTTCTCAACCAAATACTTGACATGCTACTGCATTTGCTACTATATACTCAACTTCTATTGTGGAGAGAGAAATTAAGGGCTACTTCTTTGATGCCCTGAAATGGGTTTTGAACCCATGTGGAACAGATATCCTGATGTGCTCTTTCTATCATCTACACTACCTGCCCAATCATTGTCTGAATAACCAACCAGATCAAACTCACTAAATGTAGTGTACAAAATGCCATAGCCTTTGGTGCCATTGACATATCTTAGGATCCTCTTTCCTGCTTGCTAGTGTGTGTCCTTAGGTTTCTCCATGAACCTAGATATTAGGCTTACTGCACACATTAAATCAAGCCTTGTAGCAGTCAAATACATCATACTTCCAACCATGCTCTTGTATAGGGTTGAGTTCACTTCATTGTTGTTGTCCTCCTTGCTTAGTTTCAAACCTGTAGTTGTTGGTGTTGGTGCAGGCTTGCTATTTTACATTTTAAATTTTTTCAAGATCTATTTGGCGTAGTTAGTTTGCGAAATAAATATGCCATGCTTAGTTTGTTGGGTCTCAATGCTAAGAAAATATTTTAGCAAACCTAGGCCTGCTACCTAAAATTTCTTCATCATCACCTCTTTGAAATCAACAATGAAGAGATCACTACTCCCTGTGAAAATTAAATCATCTACATACAAAACAACAATTAAAATCTCACCATTAGCTGCTTTGATGTAAAGTGTGGCCATTGCTCAGCAGATAGAAATCTATCCTATTGTACCATGCCTGAGGTGCTTTCTTAAGCCAGTAGAGAGCTTTTCAGAGCTTGTATACTTTGTCTTCATGCCTTGAGACTTCATAGCCAAGTGGCTGCTCCACATACACCTCCTCTTTCAGTAGTCCATTTAGGAAGGCTGACTTCATGTCCATTTGATATATACCTTCCTCTTGTACTAGGTTGCAATTGCTATTATTGCCCACATGGTTTCCATCCTGCAACTGGTGGATATGTCTCATCATAATTGAGCTTCCAGGTTGTTGTTTGTATCCCTTGACAACTAGCCTTGCTTTATGCCTTTGTATCTTTCCCTCAATAGTACTCTTGGTCTTATAGACCCACTTAACTCCAATCACTTGTTTACCCTAGGGTAAAGTGGTTAACTCCCATGTCTCATTCCTTTTTATTGCATCCAACTCCTCATCCATGGCCTTACACTATTTTTCTTCTTTGACAACCACTTCAAAATTTGTTGGATCACCATGAGAGAACAAAGAAAAGTTTAAACTTTCATCTAAATCATCATACCTTGTACATTTTCATAAATATCCCTCACACTCCTTGTCTTTCTTGACATTAGAGAAGTGAGCATAAGATCTAAACTACTTCTGGAATTATTGTTGCTTGACTTTGGAGTACATTCCATAGTTGAATCTGTTGTTGCAATCTTGAGCTGCCTAACTCTAGAGAGTTCCAGATAATGATTCTAAACTATTCTGGGGATGTGTTGTGCCTCACACACATGCCCCATTTAAAATGAGGACCCCCTCTTTTGATTTGGCTTGAGAGTCATTGGACATCTTCGTCTCGTAAGTGATTGAATGGTCAAAGTGCATTTTGATTTTTATTGAAAAATGATATTGAAAATCACTTCAAAAATCTACTAGGATGAATCCTTATTTTCCCTTTAAGGGCCTTGAAATGACCTTTTGCGCTAAAAGGCCCTTCAACTGACTGTTGCGCTAAAATCCCACTTGTCTGACCTTAGCGCTAAATTCCCATTACTCTGACCTTTACGCTAATTTCCTGTCCGTCTGACCTGGCACTGAAAATTGTTGCTCCCGACTCTAGCTCTAATTTCCCTTTGGTCAGACTTTTGCGGTAAAATTGATGTCATCTGAGTTGCATTGAATGTAGTGATCACCGACTAAGTCGGACAACCCCGAAAGGCCTGCAAGTCAGGTGGACCTGAAACACATCCAAATTATGTCAACTGAACTTAGCACTGAATGTAGTCCTGTTTGACCAAGTCTGACGTACCCAAATTACCGACCGAGTCTGAGCTAGGAAAATTCACGCAAACCCTAAAACTGGCAGGTCGTACACCTGTGCATTAATGGTAGTTTTGGCAGAGGATTAAAAGGGAATTAATCATGTGTTTTAAAGTTATTTGATCATGTTCAAGCTAAAAATTTTAGAGCTCCATTCACCTTCTGTCGACTTGCCCCTAGCTCAAACCCGTGACCTACCTGCGCAAACCAAATACGCTGTCGCTCCTACCAGGAAGGGTTTTAACCCTATTATGCAAGTTTCCATTTATGAGCAGTTAGGGTTTAAGCTAAACGTTAGGGTTTGAAAGAAAATGAACATTAAGTTAGTATTTTGAGCTAGGGTTTCCATGCAAACTATGAATTTTCATTTGAAAAACCCTAGTTTAGACTCACTGTCGAAGTGAACGAATCGCTAAACTTAGGCAAATTTTTTTAGAAAACCCTCAGGTCCTTTTTGCACCAAAACAAGGTCCGACCGACCTACAAACTGGTGGATCATTTAGTCAGTCAGAGAACTGCAAAACCCGCGCTACATGTCCAAATCAATCTGGCACTGAAAGTGGCCTTGTCCGACCCACGCGCCGAAAGCATATTTCTCCGACTTGGTCAAAATGTCTCAAAAACCCTGCAAGCTTCGAAAATGTCTTTTGCACCTAAAAAACTTCGCTCTGATTTTGTGCTAAAAGACCATGTCTCCGACTTGGTCGGACGCCCCAAATTCTTCGCAAAGTTGGAAGCCTCCTGAAATCCCGTCGGAAACATGCCTCAACTTTGCACTAAAATCAACCCCGTTTGACCTGCGCTGCAATACCCTCCCACCGACTTGGTCAGTAGCAACTGAAACTCGCACAAGTCAGACCAAATTGATTCCTGCGCAGACGCTATGAACAATTTACATTGATAGATATTGCGCTAAAATCTCAACTGACTGACTTGACAACCGTTAGAGGTTGGTGACCTCTAAATCTCGCGCAAGTCAGACACTGTCAAAACACGCGCAAAATGCTTGAAAGAATGAAAGGAAGTAGGCCATTGGTCAGACCTGCCTGATTCCCCGCTGAGGTCGGATAACCTTGAATTCAATGCTTTTCTGCCTGAGGGTCAGACAACCCTTTAATTAGCGCAAAACCATGCAAATTATCAAATTTTCTAAAATTTTCAAAAGGAAAGTGGTTCAAAATGATGAAATTAATGTTGTAATGCATGTTGATGGTAATTTTCATGAAATTTCTTGCAACATTAGATATTTGATTGCATATATTGTTATTGCAGTTAGATTTAACTTTCCTTCGAAAGCATGTTAGTAGTAAATAGTAGATTTGCCTTAAGATTTATTTGAAACTTAGGAGTATGTTTGGAGTTTCCTCGGTGTATCAAACTTATAAGGTGCGGTCCTGCAGACTAAATGACTGCTCGGGCCCAAGCAATGAAGTACGAGTTCAAAGGAGTCCCTCCAGAGACCAAAATTCACTCCGCATGGAGTGATGTAGGAGACACAGACCTGGGTCATATAGACCTAGATGACTTCAGATTGAGAGTCTTTGGTCTAAATCCAACTCCCAGGGCCAGAGTGCTCAGAGATAGTGGTATTGCACAAGCAGCTGCCTTCCCTACTTCAGTCCAATGTACAGAGCTAATGGTAACCTGTGCAGACATGTATGACATAATGACAAGAACTATCCAGACAACAAATGGGGAAATCTTGGCTGATCAAACCCCACCTTCTCTGGCTGAAACCTTTGATATCCCTTGGCACAATCTCATGACTATGCGAGACAAAAAGGGATCACAGGCAACATACAACAAAGATGTAGAGGGATGTAGAAAATATATAAATGACCACTGGGTTAAAAGCAGAAAGTCTGCTCTCATTAAGCTCCCTAGAGTACTATACAGAAGTGACTTTCATGATGAGATTGGAGACCTGGTAACCTTCCTGAGCAGAGTATATGGATTGCCAACATCATCAACCTTTGAGGACTGGATGTTTGTTATTATCACTGAGATATTGAAAGGAACTAAGTTCTACTGAGCTCAGATCCTTAGTGACAACATCCATGAAGCCTTCAACAATTTCAGGGAAAACAAATACTTCAGATGGACATCCTATATTGTCTATGCATTGGCAAGAAGGAACCACTATGATGGATTGTCCAAAGTTGATGAAGTTGGAAATGATGAGCAAACTCAAATAAAAGTATACAAATGCTACCCACAACTAATTTCATCTTAATCATTAATACATTTCAAAAGGGTAAATGATGCATTCACAATGTATATAGCCAGAAAGTTGTAGGGTAACACAGCGTTGAGGATTTCCACCGAGGCTATGAATGAAATAACCAAATATGGTAGGTGGTATATCCAGTTTGAGAAATTTATGTACATAAGGGTACAAGGCTTCATTGGAATGGCCTACAGACTCCCTCGATATCCTGATGATAAGACAGTACTTCTGGAGCTGTCTAGACAACTGATACATTGTGCTAAGAAGCTCAACCACTTGCATAGAACTAATGTTTAATTTCCTATCAGGTTTGGCAAGGGACTTTATGCGTGCCCTTCTCTGGCATCAACAGAACATTCAGACACAGAGCTTTAGTTCCTGAATTTGCACTACTACAATGCAAGGGGTCATTTTGATCCAAATAGAGTAATGGAAAGATTTGTAAGTAAGAAGTTCCTCCACAAAGTGCACATTGAAGACTTTTGGGCCAATTGCCCTGATGATTACGAGGTTATGAAGAAAGCACACACAAGGCTGCCCCTGGACTTTATCAAAAGGTTTCATGTAATGGCAGTATCGGATCAGTTACAAGATGATGAAAATGTTATGGTTAGAGGACCATGGGAGGCACAGTACCATCAGCCTATCCCATTACTAAATTGGGCAAATGCAAAGGAAAGCTCCCTAGATGTTGTTATGAGGGAACCAATCAGATTGAGTTAGGTCTGGGTCAGAGCTCAAGTGGTTGTTTTGAATGGATAGGCAGTTCAGCTCACCTACACGATAATGGAAGTAAACAAGGACTCCGGGGGAGAAGAGGATGAACCCATTCAGGTCACAGATGAGGCAGAGCCAGCTAAAAAATAGAAATCAGATAGTGAAAAACACACATCTCTGGTAGAAAAAGGAAAGAAGATGAAGAAGCCATCTGTAAGGTCTCATCAGAAGAAGGATCAACCTCCCTCAACCAAGACTAGAGCTTCCAAGAAAAGAGATATGCCAAGTGGTTCTAGAGAGAGCTCAAAGGCCAAAAGGGTGAAAGTAAAAGAAGCTAATAAGGAGGATGCCACAACTAAGAATAATTCTAATCCTCCAACTACCCAACCTCCTACACAAAGTGTTGACACTGCTACCTCAACCCCTGCTGTTCCTACTGCTACTTCTCCTTCCATTACTCCTTCCCCTGCTGCATCCACCTCACCCATAACCTCAGCCTCTATAACTTAGGAAACATCTCCTGTCACCTCTCTTACCTCTACCATTGCTGCTACCTCTTGCTCACTAGAAATTCCTTCCAGTGCCTCTAGCAGCCCTATTTCCTCCACTCTTACCATCTCATACCCTTTCACTACCACTACACCTACATCTTCTTCTTCTCTATCATTGATTCCCATTTCCACCATCCTTTCACCCCCTCTACCTTCACTACCCATTTCTTCACCTCTTATCATTTCTTCCTCCTTATCATCCATCTTGGCTAACTTGACACAGGTCAGTACACCTTCCTTAGCCATCTCTTCTATTGTCCCTATTTCACAAATACCTGCCGATTCATTGGCAATACCACTGCTGCCCGGGATTGAGAAAGTGTGTGCAGAGTTGGGGTTACAGGAGCCTAAAATAGCAATTGAAGAGGAAAAGGAGGCATTGACTGAAGTAAATAATGATGACTCTCAAGAACCTTCAGCCAATGTAGAAGTTATTGACATATCTGATAGTCCTTTGGATGAAGATCAAATAGAAGAAGTTTTCAAAACTTCACAAGATAATGTAATGGAAAATCTGGAGAATCTGGCCCACGAAGAAGAAAAGGAAGAAGAGAAAAGTCTAGAGAAGAATGAAGAGAAAGAACAAGAACAATCCAAAGAGTTGGCTATATTTGATAAGGATGGAGTTTTTGAATTGAACAAATCTTCTGCTCCTGAATGGTTGCAAGGAAGAATGGCATATCCTGAGCCACAAGTGGAAGTAATGTAGCTTGACCTGAGCACTATCCTGTCACAGGCTTAGAAGCCTAAGAAGCAGAAAAAGGCTAAGATTCAATCAAGAATCTATAAGAATGAATCAGGATCAAGGATAGCGGAAATAGCGGTCCCGCTAGTTGATACAACAAGAGAACAAGTCAGGGCGGAAGATTATATCATATCTACCATTGATCTAGGTCCAGCCACTCGTGCTCAAAGAGTGGATGATTTCAAAGGGTCAATCACATCAATTTTGGAGAAATTAGACAAAGATGAAATGTCCTAGAAGAAAGATCTGAAATAGCAAAATGAAGAACTTCGAGCATGTCTTCAATTTTTGATAAAGCCAGTAGATGCAGGGGGAGATATAAGGACAATACCAACTTTCTTGTCTACTGATGAAATGACTAAATTGAGTGAGGTTAGATTGAAGTCCCAAGGTACAAAAAATTGGCTACTAAAAGTTTTTGAGATGGGATGTGAAGCCATAAGTGCCTCTACTCAAACACACCAAAAATTGGTAGAGTTGCATAAGAAGTGGAAAGACTTGCGTGAAGAATGCGATTCTTTTGATGAGTATTATTCGCATATGTATCCCCTAGTCAAAGGTATCAAAAAATTGCCCGCTCAGACTCTAGTTGTAGAGAATATTTTGACTAAGAATCAGCTGCCAAAGGCTATTGAATGGTATCAATAGCTACTTTTGAGAAAAGAAACTTTTGAGCACATAAAAGAAGCGTATAAACTAGTTGATGAAGAATTGAGATCAGTCATATACAACATCAACGACTCTTTGAGGGATTGCAAGGAAGTGTCCTATGATGATTATGCCCCGTTTGTTGTCAAAAAATGTAAGGATAAGTTGCATAAAGTAATTTTTGAAGATGACACGCTTAGTATGGAGGAGAGGTTGGACAGGGCAAGTGACCTCAGAGCTGAGTTCAAGGCGTTTCAGAAGGCAAGGGCAGAGATAGAAAGAATACATAGCAAATTTAGTCAGGAACTTGAAGTGTTTGATTATTGGATAAATCATTTGAAGGATCCAGACCCATCTAACATTAATCCTGCACTTGATGTCTGGTTGACTTATCGTAACAAGCTGGCTAGTGAAGACAAGATCGACTTAGATAGTGAATCTTAATACCATTTTGAGTATTCTAATGATGTAATCCTGTCACAATTGTAAATTGCTGTATTCGGGGTAGCATGTGACTCTATTTTGCCTTTTCTTGCTTCTAAAAATGTTCTTTTCTATTAATATATTGAGTTGGCTAGTCAAATTGACTAGATTCAATGTATTTGGGAGCTGTTTTTCATCTTTTTCATAAAGGAAAAAATGTAATCTAAGAATTAATGTGAGCTATTTTCTTTGTATTTATTGATGTAATTTGGACTGTCAGTGTTGAGTTAATCTCCACCGTTCATTTGAAAACTTGGTATGCTGCTTTCTATATAAAGGGCTGCAATTTCCCCTATTTGTAAGAGAGATTTTGATACCGAATTGTTGACTCTATGCCATTTAAAGTAATACAAAGCAAGTTTCTACAGTAATTCTGAGAATTTGTATCTTGTGTTGACTCATTGTGGTTTCCATGGTTCACTTCTTGCTCTCCCATAGTTAGATTAGTTGTGCTTTTGTAATGTTCATGGTTTGCTGAAGTATTTGATGAATATTCCAAGTCCATACTTTTAGTTATTTGTTGATGGTAAATAGTTGTGTAAAGTTAGTTTGAGCTGATTATTTGTGCTGAAGTTTGATTGCATTTCATAAGTTAAGTTGCGCCATTTATTAGGTATTTAGCAAATGAATGTGATCTAAAAATCTTTTGATATCCATTGAAGATAGCACCGTTTTCTATAGCACTGTAACACCCATTTCAGTTTGGTAACTCAGGAAGCTGGTTTGAAGTTTTGTAGTATTTTTCTACTAAGGATAACCTATGCATTGTGAATGTCACTGAGGATTCTTCTAAAACCCTAAAACTTTTTGCATTTTCTTTAAAAACATTGTTAGTTGTTAGAATAGGAGTGTCAACAACATTTTATCTGGTGTATCAGCTGAAAATCATAAAAGGGTTTATGTGTACTTGCTGCCCCAAACATGAAGATTTGCAGACTGCATGTAAGACCCCTTGTAGGCACAACTAGAACATATCAATTTAGAGATTCCAAGCAAGCTAAGACCTAGCTGTATTATCCTTAGAGTAGTCTTACCTAAGGTAGGATACTTTTCAAGAGAGGTGTGAAACCAACAATCACACTTATGTTGCTATGTGCTAAAACCACCATCAATAGAATTGGCGCTAGAAGGACGACTCCCCTATTTTCCATCTGCTGAAAATCAGCAAGTCTGGGAACTAGACAGAGACACACTAGGTCCAGCTTAGCTAGAGAAGAGCTGTTGTCCCTAGCAGAATTCAGACGAACAAGAAGGGATCAAGGAATACCCAGAGCCCCTTGAGCTTAGTCAGCCCCTAGGAACACTATTGCAGCTCCCATTAATCCTCCCAACATGGCCTTCTTTGCAGGAAATAACCAGTCTCCTTTTCTGTTCAATGATTACCATGACATGCCAAAGAACCTGGATAAGTTTTGTTCAAAATTTAGAGTGAATGATCTAGATAGGACTGTAGATGAGCACATTAAAATCTTTGAATCTAACATGTTCATGTTGCAAGTGTAGTATGTGGATGTAATATGTAGGTTGTTCCCTTATTCCCTATAGGATGAAGCATATTACTGGTTTGCTAACCTCCCGGCAGCATCCATCAATTCATGGCGGAACCTGAAGATTACCTTTCTGGATAGGTTTTGTATGCCCACCACCCTAGCTGATCTTTATCAGTCTTTTGTTGAGATTCATCAGGAGGAAGGTGAGATGATAAGTTCCTTTAACAACAAATTCCAAAAAGCTTATAGTCATTTGCAATTTCCTTACGCTGTAGATCAGGCTGCTGCCTTACCTATCTACTACACTGCCCTAGATAAACTTACCTCCATGTTTACAAGAAGAGCTGGCCCAATACCTACTAGTTTAGCTCAAGCATATTCTACTGCTGTCACCGTGAGTACCTAGCTAGGGCAAACAACTTTTGGTCCGTTAAACCATATGGGGCCTGTTGCCATGCCGAATCAAATACCTATGATAAATCATGCATTGGCTAATCATACCCTTGTGATGAATCCAATTCCAAACCCAGCTGCAACACAAGCCTTAGTAATCCACCCAGGCAATCTAGTAACTGAAATGCCCCCAGCACAAATGCCTTTCTTATAATCTTCAGAAGCAGCCAAAGCTAAAGAAGACAAAGATGATATCAAAGAATTGGTTGAGCAAATGAAGAAACTTACTGCTGAGGTTACCCACTTCAAGAACCAGAATGCTTATCTGTAGCAAAGGGGCCAGAATCAACAACATTTCCAGAATCAACAGTACTCCCAGAACCAAAGTCAGAACCAGTTCCCAAATCAGAATCAGTACCAAAATCAAAACTTCTAGCAATGGTCTAACCAATCCTGGAATACCAGACCAAACAATGGAGGGGTACCTTCGCCCTTGGAAAATTAGAACAATGATACCAGGCCCCCAAGACGTGTGATGTTGGCTGAAGCTGCTTTATCCACTTGGTGCAGACTGCACAACACAAATGATCATTCTGAACTAGACTACCTAGAATTCCAGATTGCATCCAGTATCTTCCAGATGGAGATTCAAAATGCTAAAAATCTGGAGACTCCGCCAACAAGATATGAAATTGTTCCTTCTCAAAGGTATGATACTGCCCTAGTTCTTGATAGTTATACATTTCCATTCCAAAATGATAATCAGCTTGAGGAAGAAGAGTCTGAAGAAGTTAATGCATATCAGCAATACAATAAGACTCCTTACAACCTGAGAAGTAGCAAGCCTAAAGGCCCTTTCACCACTTCCATCCCTCCACATAGCTATCAGATTCCACCTGACCCGAAAGCTACCAATAATCTTGAACTGGCAAAAGTTCCCCATCAATCAGTATACCAGGGTACTACTGCAGAAAATTCTCAGCAATCCGATATAGTGAAAATGGGGCAATATGTAGCTAAGGAACTCAAGAAAATGAAGGTTAGTCTTTCTGTGTATGAGTTGCTTAAAATACCTGAGCTTAGGACATCTTTCTTTCAAGATATAGGTGTTGGAGCTAAGACTGATTACATTCCAAAGGAAAGTACCACCAAGGATAACATGGATAAAGGGAAAGAAAGAATACATGTGACTGATGTAGAACAAAAAATGACACCGTATAAAGACAAGAGAGAAAGTCCTCCTTTCCTTCTAACACTCAGGATATTCAATAAGAACCTTCATAACTATTTAGTAGATTCTGGTGCTTCCACAAATGTAATGCCACTATTAGTCTGCAAGGCACTTGGGCTCACTCCAGCCAAGTCCTCCAAGAAGGTGAAACAATTAGATAAGACTAAAGTGAATGTGGTGGGTGAGTTGAACAGGATACACATGCAATTGGCTTATGATCCTAGGGTACAACAGTATATAGATATTCAAGTAGTGGACATTCTAGATTAGTATGGCATGCTGTTGAGTAGAGATTGGTCTAGAACTTTGAACGGTTATATGGCAACTGACTTTTCCCACATGTGGCTGCCATGGAAAGGATTGGCAAATCAGATCCGTATTAAAAGGGAGCCCAAGATGAAGCATATGATCATAGAATACAATCAGCCCAATGAGATTTTATTCTCAGAAGTTGATTTAGGAGTCTATCTTCCACATATTGGTCAGCCAGAAGAAGTCCTCATGCTGAGTTGCTTAAGACCCTCTAAACCACTTGTAGAAAGACCAGAAAGCACATAGGCATATATTCAATTAGATGAAGAAGACTCTTTAGAAGAAGATGAACCCAGGGTATTTGAGGGATTTCATGATTTTTTAGCTAGATTTGTGCAAGATCAAACTGCTGTTGGAAAGCAGGTTCAAATGGAAGAGTTACTATTGCCTAACTGGTGCTGTATACATGATACATCTCACTCTGAATTTACTTGCCAACTGTGTCAAGAGGTGATCAAACAAGTGCAAAAACAACTAAAGATTCCCATAATTCTGAAAGAGGTATCAACTGTCGAAAAGAAGGAGGAACCCGAGTCCCCTCTTGATAAGAAGAAGACTGTAAAATAGAATGATAACAAGTATTTTCACCTATGGACCTTAAGATTTGATGGTTCATGGTGTAGACAAGCATCTGGCGCAAGGGTCGAATTGATCAGCCCCACTGGGAGTTCATATTTGGCATCACAAAGACTATAGTTTCCATGCACAAACAATGTCACCAAGTATGAAGCATTAGTGCAAGCATTGCAGAAGAAAGTTAGGATTATCCAAGTGTTTGGTGATTCTGAGTTAGTGGTAAAACAAGTAAGAAAACAATACTCATGCAATGATAAGAGGTTGAGTAGGTACCAGAACAGAGTCTGGGATTTGATAGAATGCTTTGACGGTTTCAATATCCAAGTAATCCCACGGAGGCAGAATCATGTTGTAAATGCGCTAGCTCAGACAACAAGTACATTAGAGCCAACATCCATGGCAGGATTAAAGAAGTTCTTGGTTGCATTTGTTGCTACCCTATCTGTACCTGATAATGTTACCAATTTCCAAGTTTTTGAAGATGATCAACACATAATTAATTTCCTTACTTCGTCAGATGTGTTCACTGCTCAAATAATAGATGAAGAAGAGATGGAACCTGTTGAAATGGATTTAGAAGGAGTACTAAACCTAAAAACCAACACTATCCCACGAGGAATGGTAGAATTGGAAAGATTGTTTGATGTAGATAATTTAGGGACTCAAAGAAAAGGAGAATCTCCTGGAGGAAAGTGTGAACTGTTTAACTTGGGAATGGAAGAAAATGTTAAGAACGCATTCATTGGGAAAGCTAGTATTGAAGAAGAAAGGACCAGAATCATACATGCATTAAGAGATTACCATGAGGTTATAGCATGGAGCTATGAAGATCTAAAGATGTATGATACCTCGATCATCACGCACACCATCTCGCTGAAGGCACTGGCAAAATCTTTTAGACAAAGGCAGAGGCCAGTAAATGCTCTGCTAGAACCATTAATTTTTAAAGAAGTTCAGAAACTGCTGTCAATAAGGATAATATTTATGGTTAGACATTCTGCATGGGTAGCAAATTTAGTTCCAGCCTGAAAGAAAAATGGAGAGATCAGGGTTTGTGTTGACTTCCGTAACTTAAACAGAGCATTTGAAAAGGATAATTACCCACTGCCCTCTTTGGACGAAGTGTTGCAGATTGTTAATGGGTCCCAGATGATGTCATTCTTGGACAGATATTCTGGTTATAACCAGGTGATGGTAGAATATGAAGATAGATTAAAGGCGTCCTTCACCTATAAATGGGGCATATATGCCTATCGCCACATGCCATTTGGTTTAATAAACGCTGGTGCAACTTTCCAGCATGCGATGGGTGTTGCTTTTAAGGGATTGGTTGGGAAATGTATTATCATCTACATGGATGACCTAATAGTATTCTCCAAAAGGTGAGAGGATCATGTAGCAGATCTGAGAAAGGTATTGCAGTGATGCAAGGATTATGGTATATCACTCAATCCCAAGAAGTGCATTTTTGGAGTAACTGAGGGGAAGTTACTGGGACATGTAATATCTGAGCAAGGAATATCTATAGACCCAGACCAGATCCAAGCAATACTCAAAAATACCTCCTCTAGCTAGCAAGAAAGAACTTAAGTCATATTTTGGTAAGATCAACTTTGTGCATAAATTTATTACGGGGTTTGCTGAGATTGTTCAACCTCTCAATGCCATGCTGAAGAAAGATGCTAAAATGGACTAGACTCTAGAAGCCAAGGCTGCCTTCGTACAAATTAAACAAGCTATATCTAATGCATATGTCTTGGTGAGTCCCGATTACACTTTGCCATTTCATATATACTCATTTTCTTTAGAACATACTTGTGCTGCAATGTTGACACATAAGAGGGTAGTTGATGATGAAAGGTCCATTGCTTTCATGAGCACTCCACTGAAAGATGCAGAGCTAAGGTATCCAAATGTGGACAAACAAGCATATGCTTTGGTAAAGGCAATTAAGAAATTCCATCATTACATCTTGAGAAGTCAAGTAATTGCCATAGTCCCGGATGCAGCAGTCAAAGCATTATTGATGCAAAGCGAATTAGGAGAAAGAAGAGGGAAGTGGGTCACCATACTGTAGGAATTTGACATAGATATTCAGCCTATGAAATTGGTAAGAGGTTAAGCCCTGACTAGAACCATGGCTGAAATGGGACCAGACCTAGTTTCTCAACAGTACCTATTGGAAGATGTTTCAAAAGATGAATGGTACGAAGATATCATATTTTATTTACTCAATCAACGCTGCCCACTGCAGCTGAATTCAGTGCAAAGGAGAGCTCTCAAGCTTAAAAGCAGGAGTTACATGATAAAAGGATTAGTCCTTTACAAGAAGAATCACGAAGGTATCTATCTAAGGTGCTTGGACAAATCAGAGGTCAACCAGGTACTAACCAGTTTTCACAAGAGATTCAGGACATGTCATGGGTCAGCACATTCAACAGCTAATCAGGTTCTTCATTCCGGGTATTACTGGCCAACCTTGTTCAAAGATGCGCATTCACATGTTAGAACCTGTCATATATGCCAGATCGCTGCACACAGAGAATGACACGCAGCCATGCCTTTGCTACTAGTAGTGGAGGTACAACCATTCGCTCAGTGGGGCCTTGACTTTATCGGTATGATCAATCCACCTTCCTCTACAGGCCACAGGTATATTCTGACCACTATTGATTACTGCACTCAATGGTCTAAAGCAATAGATTGTAAGCAATGCACCACAGAGGTAGTCACTGAGTTTGTCGAAAAGCATATTATCACTGATTTGGTTGTCCATTTTCTCTAGTTTGTGATAATGGCTCTGCCTTTTCATCATTACGTTTTTCTAACTGGGCATTTGATTATGGGATTACTCTCAAGTTCTCATCTAATTACTACCCACAAGGGAATGGGGTAGCTAAATCAATGAATAAAAATCTGCTTGAAGTTATTAAGAGACTATTGGACAAAAACCCTAGAGACTGGCATACCCAGCTTAGGTTTGCTTTATGGGCTGATAGAATCTGACACAAAGCAGCCTTGAACACATCTCCTTATCACCTAGTCTATGGGATTGAACCCATCTTCCCCCTCCATTTGAGAATCCCGGTACTTCAATTTATGCAAGATTACCTTGAAATTGATGATTAGTTGTCCTCTAGGTTGGCCCAATTACTGCATCTTGAAGAGAAATGCGATGCTTCTATAGAAAACTTTGCCAAACATCAGGGAGTTGTAAAACAATGGTTTGACAAAAGAGCCAAGGTCAAAGCCTTCCACATCTCTGACCTGGTCTTGTATTGGGATAAAGTACGTGAGAAGAAAGGAGAACATGGTAAGTTTGATAAAATTTGGTTGGGTCCCTATCAGATCTATGAGATCCTTGGAGACAATACATATCGACTCAAGATCCTTACTGGTGAGGAGTTGCCACTGCCTATCAATGACCAGTTCCTAAAGCACTACTTCCAGGCCTGAAAGGCAGTCATGCCTCGTTTTAGTGTACATAGTTAGGGGTTTGTTTACTTTGGTTAGTTTAGGTTGCCTTTAGTTTAGTTTTGCTTTCTCACCTTTGCTTTCCTTAGTTGTTAGGTGTTTTGCTTAGGTTTGTTGTCCTTTTGTTTTTGCTTGCTGCGCTTGCTTTTCTGCGGGGTCTTTTGTTTCTGATATGGTGGCAATTGTGCAGACTTGCAAGTGCTTCTTTGATGAGTGAATAATCATGAGTTTTCCTTCGAGAAGCCAAGGTTTCCACTTGGTCTTTGCTGTGGATTCCATCGTTATACCAAGGAGTATGGTGTCTGTTCATTGGAAACGAGTTATTAGTTGGTGCACCTGAAATATTTTCTAAGCATATACCTCTTACACTTAAAATAATCCTGAAGTAACTAGGCGAGTCTAGGAGATCTTGTATCAAGTGAAAAGGGGCTGATTTTCTCTTCTACCACATGTACTATTCATCAAAAGGAAGGTAGGTGACACTATGTGTTGCCAACCTATACTGGGTAAAAATAAAAGGTGTTTTTCGACACTAGACCCATTACAGTGCAAAAAAAAAGGACTACAAAAAAATTGCAAAATTCTTACAAAATATACTATCCATAAATGATTTCCAATGTCATCATACCAGAAAACCTTTACTAATCATTAATCCATTTCAAGGCTCAACAATATTTTAAAATTTGAGTATTTCCTGGTGGTAGAATAATCTCAGCTTTCTAGCTTGTCTCAAGGAATCTTGGGTGAACTTAGTTTCTGAAGGATGGGAATGAATAAAACCGCACACACTCAGGTTTTCAGGATGTGGATGGTTGTACTGATTAGTGATCTTACATTATTTGATAAGGTACCTTGCTTTTTCATTTAATATGTGGGAAACACAAAGATTCTGGGTTCAAACTGAACATTTATCATCAGAATGCTCGGGAGCATTCCCCAACAGAGTCACCATTTGTTGTGCCTTGCACACATGCCCCATTTAAAATGAGGACCCCCTCTTTTGATTTGGCTTGAGAGTCATTGGACCTCTTCATCTCATAAGTGATTGAATGGTCAAAGTGCATTTTGATCTTTATTGAAAAATGATATTGAAAATCACTTCAAACATCTGCTAGGATGAATCCTTATTTTCCCTTTAAGGGCCTTGAAATGACCTTTTGCGCTAAAATGCCCTTCAACTGACTGTTGCGTTAAAATCCCACTTGTCTAACCTTAGTGCTAAATTCCTATCGCTCTGACCTTTATGCTAATTTCCTATTTTTTTGACCTGGCACTGAAAATCATTGCTCCCGACTCCAGCACTAATTTCCCTTTGGTCAGACTTCTGTGTTAAAATTGATGTCATCTGACTTGCGCTAAATGTAGTGATCACTGACTAAGTCGGACAACCTCGAAAGGCCCGCAAGTCAGATGGACCTGAAACACCAAAAAATTATGTCAACCAAACTTAGCAATGAATGTAGTCCTGTTCGACCAAGTCCGACGTACCCAAATTACCCACCGAGTTTGAGCTAGGGAAAATTTGTGCAAACCCTAAAACTGGCAGGTTGTACGCCTGCGCATTAATGGTGGTTTTGGCAGAGGATTAAAAGGGAATTAGTCATGTGTTTTAAAGTTATTTGATTGTGTTCAAGCTAAAAATTCTAGAGCTCCGTTCACCTTCTGCCGACTTGCCCTGAGCTCGAACCCGCGGCCTACCTGCGCAAACCAAATACGCTGTTGCTCCTACTAGGTAGGGTTTTAACCCTATTATGCAAGTTTCCATTTACAAGTGGTTAGGGTTTAAGCTAAATGTTAGGGTTTTGAAATAAAATGAACGTTAAGTCAGCATTTTGGGCTAGGATTTCCATGCAAACTGTGAATTTTCATTTGAAAAACCCTAGTTTAGACTCACTGTGGAAGTGAACGAATCGCCAAACTTAGGTAAATTTTCTTAGAAAACCCTCAGGTCCTTTTTATGCCAAAACGAGGTCTGACCGACAAGCAAACTGGTGGATCATTTAGTTAGTCAAAGAACTACAAAACCCATGCCACACGTCCAAATCAATCTGGCACTGAAAATAGCCTTGTCCGACCCACGTGCCCAAAGCATATTTCTCTGACTTGGTCGGAAGGTCTCAAAAACCCTGCAAGCTTTGAAAATGTATTTTGCACCTAAAAAACTTCGCTCTAATTTTGCGCTAAAAGACCATGTCTCTGACTTGGTCGGACGCCCCAAATTCTCCGCAAAGTCGAAAGCCTCCTGAAATCCTGTCGGAAACATGCCTTAACTTTTTGCTAAAATCGACCCCGTCTGACCTGCGCTGCAATACCCTCCCACTGACTTGGTCGGTAGCAATTGAAACTCACGTAGGTTAGACCTAACTGATTCCTGCGTAGACGCTATGAACAATTTACATCGATAGATATTGCGCTAAAATCTCAACCGACCGACTTGACAACCACTAGAGGTCGGTGACCTCTAAATCCCGCGCAAGTTGGTCACTGTCAAAACACGCGCAAAATGCTCAAAAGCATGAAAGGAAGCAGACCATTGGTCGGACCTGCCCAATTTCCCCGTTGAGGTCAGATGACCTCGAATTCAGAGCTTTTCTGCCTAAGGGTCGGACAACCCTCTAATTAGCGCAAAACCATGTAAATGATCAAATTTTCTAAAATTTTCAAAAGGAAAGTGGTTCAAAATGATGAAATTAATGTTGTAATGCATGTCGATGGTAATTTTCATGAAATTTCTTGCAACATTAGATATTTGATTGCATATATTGTTATTGCAGTTAGATTTAACTTTCCTTCAAAAGCATGTTAGTAGTAAATAGTAGATTTGCCTTAAGATTTATCTAAAACTTAGGAGTATGTTTGGAGTTTCCTCAGTGTATCAAACTTATAAGGTGCGGTCCTGCAGACTAAATGACTGCTCGGGCCCAAGCAATGAAGTACGAGTTCAAAGGAGTCCCTCCAGAGACCAAAATTCACTCCGCATGGAGTGATGTAGGAGACACAGACCTGGGTCATATAGACCTAGATGACTTCAGATTGAGAGTCTTTGGTCTAAATCTAACTCCCAGGGATAGAGTGCTAAGAGATAGTAGTATTGCACAAGCAGCTGCCTTCCCTACTTCGGTCCAATGTACAGAGCTAATGGCAACCTATGCAGACAGGTATGTCATAATGACAAGAACTATCTAGACAACAAATGGGGAAATCTTGGCTGATCTAACCCCACCTTCTTTGGCTGAAACCTTTGATATCCCTTGGCACAAGGTCATGACTATGCCAGACAAAAAGAGATCACAGGCAATATACAACAAAGATGTAGAGGGATGCAGAAAATATATAAATGACCATTGGGTTAAAAGTAGAAAGTCTGCTCTCATTAAGCTCCCTAGAGTACTATACAGAAGTGTCTTTCATGATGAGATTGGAGACTTGGTAACCTTCCTGAGTAGAGTATATAGATTGCCAACATCATCAACCTTTGAGGACTCGATTTTTGTTATTATCACTGAGATATTGAAAGGAACTAAGTTCCACTGGGCTCAGATCCTCAGTGACAACATCCATGAAGCCTTCAACAATTTAAGGGAAAACAAATACTTCAGATGGACATCCTATATTGTCTATGCATTGGCAAGAAGGAACCACTATGATGGATTGTCCAAAGTTGGTGATATTGGAAATGATGAGCAAACTCAAATAAAAGTATACGAATGCTACCCACAACTAACTTCATCTCAATCATTAATACATTTTAAAAGGGTAAATGATGCATTCACAATGTATATAGCCAGAAAGTTATAGGGTAACACAACCTTGAGGATTTCCACCAAGGCTATGAATGAAATAACCAAATATGGTAGGTGGTAAATCCAGTTTGAGAAATTTACATAGATAAGGGTACAAGACTTCACTGGAATGGCCTACAGACTCCCTCAATATCCTGATGATAAGACAGTACTTCTGGAGCTGTCTAGACAACTGATACCTTATGCTGAGAAGCTCAAGCCCTTGTATAGAACTAATGTTCAATTTCCTATCATGTTCGGTAAGGGACTTTATGCGTACCCTTCTCTAGCATCAACAGAACATTCAGACAAAGGGCTTCAGCTCTTGAATTTGCACTATGACAATGCAAGGGGTCATTGTGATCCAAATAGAGTAATGGAAAGATTTGTAAGTAAGAAGCTCTTCCACAAAGTGCACATTGAAGACTTTTGGGCCAATTGCCCTAATGATTATGAGGTTATGAAGAAAGCACACGCAAGGTTGCCCCTGGACTTCATCAAAAGGTTTCATGTAATGGCAGTACCGGATCAGTTACAAGATGATGAAAATGTTATGGTCAGAGGACCATGGGAGGCACAGTACCATCAGCCTATCCCATTGCCAAATTGGGCAAATGCAGAGGAAAGCTCCCTAGATGTTATGAGGGAACCAATCAGATTGAGTAAGGCCCAGGTCAGAGCTCAAGTGGTTGTTCTGAATGGACATGGAGTTCAGCTCACCTACACGGCAGTGGAAGTAGACAAGGACTCCAGGGGAAAAGAGGATGAACCCATTCAGGTCATAGATGAGGCAAAGCCAGCTGAAAAATAGAAATCAGATAGTGAAGAACACACATCTCTGGTAGAAAAAGCAAAGAAGATGAAGAAGCCATCTATAAGGTGAAGAAGGATCAACCTCCCTCAACCAGGACCAAAGCTTCCAAGAAAAGAGATATGCCATGTGGTTCTAGAGAGAGCTCAAAGGCCAAAAGGGTGAAAGTAAAAGAAGCTAATAAGGAGGATGCCACAACTAAGAATAATTCTAATCCTCCAACTATCCAACCTCCTACACAAAGTGTTGACACTGCTACCTCAACCCCTACTGTTCCTGCTGCTACTTCTCCTTCCCTTCCTCCTTCCCTTGCTGCATCCACCTCACCCATAACCTTAGCCTCTATAACTTAGGAAACATCTCCTGCCACCTCTCTTACCTCTACAATTGCTTCTACCTCCTACTCACTGGCAATTCCTTCCAGTGCCTCTAGCAGCCCTATTTCCTCCACTCTTACCATCTCATACACTTCCACTACCACTACACCTACAATCTTCTTCTTCTTTATCATTGCCTTCCATTTCCACCATCCTTTCACCCCCTTTACCTTCACTACCCTTTTCTTCACCTCTTGTCATTTCTTCCTCCTTATCACCAGTCTTGGCTAACCTGACACAGGTCAGTACATCTTCCTTAGCCATCTCTTCTGCTATCCCTATTTCACAAATACCTGCATATTCATTGGCAGTACCACTGCTTCCTGGGATTGAGAAAGTGTGTGCAGAGTTGGGGTTATAGGAGCCCAAAACAACAATTGAAGAGGAAAAGGAGGCATTGACTGAAGTAAATAATGATGACTCTCAGGAACCTTCAGCCAATGTAGAATTTATTGACATATCTGATAGTCCTCTGGACGGAGATCAAACAGAAGAAGTTTTCAAGACTGCACAAGAGAATGTAATGGAAAATCTGGAGAATCTGACCCACAAAGAAGAAAAGGAAGAAAAGAAAAGTCCAGAGAAGAATGAAGAGCAAGAACAAGAATAATCCAAAGAGTTGGCTGTATCTGATAAGGATGGAGTTTCTGAATTGAACAAATCTTCTGCTCCTGAATGGCTGCAAGGAAGAATGGCATATCTTGAGCCACAAGTGAAAGTAATGCAGCTTGACTTGAGTGCTATCCTATCACAGGCTCAGAAGCCTAAGAAGAAGAAAAAGGCTAAGATTCAATCAAGAATCTATAAGAATGAATCAGGATCAAGGATAGCAGAAATAGTAGTCCCGCCAGCTGATACAGCAAGAGAACAAGTCAGGGTAGAAGATTATATCATATCTACCATTGATCTAGGTCTAGCCACTCGTGCTCAAAGAGTGGATATTTTCAAAGGGTCAATCACATCAATTTTGGAGCAATTAGACAAAGATGAAATGTCCAAGAAAGATCTGAAACAACAAAATGAAGAACTTTGAGCATGTCTTCTATTTTTGATAAAACCAATAGATGTAGGGGGAGATATAAGGACAATACCAACTTTCCTGTCTACTGATGAAATGACTAAATTGAGTGAGGTTAGATCGAAGTCCCAAGGTATAGAAAATTGGCTACTAAATTTTTTTGAGATGGGATGTGAAGCCATAAGTGCCTCTGCTCAAACACACCAAAAATTGGTAGAGTTGCATAAGAAGTGGAAAGACTTGCGTGAAGAATGCAATTATTTTGATGAGTATTATTCACATATGTATCCCCAAGTAAAAGGTATCAAAGAATTGCCCGCTCAGACTCTAGTTGTAGAGAATATTTTGACTGGGAATCAGTTGCCAAAGGCTATTGAATGGTATCAACAACTACTTTTGAGAAAAGAAACCTTCGAGCACATAAAAGAAGCATATAAACCAGTTGATGAAGAATTGAGATTAGTCATATACGACATCAATGACTCTTTGAGGGATTGCAGGGAAGCGTCCTATGATGATTATGCCCCGTTTGATGTCAAAAAATGTAAGGATAAGTTGCATAAACTAATTTTTGAAGATGACACGTTCAGTATGGAGGAGAGGTTGGACAGGGCAAGCGACCTCAGAGCTGAGTTCAAGGCATTTCAGAAGGCAGGGGCAGAGATAGAAAGATAACATAGATAATTTAGTTGGGAACTGGAAGTGTTTGATTATCGGATAAATCATTTGAAGGATCCAAACCCATCTGACATTAATCCTACACTTGATGCCTAGTTGACTTATCGCAACAAGCTGGCCAATGAAGACAAGATCGACTTAGACAACGAATCTTGATACCATTTTGAGTATTCTAATGATGCAATCCCTTCACAATTGTAAATTGCTGTATTCAGGGCAACATGTGACTCTATTTTGCCTTTTCTTGCTTCTAAAAATGTTCTTTTCTATTAATATATTGAGTTGGCTAGTCAAATTGACTAGATTCAATGTATTTGGGGGCTGTTTTTTGTCTTTTTCATAAAGGACAAAATGTAATCCGAGAATTGATGTGAGCTGTTATATTTGTATTTATTGATGTAATCTGGACCGTCAGTGTTGAGTTAATCTCCACCATTCATTTGAAAACTCGGTATGCTGCTTTCTATATAAAGGGCTGCCATTTCTCCAATTTGTAAGAGAGATTTTGATACCGAATTGTTGAGTCTATCCATTTGAAGTAATACAAAGCAAGTTTCTGCAGTAATTCTGAGAATTTGTATCTTGTGTTGATTCATTGTGGTTTCCATGGTTCTCTTCTTGCTCTCCCATAGTTAGATTAGTTGTGCTTTTGTAATGTTCATGGTTTGCTGAAGTATTTAATGAATATTCCAAGTCCATACTTTTAGTTATTTGCTGATGGTAAATAGCTGTGTAATGTTAGTCTAGGCTAATTATTTTTGCTGAAGTTTGATTGCATTTCATAAGTTAAGTTGTGCCATTTATTAGGTATTTAGCAAATGAATGTGATCTAAAAATCTTTTGATCTCCATTGAAGATAACACCATTTTCTGTAGCACTGTAACACCTATTTCAGTTTGGTAACTTAGGAAGCTGGTTTGAAGTTTTGGAGTATTTGTCTACTAAGGATAACCTATGCATTGTGAATGTCACTTAGGATTCTTCTAAAACCCTAAATCTTTTTGTATTTTCTTTAAAAACACTGTTAGTTGTTAGAATAGGAGTTTCAGTAGTATTTTATCTGGTGTATCAGCTAAAAATCATAAAAGAGTTTATGTGTATTTGCTGCCGCAAACCTAAAGATTTGCAGACTGCATGTAAGACCCCTTGTAGGCACAACTAGAATATACCAATTGAGAGATTCCAAGCAAGCTAAGACCTAGTTGTATTATCCTTGGTGTAGTCTTACCTAGGGTAGGATACTTTTTAAGAGAGGTGTGAAACCAACAATCACACCTACGTTGCTGTGTGCTAAAACCACCATCAACAAGATGGTTTCGAGGAGCTCCAGAGTTTGATCTAGAGTGCTCTGGAGTTGATTCTGCTTCATTGCTAGAAGTTCCTCCTTCATTTCCACCTTCATTATCATCTATGGGTATAGGTGCTGAGATACCTATGGTGGTGTCAACTGTGCCATCTCACAATTCATTCTCAATGAATTCTACATCCCTGCTGATTATAACCTTGTTTGTAATAGGGTTGTACATCTTGAAGCCTATGGATTCTTCATTATACCCAATGAAGATGCACTTTTCTCCTTTATCATCAAGCTCATGTCTTTTCTCTTTTGGCACAAATGCATATGCCACTCACCCAAAAATTCGTAGGTGCTCCACACTCTATTTATCATTTGTCCATGCTTCTTGTGGAATTCTATCCCTTACAACCTTTGTGGGACTTCTATTTAATAGATATACTATTGTTGCTACAACTTCACCCTAATAATCATTTGGTAGTCCCTTAGCTTTCAACATTCTTGCTGCCATCTCTATGATGGTTCTATTTTTCCTCTCAGCAACTCCATTTTGCTATGGAGTGTACCATGTTGTGAGTTTTTTTGAATGCCTTTATACTTGCAAAAATTCATAAATTCCTTGGAGACATACTCTCCCCCTACGTTTGTTCTGAGGACCTTGATATAACGACTGCTTTGCTTCTCAGTCAAGGCCTTAAACTCCTTAAAATTTTCAAATGCTTCAAATTTATTCTTCAAGAAATAAACCCATGTCTTTCTGCTGTAGTCATCTATGAAGGTAATAAAATATACATTTCCACCTAAGGTGTGGGTCTTCATGAGACCAGATAAATATGAATGTACCAGCTCTAATGGTGCTCTTGCTCTTCTAGAATGCCCTGATTAAAAGGGCCGCTTGTGCTTCTTTACTAAAATGTAGTGTTCACATTTCCTATCGGGCTCAAAAATTGATGAAAGCCCTCTAACCGTGCCTTTTTTGGATAAAGACTTAAACCAAAAAACTTAAGTGCCCATACCTCAAACACCAAAGCTTGGATGGGTCTTTGATGATTGTCTTGAAGGCTGACTGTTGAGTCACTACTATAGATGCCATCTGGTTGACTCTAGAGCTATTTGGAGCCATCTAGAACTTGACAGGTGTAGCTCTAGAGAGCACTAGAGACTGCAATTTAAGAGGGAACATTTTATTCCTTGTCATCTGCACAGCTCTAATGACTTTCTTGCTACCATCCTTGTCATAGATGATGCATTCCCCTTTCTCCAACAAGATTCTATAACCATTTTGGACCATCTGTCCAATTCTCAAAAGGTTATGTTTTATGCTTGGGGTATAGTAAACATCCTAGATCTACCTTTTCTCACCTTGCTTGGTTAGGATGGTGATAATACCTCTTCCCACGACAAGAACTTTTTCATTGTTCCCCATTATGATCTCAAACTTGACATTCTTGTCAATGGAGGAAAACAAATTTGCATTACCATTCATGTGGTTGCTACACGCACTCTCCAAATACCAAACTTCAATGCTGCTCTACTCAGCAAGGTTGTAAATAATAAACACCTTTGATTATTTTTCATTTCCACTCTTATCATCATTTGCTACATGAGCATTCTGACTCCTTTGGTCACGCTGTTTCTTTCTACACTCACTAGCATAATGACCAAACTTGTGATAGTAATAATATTGCACATTTGATTTATCATACCTTTGTTTGGAGATGCTACCATTCTTGTTTTGGGAGTCCTGCTATGAGGTGCTTGGTCCATCTTCTCGGCTATGTGAGCCTCCTCTTCTAGAGTTACTTCTTCCTTTGCCTTTACCTCTTCTTTTTCTTCCTCTTCCCTCACGTCTCACACTACTCTGAGCCTTGAAGGCTTGCTCTAGGGAAGGAGTGGATTTGTTTAGTTGCTGCTCATGGATTTGAAGAGAACCCATTAACTCATCCACTATCATCTTTGAGAGGTCTTTGGCCTATTCTATTGCTATGACAGTAGGGTCAAATCTCAAGGGCAGACTCTTAAGAATTTTCTCAATAATCCTTTTCTCTTCCATTGTTTCCCCATTAATCCTCAACTGATTTATCAAGGTGGAAACCCTTGTGTGGAAGTTTGAAATAGACTCTTCATCCTTCATTTGAAGGGTCTCAAAATCTCTCCTCAGCAATTGGAGTTTCACCAACTTTACATTATCAATTCCTTTGTAACTGTTTTCAAGAATTTTCCAGGCCTCCTTTGTATAGTTAGTTGCTTCTATTTTGGGAAATGTAGCCTCTATCAAGGATGCCTCAATCAAACTGAGGGCTTTTGCATCATTCCTCCTTGTTTCTTTTAGCTGGTTCTTTTGGGCATTTGTCAAGGTTGCAAAAGCATTTGCATCAGTCACATTTGTGAACCCACTAACCCGAAGTTCCCACAAATAATTTCCAACCAACATGGTCATCATCTTCGTTGCCTAGACATCATAGTTTTTCCATCAAACATGGGTGGCTACTGCTAACTCTTATTGTCACCTCCAACCATTATCTAAATCAGGGGAGATTGTTAATACCTAGAAAACTAAATGCAAGCTTTAATACCACTTGTTGGCGGTGGTATAGTTGTGATACCACCTGGAAGAAGCATTGATCAATTTGATACTATTCAAAGAAGGAGAGAAGAAGACAAACAAATGAGAGAGAGAGAGAGACATGTCACAAACCAAATACATAAATTTCTATTATTGTGCAAAACTATTTTACATCAAAATACAAACACCAAAGCTACAACTCTATTTATTTTATCTCTACAATACTACTTAATTATTTATAGAGCTCTCATAAATAAATACCAAAGTAGTATTGTACTAAAGCTTCACGAAACCAAATACCTAAAAATGGCAAAGACAAATTAAATAAATATTTATTATTTATTTAATTCCTATTCTTCTATCATTTAGTAAATTCATCAATTTATCTATTTGATTCACGTTCATCATTAATAGTCCAAATATTAAATAAATATCAATTTATTTAATTAAATCAATTAAACCCGTTCTTCTAATGTCATCCCTTAATTAAATAATAATCAAATTATTTAATCACAATTCATCCTATTCCAACGTCAAAAGTCCTCTATTCCACATCATCTAATCCACCTCACATGTCCACCTTATCATTTTACACATGTAATTAAATATTTTAATATTTAATTATTCTATTTTCCCTCACCCACATGTCCTATTATCTCTCTAAGTATCCATATTCCAAAGGGCATGGTCTCTCCATGTCACCATGGTCAAAGGGTGCTTTGTGACACTTGTTCCATAGTCCCTAGAATCTTTCCAACCTCCCTACAAACATGATCTCCTTGTTTGACCTTCTCTATTTGGTCATTGTGAGCCTTCTGACATGTGGACTCATGTCACACCTTTCTCTCCACCATGTCAAGGTGAGAGGAACATCTTCTCTCTTTCTCTCCCTCATCTCAGCCAATTCAATCCTCACCATACACCTCACAAGACCAAGTCTCCATTGTTGAGATCTTGACACATGGATTTTCCCCCTCCTTGGCCTATAAAAGGAAGCTCATTCCCTCATTCTACAACTCACAAGCTATAACAAAGTTACTCTATAGAAATTCTAGCGTACCTTTAGTAAAGAATCCATATTGCTCATTGCATTTTATATCCATTATCTTCATATCCATACAACCATGTCTTCAATCATCCATCCCTCATCCTCACAATAAGCTGCATTGTAGGCAATCTTCATTGCATTTTATCCAACATACAGCCATTCAAGTATTGTCATCTTCAAATAGCGAGGGAGCACACTTCTGAGAGCTCTATTCATCAACAAGATCAATACAAGATAGGTGAACAATGGAAGCTTCAAGGTAAATCAGTCTTCAAGGTAAAATGTCTTTTGTTTATTTGATTTGCATCATATTTCATTGAGATTATTGGATATCAGTAGTTTAATACTGTTGACAATATTTCCATTAACATTTTTGGCACCCACCATGGGGCGCCAAAAATGTTAATGGAAATATTGTCAACAATATTAAACTACTAATATCCAATAATCTCAATGAACTATGATGTAAATCAAATAAACAAAGCAATATTACCTTGAAGACTGATTTACCTCGAACCTTCCATTGTTTGCCTATCTTGTATTGATCTTGTTGATGAATAGAGCTCTCAGAAGCATGCTTCCTCGCCGTTTGAAGATGACAATACTTGAATGGTTGTATGTTGGATAAAATGCAATGAAGATTATCTACAATGCAACTTATTGTGAGGATGAGGGATGGATGATTGAAGACATGGTTGTATGGATATGAAGATAACAGATATAAAATGCAATGAGCAATATGGATGCTTTGCCAAAGGCACGCTACAATTTCTGTAGAGTAACTTTGCTATAGCTTGTGTGTTGTAGAATGAGGGAATGAGCTTCCTTTTATAGGCCAAGGAGGGGGCAAATCCATGTGTCAAGATCTCAACGGTGGATACTTGAATTGTTGTATGTTGGATAAAATGCAATGAAGATTATCTACAATGCAACTTATTGTGAGGATGAGGGATGGATGATTGAAGACATGGTTGTATGGATATGAAGATAATGGATATAAAATGCAATGAGCAATATGGATGCTTTGCCAAAGGCACACTACAATTTCTGTAGAGTAACTTTGCTATAGCTTGTGTGTTGTAGAATGAGGGAATGAGCTTCCTTTTATAGGCCAAGGAGGGGGCAAATCCATGTGTCAAGATCTCAACGGTGGATACTTGGTCTTGTGAGGTGTATGGTGAGGATTGAATTGGTTGAGATGAGGGAGAGAAAGAGGGAAGATGTTCCTCTCACCTTGACATGGTGGAGAGAAACGTCACAAGGCTCACAATGACCAAAGAGAGAAGGTCAAACAAAGAGACCATGTTTGTAGGGAGGTTGGAAAGATTCTAGGGACTATGGAACAAGTGTCATAAAGCACCCTTTGACCATGGTGACATGGAGAGACCATGCCCTTTGGAATAGGGATAGTTAGAGAGATAATAGGACATGTCGGTGAGGGAAAATAGAATAATTAAATATTAAAATATTTAATTATATGTGGAACAAGGTGAGGTGGATGTGTGAGGTGGATTAGATGATGTGGAATTATGAATGAAGACTTTGGAATAGGATGATTTGTGATTAAATAATTTGATTATTATTTAATTAAGGGATGACATTAGAAGAACAAGTTCAATTGATTTAATTAAATAAATTGATATTTATCTAATATTTGGACTATTAATGATGAATGTGAATCAAATAGATAAATTGATGAATTTATTAAATGATAGAAGAATGGGAATTAAATAAATAATAAATATTTATTTAATTTGTCTTTTCCATTTTTAGGTGTATACACTACACACTCTGGAGCTTGTTGGACATGACTATTGTCCCACTCTGTTTGGGGTTGATTCGCTGCTCTTGTCTGGAGCTGTCTACAATTTGGAGCTGCCTACTATCTAGAGTTATTCTCTCTTCTCTGCAATGTTCTTCTGGTTGTTGCTACAACTTCTTCCTTCTCTCTGCTCTACACTATTGTGTTACTGCTGCATGTAGATTCTTCTTCTCACAGTTCTATCTTCACATTCCTTTCTTTTGTCTTTTTCTTGACATCCCAAAAATCTACCACTTAAACTCAAATTTAAACTCACTCACTGCATTGAATGGCTGACCAACAATAACTAAATTTTTTGATGGACCAGCAGAATGCATTAACTGTTTTGTAGGGGTGTGGTAGGAATGGAGATCTTCGGATGATATCTGATGGGGTAGGTGCATTAACTATCTGCTCTAGATTATATTTTTCAACACACAGGTGTTAGAATAATATGTAGTGCAGGATTGAAATAAACATAGTGAAATAGCAATAAATTGCACAAAATAGACAACATAGATTTACGTGGAAAACCTGGTTATGTACCAGGAAAAACTATGAGAAAAGATCTCTCAATAATTTTATTCTTAGAAGAAATTCGCTGTTACAGAATTACATTCACATTCAAGCTCAACTGATTTAAAAAACCACGAAAAAACATGCAAGTAATGAGATCCTTTTCAGAGAAGGATTTCCATGCATAGAAGTGCGAGTGACACTTCTACATATTGTACACATGTCATATGACCAAAAAAATTCTTTGACATGATAGGGGGATACATGCATCCCTTGCAATCCCCTGCCATTCAACCTTCGGTTGAACTTTTAGGCCTATACGTGGAACTAATCATCAACTTCTTAATCCATGCTGGAATAAGAAACTAAATTCACATACTAACAATGGGTTCAACTCCCATGCACACACATTCTCTAATAGAATTTTACAAGTGCTATAATTGGTCACAGGTTCAATCCCAGGGACTTGCATCTTGGCTTTGTTTTGATGCTTTAAGGCCATAGCTTCGATACCTATGAAGATGCATTTTGTGTTGTTTGAAAAATGGCTTACAGTTTCAATCCCTATCGATGCCTATCTTATGTATTTTTTATTACCTTAAATCACATTTTACATTCCCTCGAACACATTGCAAACTGTAGGTTTGATTCCCTCTTCTATAGTTTTTTTCCCTACCTTTAGTTGGATGTGACAAATTTTATCCGGTTCTACAACTCATAAGGCATCCTTATAATTTTTTTCTCATTTTTTTACTTGAGGTCAGAGATTGAATCCCCGTTTGCATACATTTGCAATATGAGGTCACAAGTTTAGTTACTGTGGATGCCCACTGTGAATTGTTTTGTTTCTTTGAGGTCACATGTTGAATCCATATGAAAGACCATTTTGTGTTGTTTGTTCAATAGCTAATGATAGAGGCTCAATCACCATCGATGCTTAATATTAAGTATTCATTAAGAAGAATTTGTAGCTTTCATCGCACTTTTCCTTTGAAATGAAAGCATTGTTTGCTTATTTTTATGCTAAGTTGGCAGAGATATGCTAAAGGCAATGTAGGAGCTTCAATTCTAGCTCTAGTTTTTGAAGCATTTTACTGGATGTTTGCATTCATTTTGTTTATCATTTAGCTGCAGGTCTATGTTTTTTGGGTTAAATTTAACTGAGATAGTAGTGTTAGCATAATGTGTTTTTTTTAGGTTTTTGGTACAATATATTATTCATTCAGTACTATAATTTTCCATGATAATGGTGTTGTCTCTAGGAACATCGGCACCATAACATGTGCTGTAACTGTTAAGGCCAATCAAGTCATAGGATCCATGTAGTTTTTTTTGGATTACTTGGTTAGTGACGGCAAGTGAGAGACAACTCTATTTTTCATGGAGGTAGGGTAGTCACCAAATATTATTGGATCTATGAATCTCCACTCAAAACCGAACCATTAGATGTTTTAAACTTTCAAAGAAATTTACTACTCAAAACTGAAGTATAGAAAGCTTGTTCTAGGACTTTATACCACCCAACTTGGAAATCTTAGGTCCTTTGAGTTGCTTGGAGATCCTCAGATTTGTTTGTTAGGGTTTCAAACCACAAGGAAATAACTGATTGTTTCAGACCACAAGGAAAAAATTGTCAAACCAATAGAACCACCCTACTTTGTATGCATAGATATATTGCACGTGCCTTTAAATTACATTCATAAAATTATTATTTTCCTAAATCTAAAGGTTCACTAAGAATTTTTTCCTACAATTTACTAAGAACTTCTTTAAAATTGTTATTTATTTTTATAAAGTAAACAAATAATTTCAAATTATGATTCTTGTGTGCATTTGTATGTTATTTACCATATCTAAAAGTAACCTATACTAAAAAAATTGAACTTGTTATTTTATACAAACCTGTTATTTTGTGTGTAGAGCTCAACTACTTCTGCATGGGTATTAGAACATTATGCCCAGTAATGTAGGGCTCCACTGATGAATTTTTAGTTGAAAACTGCATACTTCTATTACTTTTACCTGGCACAATGGCATTAGAGGAATCTATTGGAAAAATTCCCTTCAAAATTTGTGCTCAAACATTTTTTTTCCTCTTTCTTTGAGATGATGAATGTTAATTATTGGCTTGATGAGAAAAAATGCTTCTTGCTTTACTTGATATTGAATAATTGTTTTTGTCCTATGTACAGGCAACTTGTTTGCTATGGGGCTTCTCTTGACCTCAATGTAAGTTTACCCCTTTGTGCCCTACTTCACTTGTTGGAAAGAGAAACCATCATGTTCTACATGCATTACTTAGACATGTGCGATGACATTGAAATTGGGAAGACACATGTTTACACGTGTGTAAGGCATTCCTATTGTTGTTTCTTCTTTGTTATAGTGGGCAGATAATGAGGTTTGAGTTTCTCCTAGTCCAGAAAAATGAATTAGCAGATCATTTTCTCCTTCAAGTCCTTTACCATACCATCACCTAAATCCACCATTCATTCTTCCATTCAACACCTCCACTAGAAGTGATCTTAAAATACTTCTCTTATCCATGGGTATGATGTGAGCTAAGACAATACTCCAGCCATGTTCTAGATATCCACTAATCCAAACACCAACCTTGCCATACACTAGGGGAAATGGATTCTACCATGCTTTGGAAAAGGTTCCTGACATTATCCCTGTAACGTCAGAAAATGTCCCCTTGGGTGATTTTCCCTCATAAGGTTTAGCTCCCAAGTCTCTTATCTGCATTTAGGACATCTTGCATCATAATTTGACATCACGATAAGATGATCCCTAAGTTTCATGACAAATGGGACCTAGGGGGATCCCTTGAATAATTTGACATCCCAATAAGATGATCGCTAAGTTTCATTACAAATGGAACCTAGGGGTATCCCTTGAACCTAACCTTGCCCAAAATAGGGCGGGAGGACTTGGGAGCCCGTGCCCTAGTCCTGCCCTAATTTGGGTCAGTCCCAAATTTTGGGTGTTGGCTTGTGACTGTTATTTGGGTCCTATGTTGACACGGTATGTTTGAATTACAAAATTCTTGGTGGGAGTGTTTGTAGTTGCATATAAAAGCATGTTTAGGCATTCACTTGTAAACTAGATTGTTATTGTGAACTTTATGCATCCAAAAGGTGATTCAAGGTTTTCATTGTGTTGCAAGAGTAGATTTGTGTTGTCTATGTGTTTGTATTTGCAGATTTGAGCAATCATCTCTTCATGGCATGAATAACTTCTTCCTCCCATGAGATATTCACTACAAGGTGATATCTATAATGTTTTTGAGCATTTATCATTTGGTTTTTACCTCTGCCTCACAAGGGCACACACTCGCTATCTGACAACGGTGTTCGAAAGACTTGAATGTCTCTCCGGGGCTTAACTGAGGCAAGCCTCTAAACACCACAATCCCCTCCCAAAGTTTTCATGATTGTAGGTTACAGGTTGAAGCTATAGATAAAGTGAAGTTGTAGGAGGGTACAACAAAGTGTCAGAATTGCAGATCAGAGAAGAAAATAGCTCCCTGGACTAGGGTGCCCGCTCATTAGTCCTTGAAGTTTCGTGATGGGAAAATCTTTGGTACAACAAGAATAGGTTGCAGATCCTGACAAAAAGTAGGACTTTGGACTTGGGCACTCGCTCTTTAGTCCCCGACTATTTCACTTTGGAACCCCGAAAATAGGTGCACAGTTATTTGTTATTTCACATCTTTTTGTAGCAACATTTTTTGATATTCGTCTGTTTGCTGTCGTATTTGCATAATTAGGGTTTTAAGGTATAATTGAGCATAAGAGAAGATAATTGACAATCAAATCATAAAAATCCAAGTTTCCCTACATCTCATAGTGACCTAGGGTAGGATAGTACATTGCAACTCAAACCTAGGTCCTTGAATGAAAGGGTGAAAGGAGGATACACACACAAAACTACCAAAAACTCAACTATCCAAATTTTACCCTTTACATTTTTGGTGAACCTGTGTTGTTGGAATTGTTTGCACCTTGTTGATTGTTTTGCTTCAGATTTGCATTGATTTTCATTTCATTCATATAGTCATTCAACTTATTGCATTGGAAAATTTACAAAAAAATTGAAAAATTGGAAAAATTTGAAAAAAATTACACACTAGGGTTTTGCATGTTGCATTAATTAATTTGAATTTCATAAAAATTATGATTTTTGCATTAGATCTGATTTGAATTTCATAAAATTACAAAATTCATCAGTTTGCATTGCATTTTCATCATAAAATTGTTAGGGTTTTGTTAAAAATTGTGAATTTTGCATATAACCTAGTAATTCCAAAATCTAGGGTTTGTAGGTAAAATCTTGTTTCAGATTTTTCTAATGATTTTAGAGACTCATTTAAATTTTAATTTGGCTGTAGTCTTGCATTTTAGAAAAAAATTGCATTTAGATTTCAAAAATTTGCATTTTTGCATAGAAAATTTCAACAAAAACTAGCATTTTCATTGATTTTTCATTAGATTTGCACTTGTATTTTGCATGTTAAGGCTTGTAAATCATTTTAAAATCTAATATAATTTGATTTTAATCATACATCAGCTTTAAAAACATTCATATAGCATTTTACATCAAGATCTTAAACCTAGGGCTTGAAAAACATTGATTTTCACTAGATTTGACCTTATCGACTCTCTAAATTTGCACTATAGGCATGTTGTAAAGAATGTTTTTACACTAATTAACTGATATTAGGGGTATTATCTGCTTCCCCTCCTAAAAATCCTTACAACAGCTTTCTATTGGCCTCTTGTATTGAAAATTTGGTGAAAAATTACACATTTTTGCTATTTTTGCCCTAAGGTTTGGCCTAGTTTGCACCCTAAGCGTGTTGTAATAGATTTTATGCTTCTAGGTGACTAATATCATTGCTATTATTTTATTTAACTCATAAAATTCCTTACAAAATCTCTTTCATTAGGTCTTGGGATCGAAAAATCGTGAAAAATTGCCTATTTTGCTATATTTTCACTAGGGTTTGACCTTGAGTGACACTATAAGCGTGTTGTGACAGATTTTTTGGCATTAGGTGGCTGTTATTACTAATATAATTTTCAATCCATCATCATTTTCCTCACAACACCCTTTTTCATGCTCTTTTGCATTGAGATTTGGTGAAAAAATCGCATATTTTAGCATATTTTCACTATATTTTGACTAGTCGTCATTATAGATTTGCATCAAAAGTGTGTTAAAAAGGATCTCATGGCTGTATTGGACTGATATCAGACATATTACTTTCTTCCCTTGATAAAAATCCTTACAACACCTTTTCTTTCATATATTTACATTGAAAAAGTACAAAAAAAAATCAAGCATTCTAGGTCACTTTTGCACGGAGTTTTACACTTATCTTTTGCATACTTTTGGAAAATTGTTAAAATCTGATTTTTCATTGATCTAAGAATATACACATGGCCTCTAATTTCAACAACAACAATAGGTTCCCTGCTAGACCTTACGTGAAGTGAAAGGTCCCTGAACCTGAAATTGTGTTTACACCACATGATAGAACAATTGGAGACACTAAAGGACCTCTCTACGTCACTGTGAAAATAATGGGAAATCCTCTGGATGGAACCCTTATTGATCCTAATTGCATGACTAATGTTGCCATGGAATATTTCCTCTATTTACATAATTTGATGCAAGGATCTTATGAGCCTTCGAACATGATGATTAAAACACATAAGGGAACCTTTGTAAAACCTTTGGGTAAGATATCATTGTTGGTAACTATATTTGAAAAACACATAGAACAATGGTTTTATGTTGTCCCCATTTCTGACCACTTTCGCATTAAATTGGGACACCCTTGGTTAAAGGAAATGAAAGCTGTCCCTTCAACAATTCATAATTGCCTAAAATTTCCTTTTGAGGGACATGTGATTACCATCCCCCAAAATAAATATAAACCTTTGGTTGAAAGAAAACATTGCACACTAGATTACTTTTGGGACAAATCTGAAGAGAAACCTAAACCACAAACTGACTTTAACTTCTTGAGCTATAGAAATTACAAAGCAAAATATTACATCTAATGACCGGTCCTTCTAGACAAGAAATAACAAAAGACAAGCAACCCGCATTTGAAGAGAACCATAGACCAAAAGGACAAGGTCCCTATGTCAAAAAAGTCCCCTTGGGGGATTTTCCCTCATAAGGTTTAGCTCCCAGGTCTTTTATCTGCATTTAGGACATCTTGCATCATAATTTGACATCCTAATGAGATGATCCCTAAGTTTCATGGCAAATGGGACCTAGGGGGATCCCTTGAACCTAACCCTTCCCAAAATAGGGGGGAGGACTTGGGTTCCTGTGCCCTAGTCCTGCCCTATTTTGGGTCAGTCCCAAATTTTGGGTGTCGGCTTGTGACCGTTATTTGGATCCTATGCCGACACAGTAAGTTTGAATTATGAAATTCTTGGCGTGAGTGTTTGTAGTTGCATATAAAAGCATGTTTAGGCATTCATTTGTAAACTAGATTGTTATTGTGAACTTTATGCATTCAAAAGGTGATTCAAGGCTTTCATTGTGTTGCAGGAGGAGATTTGCATTGTCTATGTGTTTGTATTTATTTGAGCAATCATCTCATGGCATGAAGAGCTTCTTCCTCCCATGAGATCTTCACTACAAGGTGTCATCTAATGTGTTTTTGAGCATTTATCATTTGGTTTTTGCCTCTACCTCACAAGGGCACACACTCTCTATCTGACAACGGTGTTCAGAAGGCTTGAATGTCTCTTCGAGGCTTGACTGAGGCAAGCCTCTAAACACCACAATCCCCTCCCAAAGTTTTCATGATTGCAGATTGTAGGTTGAAGCTATAGACAAAGTGAAGTTGTAGGAGGGTATAACAGAGTGTCAAAATTGCATATCAGAGAATAAAACAACTCCCTAGACCAGGGCACTTGCTCATTAGTCCTCAAAGTTCTGTGATGGGAAAATATTTGGTACAACAGGAACAAGTTGCAGATCTTGTTTGCAAATCCTGACAAAAAGTAGGACCTTGGACTTGGGTACCCACTCTTTAGTCCTCGACTAGTCTACTTCGGAACCCTAAAAATAGGTGCACAGTTATTTGTTATTTCACATCTTTCTGTAGCAATATTTTCTGATATTTGTTTGTTTGCTGTCGTATTTACATAATTAGGGTTTTAAGGTATAATTGAGCATAAGAGAAGATAATTGGAAATCAAATCATAAAAATCCAAGTTTCCCTACATCTCATAGTGACCTAGGGTAGGATAGTACATTGCAACTCGACCCTAGGTCCTTGAATGAAAGGGTGAAAGGAGGATACACACACAAAACTACCAAAAACTCAACTATCCAAATTTTACCCTTTACAATCCCTATTACTTATTCAGTGCCCTAAATGAGTCTCCTTCCTAGTTCTAAGCTTCATGCACTTGCAATCCCTATGGTCTTATATCAAAAAGCTCTACACTTGAAACATCAAACCAAAATACTACAACAAAGATCCCATTGCAACCTCAATAATGTCAATTAGTTGAATCATTTTCCATCGTGAAGATTACTCTCACTCATTGCCTTCATGGAATATATTATTTCCTACATTAGGCATAATTCCATCTCATCCTTTGCCTTTGCAAGATATATCATTCCCTAAATCAGGCATCATCAATCTCATCAGCATTGATCCTTTAGCAAAAGGTAATAATGTTGTATGTTAGTTGATTGTTGCTTTTTTATCTTTTCTTATCTTTCTTCTTGTCCTGCACTATACCTCCTCAAGGTTGCCACAATACTTTATATCATGGTGTATACTGAGGCATGGTCTTATCATTTTCTGATCTATGTTTTCTTGGTTGTCCCATCACAGTACCCACCAAGGTCATCAAATTCCTTGTGAGGTTTTGGGGCATCCTTTTGCCTATTGGTTATCTCATTGTAGTACCCACCAAGGTTGTCATACACCTTGTGATGTATTGAGGCATCCTTTTGTATATTGTTTGCAAGTCAGTCCTATTCAGGAGATACATTATCACCTTGACCTTTATACCCAGGTGCACAATATCTCATGCTATATCAAAAGATCAGCGCTCACTATATTTTAGCATAAACCTACAATCAAAGATCAAATCATTATCCTATCTACTATCCAATTATTCCATTTATCTATTATCTATTGCAAAATCTTGACCAATTACCTTGATTAATCATGATCTAAAATATGTAAATGATTAGTTGGTTAATTATTTGATTAGCCATCTATTTGAATATCATCCATTCATCATCATTTTTCTCCATCTCACATAATCATTTTCTATCTATCAATAATTGTTCTTCTATCAATCATACATATCCATTATGTTGTCTGCATTTGCATCATCCATATATACCAATCATCCCAAAGTAGTCCATCTATGTGCAAGTAATTCAAATCCATGCAAGTCTTGCCAAGCATTCCAAGCAAATCATCCAAACACATTCATGTCCTACTCCCAACCTTGCTACAAGCCTCATCAACTCCAATCAAACTATCATCAGGATATATCATTCCCAATCCTTGTGTTTAAAAGATATATCATTCCCATATAAAAAACACTATGATCATCATCAATCACTCAATCTTTGGCTTCTCAACTTGACCAAGGGCAACATATTTATTTGTCTTTGTGATCATTTTTGTAGGCTTGATTTCTTGCTTGTATGTATCTGTTGGTGTGAATAGGGTTTTTCCTAACTAGTTTGGTTAATTTCCCCTTGTGTGGATAATTCATATCATTTAACTATTTATTAGTTAAATAATATTCACACATCACACATAATTCACATGTTAAGTTGACTTAGTGAGTCTTCTAGATGTTTCTAGTTGTTGATAGTTGAAGTGAGTTGTCTTATCCTACACATGTGATCTAGTTTGCATCCTATCCTCTAGTTGTCACATGTGATAGGAATGTGACACTTGTCAGATGACTACAACTACTTGATTGTCATCCTTGCTTTTATAAGCAAGATTCTCTCATTGTATTTCATACAGTTTGGTGTATAGAATATTTGCTCCATTGTTTTAGCATATTCTCTTTTCTCTTAGTGTGGAAGGTTGTTTTGATTGCTAGGATCTTGGCTTGTTGAGTCACATTGACTCTTACATGGTATTAGAGCCAAATCTACAATTTGCTTCACTCATTGGAGAGGCTTTGTTGGGAGCTATGTTTTAGGTGCATCCTGGAGCAAATCTAACATCACCGTTGCGATAAGAAGGTCCAAATACATATAGATTGACTATCAAATCATGAAAATCAGATGTCAAAAAATTTTTGGATGGATTTTTTTGCCCCTGGTTAGGGCTTTGGTGAAAATCCATACAACTGTACCATATTATGCCAGACTTGTGCAGTCTACAGGCATCAGTGGCATCAACATCTTTGAGGGCATATTCTTGTACTGGAGTCATCTGCAGGGCCATACTATTTGCGTCAGATCTGTGGGTTGTAAGTTTCTTATTGTTAAAAATCTTTAAAAAAAAGGCAATCAAAAGTTTTTATTGTTAAAAAATCATTAATTTTTTTTCGTTAGCGGGTACTAGGACCCTCAACATCCCCGCCACCATTGCAGGCACAACTCTACCATGTCGCATAGGCCTGCAAGGCCAGCTTTAGGTGGGAGCCTTAGGTTCGGGCCCTTCTGGCCAATGTGGTGGTTACAGCTCCACATAAGGTTTTAAATTGCCTTCAAATTTTTTTCGTATATATAGTTTTTTTCATATAAAAAAACTATAATTTGCAAGGACCGCCCAAATCTAGTGCACAACCCTAGCTCAGCTAGATTCGGCCACCATCGCTTGTGGTACCACCCAACAACCACTAACTGACTACTGCTATAGTGCACCAGGGGGCCTATTTTGCTCCTCAAAGGCATAAAAGGGGATTTTTTCTTTTTGCATAATGTTTTCCTACGAAGACAAAATCGAGCAAACCATATGTCAACGAAAAGCTAACAGAGTCTACTTCGTAGTTGTGTAATTTTTTTCTCATATTTTTTTGTTTGATAGAATTTATTGCAGATTGAAGATAGATCTCCTCTTTTGGTTTCCAAGCTCAAAACTTTCAGCCATGATCTCCAATTTTTGTGATTCTTGTGGCATCAAAAAGGTGTTCAGGAGCTCTTCAAAGCCATCCATGCATTTTTCTCAAATTTATCTCCATGTTCATTTAATTCAATTTGTCAAGTTTTTAGCTTTTGAGTGACAACTTGGGCATTTTGAGACTTGAGCAGGTGAAACTTGTTTTGAAGGGATTTGTTTTCTATGATAAATTAGTGTGAGTGATTGTAATCTCACTCGGATCTCTTTTTTTTAAGAGATTTTGATTATTTTCCAATTTTGATCCCTTGAGGAGAATTGTAAATTGCACTAAGTATAAAGTGCCATAGAAAATTGAGGGGGGCTCTCTTGCATAGTAAAGGGTTGTTGTATTGTTGTTTTTTTTTCATCATGGATGTGCCTCAAATTTCACTTTTAACTCCATATAATTATTATGAATGGAAGAAAACATGGATTTTCTATTGTATAAACAAAAGTTACATAGAATAACTTTAGGCATAGATCCTGCACCCACAGGTGCTACTGAGAGAAGAAAATGGTTAGATAGAAGAGATGAGGCTTATGGCACACTTTGTCTTGTTATTTCCCCAGATCTTAGATTTCATGTCAAGTCTTGTAAAACACCAAAAGAGATATGGACAACATTAGACAATCTCTTTGGCAAGAAAGATAAAATAAGAAGGTTTAAATTAGAGAATGAACTAATAGCACTTAATCCTCAAGATTTTGATTAAATCAAAGATTTCTTCACCAAGTTTAAGTCTATCAGATTGCAACTCAAACAATGTGGTCTTGAGAAAGAAGATGAACAATTGATTCTATTTATTCTTGCAAAACTGGGTCCTGCTTATTCAATTTATGTTTCTGCCTTTTATGCTACAATGGATGCATTAGGTAGTAAGTTTACTATGCCTTCACTTGAGGATTTGCTGCACAAAGTCTCACTAGAGAACAAGCCAAGCTACTACACACGAGCAAATTGAAGTCTCCTAGATCACATGATCTAGTTGTAACACAAAGCACAAAAGATCCTAAGGCTTCAAATAATAAGGGAAAGAAACAAAAGGATTCAAATTCTAATGAACAAAAGAAAGAATCAAATAAAACCCCCAACTCTTCTTCCAAAGAGGAGTCAAATAAGAAGAAGAATCCAAAGTGTTCTTATTGTAAGAAATTGGGTCATGATGAGACTAAATGTTATGAGAAAAAAATTGATGAGATGTCACAACTTCTTCAAAAACATAACATTGAGTATCCTTCATCAGCATTAATTTTACCCAATTCTTCTTCTTCAACACCATCATCATCTACATCATCAAAGACAACAAGATTTCTCACTGGGATAACCAAAGGAAAAGGACAAGAACTCTTTGCTTCTACAAGTCTACAATCTCATAGATGACTTCTTGATTTAGGATCTTCTCATCATACGACATCTTCACAAGGGATGTTCTCTTCATTTCAGTCATGTACTTCACCACCTATTTTGATGGGTAACAATACATACATGCATGCAACTAGAAAAGGAACTATTGATATTGGTGAGAGTACTTTCAACAATGTGTTGTGTGTACATTCCTTGACAACCAATCTCCTTTCCATCTATCAAATTACTCATTGTGGTGTAGGAAAGACAGTTGAGTTCACTCATGATTCTGTGATCATACGAGACTTGGAGAGTAGATATATCATTCTATTGGGATGGCTGATCATGCATCTCACTTGTATACATTTTCCCATTTTGTTTCTGATGATGATGTAGATCCATTGATTGATAGTCACACTCATGCATCAAGTGTGAATCATGTTTTTGAGGAGAAGTTTGGTCACTTGAACCTTGGTGTTCTTGCATCTACTTCAGTTCCTAAGACTAGTTTTGAGCTTCCTCCTTCTCTTGTTTCTTCAGAGATTGGCATTGAAATAGCTTAATCCACTTCATTTGAGAAGGATATTCTTTGTCTTCCAGATACAGGTTTATGGGATGAGTACTTGACAGGTATTTCAGACTTGTTTTGTGAGTCCTACCTTGATGACTTGGAGGACATAATTGATGACACTCACCTCCTCCTTGAAGGAGTTGATTCTTCTACTTCAGATGTGCAGGCATCATCTTCTCCTCTTCACTTGTCACATTTTGACATTGAGTTGGAGTATTCTGAACATCATTCGTTGGAGATTGATGATCTTGAGTTTTCATCTTGTCTTGGATTGTCACATTCTTTGATTAGGCATGCAACACCTGATCATGTGACATCTTTTGGTTGTGACATGTGGAAACTTGAGCAGTTTTCAGAGACAACATAGATCATGAGGCTTTTTCCCTTATATATTGAGATGGAGTTTCTTCTAGACATCAGCCTTTAGACTTGTTTCTTCCTAAGGGGAAGAATGTTGTTTGCTAGCTTTGGATTCTCTTCAGCTTTCTTCTTCAGGTATTCACCATTGGCATAGGAGCTACTTCATTGTGGGGGGACGTATAATCTCACACTTTCTCTCCTATGGGGGGTAATTGATTGTACATATGTGTTGGATGTATTTCTAGGGGAGTCTTGAATCCTCCTTCCATCACATCTTTCATTCCATTTGTTTTCTGCATTCTCACTTTTGGAGAGGAGTTTTGTCCCATGAGGTTTTCTCCTTTTCTCCACTTGAGATGTGTTGTACATGGGTACCTAACATGACCTAGTAGCCAGGACCCATCATTGCATCTTTGTTTTTAGTTAGCTACTCCCTAAGTTGCACTTAAGGGGCGGTGGTGTGAATAAGGGTTTTTCCTAACTAGTTTGGTTAATTTTACCTTGTGTGGATAATTCATATTATTTAACTATTTATTAGTTAAATAATATTCACACATCACACATAATTCACATGTTAAGTTGACTTAGTGAGTCTTCTAAATGTTTCTAGTTGTTTCTAGTTGTTGATAGTTGTAGTGAGTTGTCTTATCCTGTACACATGTGATCTAGTTTGCATCCTATCCTCTATTTGTCACATGACTACATCTCTTTGATTGTCATCCTTTCCTTTATAAGAAATGCTCTCTCATTGTATTTCATACAGTTTGGTGTATAGAATATTTGCTCCATTGTTTTAGCATATTATCTTTTCTCTTAGTGTGGAAGGTTGTATTGATTGTAGGGATCTTGGCTTGTTGAGTCACATTGACTCTTACAGTATCATCATTATTTCTTGTGTCTATATCAATCCTTGCCCATCCATCTCTCAACCCATCTTCTCATCATCTGCATCTATCATAACAACCCCAACACTACTTTTTTCATCCCCCAATCCCCTCAAACACCCTTTCTATCATAGTGAGAGGTGACCTTAGATCTCTAACACCATGTTCTTCTTTCAAGAGCTCACCTATGCTCTTTTTCATTCAACTGACCTCTTGAGGAGGCATCATCCCTCCATCACATTTAATTATTTTCTTTAGCCAATAGGGGCTTCCTATCACCCCTTCATCAAAAAGTGTTATATCTTATTCTTCTTTGAAACAAGGTTATTTTAACGCCATTTCAAAGATGGGGCAAAATGTAAACAATTGAAATCATCTCATCAATGTTTCACTATCATCAAACATCACTTGACCATTTCTAGCATAATTAATTGAATAAATCCTATTTATTTGATTAATTATCTTAATTTTCCTTCCAAAATTAATTAAATAATTTTTATTATTTAATTAATAAAATCACTACTAATCCACTATTCACCCAAACATTAATTAAATAAACCAAGACTAATATAATTAATTAATCCTTCATCTATAGTCCAACCTTAGGTAAATAAATTCAAATATTTATTTAATTCCCTATTTTATCCACTTTCCATTAGTTGTCAAAATCAAATCATTACCCTCCCATAATCATTTATAAATTCTAAAACATGAGTAGTTAAGGTAAATCTTGCACAATTCCAATATATGTACATGGGGTCAAGGGTATGGACTTGATTTGTACATAATTGATACTTTGGGAATGGGCAAGATCTTCACATCCCTCCAAAAATCTACCTTTTTAATCTCCCACCATCCACTTTATCAAAGGCAAATATCCACCCTTGATTCCCCTAGAATCTTGGAGCTCCCTTTGACAACCATTCACATGGTGCTGGCCACTTGGAGGATTCTCATGCCTCCCATCCTCTCAAGCAATCTAAGCCCTTGATATCTCAAGACAATCCTAGCCCTCCAGCCACTTACTCAAAAATCTATAAATAACACCCTCCATAAATCATTTTCATAGGTAACTTTAATGCAATATTACTCTATTTTTGTGAACACTTGACATCCATCCAATTGAACAACAACAATCTTGGGGCACAACTACACTCACGTGTGTGTAACAAGAGATGGTGTTATTGAGGATTTTGTATAGTTTTCATTAGCTTTTACTAACTCTTAGGCTTAATCTTGAGGTTTCTTGTAGTTGTGAATAGAATAGGTTAAATTGTATTTAGATTATTTATATTTTTTCACTTTTACATGTACACATATAGATGTTGAGTTTAGAAAATTTTTAATTTGTGATTTGGGTGCTAAAAAATAGGAGTCAGCAAACAATCTTTGGAAAATGTGGAGAGAAGTTTGAATCAATGGAACAAAAGGATGAGACTTGTGATGAATCCCCTTCACCTATTTTAATGTCACTAAGGAGGAATTTATAGTTAAATTTTATTGCAAGACAATATCTATTTGTTGTCGATTGTTCATATTCATGACTTGTTGTCTGAACACTAATCTTCAAGGAAATTTTAGAAAAGACCAAACCTAATGGAGGCAAGGAGAAATTTCACTCATAGAGAAGAAAATATAAAGGATAGAGTTGATAGTTAAGTCATGAATTTGTGGTTTGAAAGTAATTACTTGGTTTCTCATATTCAAGTTGAATTCTTTGTAATATGCTTTGTTATGACTTAATGTTGAGTACTGTAAGTATGAATGTGATAAGACTAAATACAAGGATGGTAGTCTAGAATAATATTTGAGAGGAATTCAAAGGGTTGCGCTCTACATAGTTAGATTAACTTACTTATATTAGTTGGGAAGTAATAATTTCATGGTTAGATTCATTTTAACTCTTAGATTGAAGGTGATCTATCTAACTATTGGGTGTTCAAAGATTGGATTCTTGTGTTGTTAGGACCTTCAAGATTGGTACCCACAACAAGATTCTTATGTGTTTATTAGTAGTTAAATTATTGTGATCTAGATACCAACTAAGATAACCTAACTCAAATGTAATAAAACCCAGTTAGTATTATTTGCTTCCAAATTGATTTATTTATAGGTAATAAGTAGTATATAATGGAATCACGGAAAGTGAGATCTCATGTTATCTTTCCACTTAATAATTTGTTATTTACCAAGGTATAACTAATTATCTAAATTAATAAATTTGAATAACTATGTTTATGTTTCCTAGGAGCTCAAGGTAGAATGTTAAATTTAAGAGAGTTGGTAGTAGATATATAATTTATTGTTGTCCTCTATATAAATTCATAAGATTAAATTGACTAGACATTTTAATCATTAAGTCTTGCATGAATCTCAAAGTATCAGTAGATTCCTCAATACTAATCCATAAGATGTTATATTTTGAGAGAATCCTATTAAGCATAGCACCTTACATTCTTTGTAAGTGTATAAGGAATTTAAGAAAATCTTGTAAATTAAAGAAGCATTCATATTGTATATAAATAAGGAAGAACATATGTAATCAATTTATAATGAATAGTTCTAAAGTTCAAACCTTTGGATGATAGAACAATATAGTTGGCTATGTGTGTTTTGAGAAATATTTGAGTAACTTTCTTGGTTGTCTTCACTTCTCCATCTTGCCTAGGGAGGTCTCCTAGGTGAGTCAAAGTAGGCACAATTAGTTATCCCTAGTCTCTTAGTTCACCTTTCAATTGCATTGACCATTAGTGGTGTTCATGGATTAGAAGACTCAAAACGAGTCCAAAAGTTCTAGGTGGTTACTGTATACACCTAAAAATTCCTCGAGACATGAATTAAATAAATATTTTATATTTATTTTATTCTTATTCTTCTATCAATAAATAAATATCCTAATTTATTTATTTGGTTCACGTTTATCATATTCTTCTAATAATTAAACATTCCTAAATTCCTCTAATGTCATATCTAATTAAATAATCCTAAATTATTTAATTATTTCCCCTAATACAAGGTCCTATGTCTAAAATCCACATCACTCATCCTTGTCATTTCCACATCATTGGAAACCTCATCATGTTGCTCCAATAATTAAATATTCTTAAAATTTAATTAGTCATTTATCCCCTTAAACATGTGCTCTATATCTTCTCAAACATCAAACATGGTCAAAGACACTTGTCTTCTAAATCCTATATTCCCTCACATTCCAAGAACCAAAGATTCCTTCGTCCATGTTCTTCTCATGTTCTTCCACCTTTGTCTCAATGGTCCTTGTGAGCATCATGACATGTGGCTTGTGGTTCCACGTATTCCTCCACCTTGCCATCATAGTAGAAACATCTTCCACCTTTATCTCCCTCATCCCAACCAATTTTATCTTGAACATACATGCGACAAGACTTATTATTCTGCCGTGGATCTTTTGACACTTGGATTTGAGCCTCTTTGGACTATAAAAGCAAGTTCCTCACCTTCATTTTGCATCACAAGAGCTATAGTACCTACATGCTGCAGAAATTCCATCAAGTATCCAAGCGTGCCTTTGGCCCCCCATTTGCATATCAATATCATAATCTTCATTGTTGTATTATCATCTAGCTTCGTAATATAATTTAGTTGCATATAATTATCCTCCTTATCAATATCAATGGCTTTTATCATTAGATTCACATCATTATCATTAGCATAGTTTGCATTGCCACATTGCATTAGAATCCACAATTCCATTCATCTCATTGTCATCTTGAAAAGCAAAGAAGTACAATTCTGAGAGCAACATCATTATCAACAAGATCATTGAGAAGATAGGAGACAATGGAACAAAAAGGATAAATCAGTTTGCAAGGTATAACTTATGTTTTCTATATTTTTCTTAGTTCATTGATGTATTGAATTTGAGTAGGAATTCTAGAGTATTTGTGGTATCTTATTAAGTTCTTATTGTTGTTTCAAATTATCAATCACATTTTGGTGCCCACCGTGGGGCCTTGCCCCATTTTTAACTTCCAAATTTGAGCTTTTGGTGTCCTTATAGTCATAACAGGTCATTCCTGTGCATTCAATTTATAGTCTTGCACATCTATGAAGAAAATAGCAGTCCTACACATATGCCACTTTTTGTTGCGCGTATGACACTTTATGCTACACATTTGTCTTTCTGTGCATATAATTCATCCTGTTGCACATTTGTTGGCTATTTCTGTGCGTTTGAAATTAGGTAGTTTTAGTAAGTCTTTTTGATAAATCTTGATACTAATCCTTATTTCAGCTATCATCGATCATCGAAGAAGTGTATTCAAACTACTGACAATTAGTTTTGCAGGTTTTGGGGCTTGGTTTAGACATCATTGTTGCATTTACTCATACACTGTTAATCTAGTGGTACCTAGTTTAAAACAAGAATAGTAATCATACAATTTTGCATTACAATCTTGCATACAATCATAACTTAGTTTTTTAATTAGGAGGAGTAATTATATCTTGCATACAACCATCACATAGTCTAAATTAGGAGGTTAATTGGACAAGTTTTGCATACAATCTTGCATACAATCTTCACATAGTCTAAATTAGGAGGTTAATTGGGCAAATTTTGCATACAATCTTGCATAAAATATTCACCTAGTCTAAATTAGGAGGTTAATTGGACAAACTTTGCACACAAACTTGCATACAATCTAAACATATCATAAATAGGGGGTTTAATTGAACAATCTTGCATACAATCTTGCATAGAAATTATCACATAGTTTAATTAAGAGGCTAAATTTTACTATCTTTCCTTTTATGCTATCATGCAAATATGGCATTTTGTGTTGTTAGTGTTGTCAATCAAGTATGCACCTTGCTAAGCTCACAAAAACTTAGCTACTTGTTGAAACATGGAATCACTCTTAGGATGTGGTTTTCCTATAATGAGATTGAATCTCCAGAGTTCTCCTTATGATTTTCCTAATCTAATGTCTTGCAGTGAAAAGAAATAGGAGGATATAAATGAATTCTAATTTAACCTTTAAGACTGTATCACCTAATAGATCTTACTCACAAACAAATTATTGGACTTTGGCCTTCACAACACTCTGATCATTTAACTCATAAATATTTCACATGAAGGTCTGGTAGACACAACATGCAACCTAAATTAAATAAAGATTTTGCAAAAATATCACAAGCTAAGACAAAGCAAAGGAGAAACATTCTGTTGGGATAGGAAAATTTAAAAATTTTCCTATACTTTTATCCATCCCCTGTCAAACCAAATTAGAACATTATACCCCCAAAATCATAATAAAAGTCGATAAATATATCATGATTTGTATAATAAGATCCCTACCATAACTATTAGTCTCACCTCCCAAACCATAATCTGTAAAAACCTTTAGTTCTTTGATTTCGGCAAGACCTCAATTTTTTCATACTGACCCATGTTCCATTTGATGCAGATTAGATGTGTATCGGCATTAGGAATGAAGTTGGAATAAGAATTTCAAGAAGCCTTGATAAAGGAAGTTATGTCGATGACCCCTTATCAGAAAGAGAATCTCCAGTCACACCGAATTGATCAAATACAAGGACCACCAGGATGAGAAAGCATTGTCAGAAGATACTCTGAACATTCCCCCCGACTGCGTAGATCAGATTGATGGGGAAACTCAACAAGTGTCCTACCGAACAACTCAAGGAATAGATTGAACTATCGACACATTGGGAAGAAATACAACATCGGAACAAAAAATTAATGTTTCTCCGACCTTATGATGTCTCTGTGACCATAAGGAAATTTCAGCCAAAGTCATACTGATATATGTGAAGGGTATAACTCATCGGCAAAAGGAAGCAAATTGGTGTAGGATTTATAGGTCTTGCCAAGTCTATAGTCACAATGATAAAGGATTTCAGTGAGATATGACTGTGGTCATTCCAATGAGGAAAGAATACAAAGGACAGCATCGCGGAAACAATAAGGATCAGATAAATCAAACAAGGTCATCCTGATAACATATGTTGTTCCAATGAAAACAATAATCACACACATCGATAAGACTCTTTTCCACAGGTCACATGTGTCCGAAAGACAAATGATATTGGTATCAATTTCTTGGGTCTTATCGATTGCACTAATTAGCCCTATAAGGAGAAATTGATAAACATTTCGGGAAGGCTCATACTGATATGAATAATTAGTATAGGAGAGATTTGAAATATCAGAGTAAGAGGATGTTTTCATAATGATGGTGTAAGTTAGGCCGATAACAACCTCTATGCTCATTCTTATATAGGATAAGTATTGAAACGTCTCACCGATATAAACATACATATGCTTTCCTAAAAAGTGACATCGAGGAAATAAAACAAAGGGTCACAGTGATTGAGTCATCTACAACTATTGGAGCCATAAGAAGCATTTATATCGCACTGACATTACAAAAGTCTTGTCGATGAAGGATTTCAAAACAATTGTGGACATTAATGCATTGGAAGTATTAATAACTGGCCAAGAAGAAATCCCCTAAGAAGTCATTTTAAATTATTGCAATTATGTTCAGAAAGGATTGTCTGAGAAGAGCGCGCAAGCCAGGATTTGGAGGAGAAAACAAAGGAATTTGGTGATCATCTCAGGCAACAGGTAGACACATAAAACCTCTATGTGGTGACTTACAATTTGTATTTTCTATTCAGAATTATAACTAATGGAGACACCAGTAAAGGGCAAGGGTAGAAAACAATAAGGTGAAACTAGTAAACCTAAGAAACAAAAAACTGATAAAGGTCCTGACAAAAAGGTGAAAGAGAGAAAACTAAATCAGGATTCGATAGATCAATTTCCTGGGTCTACCCCTAAAGCCCGAAGGTCTGCACAACTTAGGGTGGAGGTGGAGAAATTAGAAGACAAATACAAATACATGGGAAATGTATGGACACCAATAAGAGGTTATGAATTATTTAAATTCCATTATGATAGGAGATTTAGAAATGTCCTAGTGTCTAATTTGTGGCATTTGAATTTGGGCAAATTGGTTGTCCCAGATGTGTTTGTGAATATGGAACTCCTAAAACTTTTGGCTAGGCATTACAATCCTAGCCTCAAAGCCATATGTAATCCACAAGGAGAGCTTGCTATACATTTATAAAAAAATGCCATCTGTGAAGTATTTGATTTGGATGACTTATGTACACATCCCATAGTATATGAGGATTTAGACAAAGAGTACTGGAGGATGGACACCACATACAATGGATGGAGATTGATTCTTCATAGGCCTAGGGCAGAGGGAAAAATAATACCTTTTGATGACAATGATGGACCTCCATTCCATGTGTCCTTGTTTGAACCTTATATGAAATACACATATTATTCTATTGGCCAAGTCCTAGGGTCAAAAGTTCCTGATTTCATGACAATTCCATTAATGGTGATAGCAACAGATATCCAATGTCATAATGCTAGGCAATTTGACTATGCTACTTATATTTTTAGGAAGATTGATTCTAGCTTTGTAGCAATTAAGAACAATGCCCCAACAGTTTCTTTTGATCATTATTCACTCCTTATGTACATGGTATTATACTATGGCAAGGAAATGGGAATATGGCCGAATGAACTCAGAATTGCTCAAATAGACAAAAAGGGATAGAAGTTGCCTATGCAGATGTGGACAAGGGTATGGGATAGTAGGTTTGCCCACTCCAGTTACATTCATTTTGAAGAATATTTTGTAAAAGTGTTGTATAGATACTTTAATCATCCCTGTGAATATTCATTGTCAGATGAAATAAAAAAGTTCCTCAGACCAAAAGACTTTGATGGCCCCCCAACAGTCACACACAATTGGGGAGATTGGTATTGCTTTTAGGACTCAACTATGGTCAGAATTTATGGTTTTGAAGATACCCCATTTATACTGCCCAAGACAGTTCTTGATAGGATTGCTTACTTGGAGATAGTCAGACAGATGGACTATTCCAATGTGACAAACTTAAGTGCCCATGACAAACAATCCTTCATGCCTAGTACTCTATGTTTTGGGGATTTTACTATGGTTTCCAAGGATGGGTATGATTTCATCAGAGATAAATTAATGCATTACAACATGAGGTGTGCTGAGACAAGAAAAGGATTTGATCCTGAAGGCTTCATTGATTCTGCTAGATAAAACAAAATCTCAGTGGATACACACACATTCTATATCTACGTGATGATATTATTAGGAACATGGAAGAAGCTGAAGTTGAATTGGTAATTGAAAAATATAATAGAGAATTAGATGAGAAAAGAAAATAGTTTCTAGAAGTTGAGTTATTGTCTTCTGGTGATGAAGAATCTATAGGTGAAGAGGAGTTTCATGAACATACAAGTAGAATCTCTAGACGAAAAATGGAGGGTTATCAGCTTCCTAGTAGAGAGAAGGATGAGGAGGAGCCTGGTGGTGAGGATGCCAGATAGTTGGCATATGATTCTTTCATTGCAGATGATCAATTCATTCATTCTTAGGAATTTAAATCATTTTTGTATAAATATAAAGGAAAGGAACTCAGAGAATCAGTTGAAGATGTCACAACTGATAATGAGAGACAATTGATGAATGTGTTAAAGACAATAGTAGATAATGAGTTGAGGGCTATGACTCCTAACAGAGGCAGATAGTTGCTTAGAGAAGCAAGTGTCATGATATTTCCTGGACTTGACATAAATTATGCCCTAGTATTTGATAGTTTTTTGCACAATATTGATGATAAATACAAACTCACTCCTGAAGGTGTAACAGAGGTATACATGGGTACCCAATATAACAATGATAAAAACTCACTCATGATATGGGCCTTATATCCTCCTCATAAGAAGACTGCCATCATAGATACTGAAAAGGCCTTTGAGCATGTTATGACTTTGAAAGAAGGAGAAACTGACCCTCTGATTATTGCAGATATTGGTATAAATGTTGCAAAGCTGAATAAAACCCAGGCTCAATTGCTAATCAAGGAGCGAGATGCATATAAATTGAATTGTGAAAGATTAACAAAGGAAAATGATTTCCTAAAAGACACTGTCAAGAATGCCTTTGGAGAATCAATTAAAAGATTAACTTAAGGAGAAAGCTCACAAAGTTCTCAACCACCATCTATTCATCAAATAGCCCAGGTTCAAATTGACACACTTGCAGTAGTACTACAGAATAGGCATATCCATATGATGCATTAGATGAATAAATTCTGGGATGTTTACTCTGAGAATCATAACGTTATCCAAGAACATGAGAGGTTAAATAATAGGCTCCAAGAGAAACTCCATGAGATATAGAGTAAGGATACCCCTGACAATACAGGCATCTCCAGTGCCCAAGATTTGATCAAACTGTTGGATCTAGGGCATACAACTGAGAGGGGGGGTGAATCAGTTGTATAAAAACCTGCTCTACTTTAAATACTTGATTCTTCTTTGTTAGTTAACTGTATATCAATTAATCATCCATGAAAGCATAATGCACAAACACAAGAGCAGATAAACACCAACACATTGAACACCAAGATTTTGACGTGGAAAACCCGGTTAAGGGAAAAACCACGGGGTGATTAACCCAAGGATTATTCTCTGTTAGAAGAATAAGAAAAAGAATGGCACTTGCCAATTAGGGCTCACTGCCCGAGCACACTGCTCACAAAGAGGCCCACTGCCTACAAGGAGACACATTGTCTACAAAGTGATAAGAATCACAATCTTGAACTAGAGAATGACATTTCTACTATGTCTGGATCAGTTCCATTTAAGCCCAAAAACCCCTGCTCTGCCTTTCGCACTACTCTTTGCTACACCACACTCATTCACACAATCCACACTTTGAAATGAACTCACAAACCTTTATTTATACAAGACATCAACTTAGGAACAATCATCTAAGTCGGCAATCAACCATAAGAATATCCACAAGATGAATAACACATCCGGTCGGCCATCACAAGAACATTCCCAGGATGAACAACTCATCCGGTTGGCTAGTCGGAACAAGAACTTCATCCGGAAGAATATCTTCAATTCCGGGCTCTACCATCAATGCGGACCAACAACACAACCTCATCATGATCCAAGAACCTTCACAAGCCTGCCTGAATGACCAGGTACATCTGCACTTTCTCTACTTACTGGAATCTCTTCTCTTCCTCATCCAGAACTTCAAGAACACAGTCTGTCGCCACTGTCACAATGCAAAAGGCACTTCCGGACCTCACAATCATACACAACTTGAGATGACACATCAAAAGGACATCCCAAACACTCCTTCCAATCTGCAAATTAGGATTATACAATTCCAGACCTCACCGGACCTTTCTGTGATCCTCTGTCACCTCTGAACACTTGCCGGAACCGGTTCCACACCGAAAGCCACAATTCCTTCAGATCTCCATGCGGACCTCTGAAATCTTAACTGAAGCATCTCAAGACTCATATCTACAAACCCTTTAATCCGCATCCTCCAGTTTGCATCCTATACAATACATTTGCCTTCTTCTCATCACTGTTCTTCACTGTTCCTGACTGAGGCTAATTTTCTCAATATCCTCAGCACACTGCTCATAAAATCCTTCTTGTTAATGCAATATGAGTATGTTGACATCAATGACAACACTAGTTCACCTCATACTTGCAACAATCTCCCCCTTTGTCATTGATGGCAACATATGATGTGAAAAACCATCAAGACAAGAACTTCTCCTTTCTGTCATAGCTCCCCCTATCAGCAACATGTCTTTTCCTCATTTACTGCTCCCCCTTTGATCAACAACCACTTGTTTTTCACATGTCTTCTCTCCCCCTTTGACATCAATGGAAAAGGGCTCATACTTGCAATTCTAACACATCAGAATCATACCAGCAGCTCCCCCTTAGTAGCAGCTCCCCATCATCAATCCAGATCACAAGATATGACTGTGATATCCACCGGACTGATGCACATCAGTGCATCTTAGTTTATTGCCGGAGGGGCCATGACCCCTAACTTCTCCCGGAGATATTCAAAAGAGTCCTTGGGAAGAGGTTTAGTAAAGATATCTGCAATCTGATCCTTGGAGGGAACATATTCCAACCTGACTTCTTCCTTGTTCACTTGTTCTCTCAAAAAGTGAAACTTGATAGATATGTGCTTAGTCTTAGAGTGCAATACCGGATTCTTAGAAATATTAATTGCACTTGAATTATCACAAAAAATTGTGATAGGCTCCTCATATTCAACTTTAATGTCTCTTAGCATCTGATTCATCCATAAGATTTGAGTGCAACTGCCTGCTGCTGCAATGTATTCTGCTTCAGTTGTGGACAGAGATATTGCATCTTGTTTCTTGCTTAGCCAAGAAACCAATCTCTTCCCCAGAAAGAATGCTCCACCACTAGTGCTTTTCCGGTCATCCACATCTCTTGCCCAATCTGCATTTGTGTAAGCATGAAGAGAGAAATCTGGATCTCTAGGGTACCATAGACCATACTCAACTGTTCCTTTCAAGTACCTAAAAATTCTTTTGATTGCCATAACATGAGATTCTCTAGGATCAGCCTGGAATCTTGCCACAAGACCAACAGCCTGCATTATATCTGGTCTAGTCTGAGTGAGATACAACAATCCACCAATCATTGATCTATACTTTGTCTGATCTGCCTTTGGGGAGTCATCATCTTTGCTCAACTTACATCTGGTTGCCATGGGAGTGTTCATTGGCTTTGAATCTTCCATACCAAATTTCCTCAACAATTCTTTCACATATTTGGTTTGAGAAATAAAGATCCCTTTCTTTGTTTGAGTAATTTGCAGACCCAAGAAGAAATTCATTTCACCAAGCATAGACATTTCAAACTCACTTTTCATCTAATTTGCAAAAGTTTTGCACATACTATCTCTTCCTCCAAAAATGATATCATCCACAAACACTTCAACAATCAAAATGTTTTCATGAGCAATTTTGAAATATAAGTTGCTGTCAGTAGTACCTTTGTTGAATCCAATCTGCACAAGATGCTTATCCAACCTTTCATACCATGCTCTTGGGGCTTGCTTTAATCCATACAAAGCTTTCTTCAACTTGTAGACCATATCATCATTATCAGACAGTTGAAATCCATCCGGTTGTTCAATGTAAACTTCTTCTTCCAAATCACCATTTAGGAAGGCAGACTTGACATCCATCTGATATACCTTGAAGTCTTTGAAGGTAGCAAATGCAAGGAGTAATCTGACTACTTCAATTCTTGCCACCGGAGCAAAGGTTTCTTCAAAATCAATTCCTTCTATTTGAGAGTAGCCTTTGTAGACCAATCTAGCTTTGTTTCTGATTACTTCACCAGCTTCATTCAGTTTGTTCCGAAAAACCCATTTGGTTCCAATCACATTCCTGTCTCTAGGTCTGGGAACAAGATCCCAAGTATGATTTCTCTCAATTTGCATCAATTCATCTTCCATTGCTTTGGTCCAGTTTTCATCATTGCAAGCTTCATTTATTGTTTTGGGTTCAATCTTTGAAATCAGACAACATTCATCCTGATTTTGAGCAACATTCCTTCTAGTTTGCACACCTTTGTTTCTGTCACCTATAATTTGATCTTCAGAGTGGTTCTGTATTACATACCTTGGAATTTTGGGAGCATTCTGTACTACTGCTTCTTGATCAGGCTCATTCAGACCTATCTCTTCTTCCTGATTTACCGGATCAGGCTGACTCTGACTTACCGGAGAGGATTGAGCTCCTTGAACTTGAATACCATCTTGGTCATCCTCATCAAACTCATAAAACCTTGAGGGCTTCTCAATTCCTTCATCAACTTTCACATTAGTGCTTTCTATCATCTTCCTCAATCTCTTATTGTAACACCGGTATGCTTTGCTTTGAGTGGAGTAACCCAAGAAAATTCCTTCATCACTTCTAGCATCAAACTTTCCTAGATCTTCATCTCTTTTAATATAACACTTGCTACCAAATACTCTGAAATATATCATAGTAGGAGTGATGCCAAACCAGAGTTCATAAGGGGTCTTTCTAGTGTTGTTTCTGATTTGAACTTGATTGAGAGTGTAGACTGCAGTGCTGATAGCTTCTTTCCAAAACATTTGAGGAACATTTGCTTCCAACATCATTGTCCTGGCAGCTTCCTGGATGGTCTGGTTCTTTCTCTCAACTACTCCATTCTGCTGTGGAGTCCTAGGAGCAGACAACTGTCTTCTTATACCCTGCTTCTCACAAAAGTCAATGAACTCACCAGATGTAAATTCACCACCTCTATCAGACCTTAGACACTTCAATTTCAATCCAGTTTGATTCTCAACCATAGCTTTGAAGATTTTGAACTTCTCAAGGGCTTCTAATTTCTCCTTTAGGAAGGTAACCCACATCATCCGGGAATGGTCATCAATTAGCAACATGAAATATCTATCACCTTGCACACTCTTAACTCTTGTCAGACCACATAGAGTAGTATGAACTAATTCCAATAATCTGGTAGAGGACTAATCCTTGCTTTTGAATGAGACTCTACTCTGTTTACCTAGCTGACATTCTTTGCACAAACTATTTGTAGGTTTTACCAATTTTGGAAGATCTCTTACAGCCTGAGTATTGCTTATCTTGATGATGTTATCAAAATTTACATGACACATTCTTCTATGCCATAACCAACTCTGATCAATTTGAACAAACAGACAATTTTTATTTGAACTGACTAGATGAAAGATATTACCTTTTGTCTAAGTACCGGATGCAATGTCAGTTCCGAAACTTGTAAAGATTCTACATTTTCCATTCTTGAACTGGAGATCATAGCCTTTATCTACTAACTGACCAACACTGAGAAGATTGTGCTTCAATCCTTCAACATATAGTACATTACCTGTTTTGCTCTTTCCATCAAAGGAAATAGTTCCCCTACCTTTGATTCTGCCAGCAGAATTGTCACCAAATTTTACCATTCCTCCTTCATACCTTTCCAAATCCAAGAACTTATCCTTGTCACCAGTCATATGGTGAGGACATCCACTGTCAATAACCCAATCATCCTTTTCTTCCACTTGAGCAGCCAAAGCTTTTTCCACAACCTTGTGATTGACAGATTTAGAGAGTATTGAATCTTCTTCCTTGATGGCAATAAACACCCATTCATTTCTAGATTTGCTTCCTAGTTCTGATTCATCATTTGGTACTCCTTCATTGTCATCTTCTTCATGAACATAATAGCAGTTCTTTTGAAACCTTTGTCTGTTAGTATTAGTCCTTGCAGATCTTTCCAGACATCTTGAAGCAAGATGACCAATCTTATTACAGTTAAAGCACTTAAAGGGTAGTTTTCCTTCATACTTACCGGATCCTCTTGGTAGTCTCTTTGCAATGAGGGCTTCAAGTTGAGTTGTTTCTGCTTCTTCTTCTTCCATGTCTCTTCTTTCTTGATCATACCATGACATCTTCCTTGAAGAGTTTTCACCCGGGTCAAATCTTTGTTTGCCTTTCACATAGGCACTGGCTTTGAAAGCAGATTCAGTCTTGGGAGGATCATCTCCAAACTTGGTCATTTCAAATGCAGCTAGTTTGCCAGCCAATTGTTCTCTTGTGACAGTTGTGTGGGCTCTGAATTCATCAATGGCAGCAACTTTGATTTTGTAGGCAGCAGGAAGGGATCTGAGGATTTTGCAAACAATCTCATTTTCATCTAGAGTTCCACCAGCATTTCTAATTCCACATACCAGCTCATTCACTCTTGGCATAAAGGTAGTGATGTTTTCATCATCTCTCATATTCAATCTCTCAAATTTCCCTTTCAGACTTTGCAACCTTGCACTTTTGACAAACTCATCTCCTTCATACAGAAGTTCCAATTTAGTCAGGATCTCATATGCAGTTGGTAGGTCGATAACATTTGAGAGATCTGAGTCATTTAATGTGCTTAGCAGAGCTTCCTTGGTCCGCAGATTGTTTTCAGCATCTGTGATTTCATTCAGAGTTGTCAGACCACCTTGTGGAGGTATATATGGTTTTGAGACCATGGCCAAGTATGCTTTTCCCATACATTCCAAGTGACATTTCATGCGACCTTTCCAGAGAGTGAAGTTGGTTCCATCGAACTTTGGACTATCCTTCTTATATGACGACATCCTGGATCTCCTCAAGCGGTTAAGCTCCTTTTAGAGGAACTTGGCTCTGATACCAATTGTTGGATCTAGGGCATACAACTAAGAGGGGGGGTGAATCAGTTGTATAAAAACCTGCTCTACTTTAAATACTTGATTCTTCTTTGTTAGTTAACTGTATATCAATTAATCATCCATGAAAGCATAATGCACAAACACAAGAGCAGATAAACATCAACACATTGAACACCAAGATTTTGACGTGGAAAACCCGGTTAAGGGAAAAACCACGGGGTGATTAACCCAAGGATTATTCTCTGTTAGAAGAATAAGAAAAAGAATGGCACTTGCCAATTAGGGCTCACTGCCCGAGCACACTGCTCACAAAGAGGCCCACTACCTACAAGGAGACACACTGTCTACAAAGTGATAAGAATCACAATCTTGAACTAGAGAATGACATCTCTACTATGTCCGGATCAGTTCCATTTAAGCCCAAAAACCCCTGCTCTGCCTTTCGCACTACTCTTTGCTACACCACACTCATTCACACAATCCACGCTTTGAAATGAACTCACAAACCTTTATTTATACAAGACATCGACTTAGGAACAATCATCTAAGTCAAAAATCAACCATAAGAATATCCGCAAGATGAATAACACATCCGGTCGGCCATCACAAGAACATTCCCAGGATGAACAACTCATCCGGTCGGCTAGTCGGAACAAGAACTTCATCCAGAAGAATATCTTCAATTTTGGGCTCTACCATCAATGCGGACCAACAACACAACCTCATCATGATCCAAGAACCTTCACAAGCCTGCCTGAATGACCAGGTACATCCGCACTTTCTCTACTTACTGGAATCTCTTCTCTTCCTCATCCAGAACTTCAAGAACACAGTCTGTTGCCACTGTCACAATGCAAAAGGCACTTCCAGACCTCAAAATCATACACAACTCGAGATGACACATCAAAAGGACATCCCAAACACTCCTTCCAATCCGCAGATTAGGATTATACAATTTCGGACCTCACCGGACCTTTCTGTGATCCTCTGTCACCTCTGAACACTTGCCGGAACCGGTTCCACACCGAAAGCCACAATTCCTTCAGATCTTCATGCAGACCTCTGAAATCTTAACTGAAGCATCTCAAGATTCATATCTACAAACCCTTTAATCCGTATCCTCCGGTTCGCATCCTATACAATACATTTGCCTTCTTCTCATCACTGTTCTTCACTGTTCCTGATTGAGGCTAATTTTCTCAATATCCTCAGCACACTGCTCATCAAATCCTTCTTGTTAATGCAATACGAGTATGTTGACATCAATGACAACACTGGTTCACCTCATACTTGCAACACAAACAACATAAGAAATATCATGACCAGCTTCAAAATGATGTTAAGGAATGTGTTGAGGCTTCAAAGATAGGTGTACCTATGTTGTTCAGAAATGATAAGGAGTTGAAGAGTAAAGATGAATGGACTAAAGAATGCTAGGTGATATTATAGGTGGCTCTAGAAGCTCGCAAAGGTAAAGACTCGACATCCGGGGAGGCCTGGAAGCTTTTGGAAAAGATGGTAACGATAGATGTGATTACAAGGAATGCTATAGAATTTGCTGATACACATCAGATCCAAAAGTACCTGGATCATGTTACTCAGATCTACCTATGTCTTAGTAGAGCTTAGTGTCATTATCTTTGTTTATTGTTATGTTAATCCTATTAATTCTCAAAAGACATTTTGAAGTGTTATGTCTCTTCACAAATATTTCTATATAAGTTGGACATATGATGGTCAATAGGGGGGTAGTGGTAGATAATAGAAGAAGTTCATAAGATTTTAAAAGACCATGTTGTAAGTATTATATTGAAGAAGTTAATAGAAGATCTTTGATTCTGTGGCTTTATACTGGCATCAATTGTTTGTTGAAATTATTTAGTTATTTGGTTGTCTCTATTGGTTTTAGGACAGACAACTGAGAGGGGGGGTGAATTAGTTGTCACCAAAACTTTCTTTTCTGTAAACACTTAAATCCTTCTTATATTTCTATAATATAATAATGATTTAATCACGGAAGCACAATGCAATATCTCGAGAAAAACCACATTAACACATATGACACCAAGATTTTAATGTGGAAAATCTGGTTAAGGGAAAAATCATGGGGTGACTAACCCAAGATTGTATTCTCTATTAAAGAATAAGAAGAAGAAAATGTCACTTGCTAATTAGGGCTCACTTCCCGAGCACACTGCTCACAAGAGGCCCACTGCCTACAGGAGACACATTGTCTATAGAATAATAATATAAATATTACATACTTGATCTGGAGATTAGCATCTTCACCGTGCTTGAGATAGTTCTATTTAAGCTCAACACTTCTGCTCTACTTTTCGCTCTTCTCCTCTCTACCACTCTCTCATCTTCACCAAGATACTATGAAATGACTTCGCAATTCTTATTTATACATGACATCAACTTTGGAATGATCATCAAAGTCGGCACAACATATTCTATTACAGAGTAATTACAAAAATACAACTTGATTTGTTACAAGAACTTCATGCGTATCACCACACTATCAGCCACACATATCTGGGACTTTAATCTTCTTTGAGGAACACGCCATGCTTCGTAGAAAATCTTCAAGATCATCCACAAGATGTGTAAAACATCTGATCGGCCATGATTAGGAAGAACACCATCACCTGAGAGTAAATCTTCAATTACAAGCTCAATCTTCAATGCGGACTGCCAACATGAACTGGACACAATGTAGAGACCCCCACAAGCTTGCTTGAATCACCAAGAACATCCACACCACTTCTGCTTATTGAAATCATTCGCATCTTCATCTAGAGCCTCAAGAACACAGTCTTTCATCACTGTCACATTAGAATAAATGCTTCCAGACCTCTAGACCACGAACCAATTGAGTTGTCAATTCACATTGGCTTCCTAAGCATTCCTCCAAATCCGCAGAACAAGATATTGCATTTCTGGATCTCATTGGACCTATTTGTGTCACTCTGTCACCTCTGAACCACTGCTAGAACCAATTTTACTCATATGGTCATAACTTCTCTAAATCTTCATGCGGACCTCTCAAATCGTGGCTGGATCATCTTTAGACACATATCTACAAACCCTTTGATGTGCATTCTCTGATCTTCATCTAGTTGGGATCTTCAATTCATAGAGCTTCACTGTCTTCACTATTACTAATAGGACTAATTTTCTCAATATCCTCAGCACACAACTCATCCAATCCTTGACATCAATGCAATAGGAGTATGTTGACATCAATGACAACACCGGTTAGGCCCATATTTGCAACAGTCTCTAGTTCAATATTTCTTTATTATTCAAATTGATATATCAAGTATATACTCAGTTTGTTAATGCACATTTTCTGTACTTGTGTGATTTGATTAATTGGTTTCCTTAAAGAGGAATTAAAACCCTTCTGGTCAGTCACAGTAATCTAGAAGTATTGATTTGGATCGCTAAAAAGAACCACATAATTAGGATTGGCATTTTGTCTCAAAGTTGATATTATCTGCTACTCTTGCATAGTTCATTCAATTGGTTCCTTCAAGTAAGGATTAAAATTCCTTCTGGTGAATAATAAGAAACTTGATTGTGTTAGTTGGATATTAAGAAGAGTCTATCAATCATTCCCTTGCACGTTTATACAAGTTATAAACTGAAGCGTTATGCCAGATAGTTAGAGTTATTTCCAAGTATACACCAGTGATCTTAGGTTCACACTTAACTCTATTTACCCAACAAGGAACTGGTCTTACTCATTTCAATAGTTAAATTCATTTATTAGTTCTTACCTTATAATTTCTTATACAATTTATACCAATCATCTTTCAGATATTAGAAATAGAACTAGTTAGCAAGATTTCATCTATTCCACACCATTTGCCACTATGGGTAGATCCATTAACTTAGTCACAAAACTTACACTCATTTAATCTGCCTTAACTTTCAAGGTCTACCCACCTAGGTATAGTAGTACCTAAAGTGTAGGGAGTCATTAACCTTATAGGTTAACTTCGTCACGTTAGTTCAAAAATGTTGCCAATCTAATCATAGAGTCTGGCATCCTCTTAGGATTTGCAACCTGCATTCTTGAGACCTAAAAAATTGGTGACTCTACTGGGGACCTAAATACAAAGAACCTTGGTAAGAGACCATTCTTTTATAGTCAAAAATTTCAAAAATACAAATTGGTAACTTTGCTGGCAAGAAGAACCCAAAAAGATAAACTACAACCTCTTCCTATTTACAAAAAATAGGTGGCGACTCTAAAACCTGTTATAATAGAAAATTAGTACCAAATGCATGGTAGAAGATCCAAGATGGAAGGGAAGAAGTTACAATCATCCCCACCACTCAGAGCGCCTTCCAAGAAAAATGGAGCATCAAGTTATTTTCATCAGAATAATAATCAGGAGGCCCAAGAGGATAATATAGAACAAACTATCATAACTCACAATAGTTTTACCCCTCTGCATGAATCAAATGAGAATTTATCTAAAATCAATGGAGTAACTAATGATATATTGGCAAAATACAGACCTAATCCTCAAAGATAGCTTGAGTTCAAAGTATAGGCCATGAAGGAAATTGATCAAAGGCAAGCTAAGTATGATTATAAAATATCACTACAGCAGGGAGAAGGGGTAAAACATGGATTCTTGAATCAAGAGGTGAATAAAAGTCCAAAGGATACAAGGAACATGAATGAAATGCAGCAAAATGTGCTCAATCTCCAAGAAGAACTTGAAATGATCAAAATAGAGGAAACTGAAATGTTGTTAAAACAGGAGATTCAACAGATAAAGGATAGGACTAAAATAGCTGCCCCAAAATATATACCTCCACATAGAGGAAATGCTTTGAGGAACACACAACAAAACTTGCACCAAAATATAGGTGGTGCTTCCAATTTGCAAACATCTGGAAGTCATATCATCAAAATACCCTCCCGAGTAATCCTAGATCACTCCTCATACATAACACCTCTCAACATATGGCTAATCCATACCCACCCGGGCTGGCCAACAGTATTGTAGACCATAATATCATTATACGAACCCCCACATGAACCCACAACAACAACATGCTTACCATCACCCTCCATGCGGGTATCATTACTACCCTAACCCACTACCCATGAACATTTCTCCACCAAAGCTCACGAACATATGCAGGTAGTTTGATCTGACTAGATATCAATTGTATCCATACCCCACTGACAATAGTTGGAGGAATATAGTTCCCAAGTTTACTGGAAACAATGTAGTATCAGCTGAGGATCATATCATAAGCTTCAATGCTTTTGTACAAGATATTAGTATGGAATATGAAGATGTTAAAATGAGATTATTCATGATGTCTCTAACTGAGGATGCAAGAGACTAGTTCAATAGCTTACCAGATGCCTCAATTAGTTCCCTAATAGATTTCCATAGTCAATTTAAGGAGTAGTATGGCAATCAGTATGCCCTTGAGTTTGCCTTGCACGAATTGATAAGTATCCAAAAATACCAAAACGAGTTAGTATATGACTTTAAACTAAGATTCTCCAAGTTGCACAACAAAATACCACATGGATCTAAATTGACTGACCCAATAGCATTAAGTATTTATCTGATTTGATCCTAAGATAGGGTATGAACTTAGAAACTGGTGCCTTAGGAGCTTGGCTGAATCACAGAAAGTAGCATTGACTATTGAAAACAATAGAAAAGTTGCAGGCATGGTTGTCAAAAGATATAATCTTAGAATTCCTCAAAGTCCAAATATTCAACATAATAAACAAGAAAATCAATATAGAAATGAAAGACCTAGGTTGCATGATATGCCATATAACACAAATTGGAAGGATGGGAGACCTATTGAAAACAACAGAAAGCAACATTATGGTAAAGACACTCCTAATCCTCTAAAGAGAAATGGGGCACATATGGTAGAAGATAATCCCTAGTGTTTGGTGTACAATTTACCACACTCACTTGAATATTGTGTAGTGGCTAAATCAGTACAATAGGAAGAAGCATCGTATGACTATAACAGAGACAACCACATAATAAACATGATGCAAAATACACCATACTTGCTAAATGAAGACTATTCTTCTATAGAAGAAGAGAGATATGAGTATGATGTGGGGAATTAGAAACATCATATCAACATGGGAAAACAAGAAGTATTCTCAGATCAGGAGGACAACTACAAGGGACCTACTTGTTATCATAACAAATCACCATATGATCAATGGAGAAAGCCCATTGAAAAGGAAAGAGAAGTTCTTACAATAGCTGCAGTAGCCCAAGCTAAAAATGCCTATAATCTAAGGAACAAGACAATAAATACAAAACAAGGAACACCTAGGAGTGTCTTTATAAAAGATCAAAATTACAAAAGGAATAACGCAAATTTCTCACCTAAAGAACCAGACAAAATTGAGCAAAATAAAATGAAAGACAAATCACCAATTCAAGAAAAAGAGCATATAAGAACAAAAAGAATGATCAAACTATAGCCCATTCATTTAACATTGTTCACGCGATATCCCAGGTGAAGATATCAGTACCACATTTGGAAATGATGAAGATAGATAAATACAAAACTACAGTGGTTAAATTGATTTCAGATATACCAAATCAAAAATATAAGGAATCAGAGAATAGAACAAACAATGTTCAGCAAGAAACAGTCCAAGTTTTTGAAGTATATCTGGGTGATACCCTAACAAAGAATCCCTCACAAGTGGACCCTTTCTACACCACCTTATTAATTAGAAATAGGCTATTGAGGATCTGCATGATTGATTCAGGTGCAGCCATGAATATCATGCCAATAGCAGTCATGAAAGAACTGGGAATGTGGGTTGACACTACATTTGGTAAGTTTTATGCAATGGACAATAGGTCTATCCCAGTTGTGGGCATCATGAAGGATGTGGAAATAAAACTAGCTTCCTACCTTGAAGCAACTTATAATATTGATATCATTGTGGTTGATATTCCACCATATTATGGAATGCTCTTATCAAGACAATGGGCTACAATGGTAGGAGGGAATGTCCAATTAGATTTATCATATGCCACAATACTAGTGGGAGGCAAAGAGATCAAGTTGTGTAGGGAGATAAGATATGAGAACATCATAGAACGCCTAGATCAAAATCAAATAAATCTATTTTGTGATACAGATTTGGGGACCTTCAAAATTGAAACAAATCAGCCAGAGTTGCAAAATACTGATCCAATATATCTAGAATCTAAGAAAGAGGGAAATGATGTGTGGAAAATGTATTTTGATGGTGCATGTAGCAAAATGGGAAATAGGACAGGAGTACTATTTATTTCTCCAATAGGTAAAACTTTCAAATACTCGTTCTTATTGACATTTGAATGCACAAAAAATGTAGCAGAATATGAGGCTTTGCTCATTGGTTTAAATATTTCCATCAAGCATAAGATAAGAAATTTGGTTGTATACGGGGATTCTAAATTAGTTACCTCTCAAGTAAAAGGGAAATATTTATCCAAAAACAAGAGGTTGAAGCAGTATAGAAATGTTGTCTGGGATGATATTGAGTTGTTTGATGCCTTCTCAATCAACTGGATTGATAGATCAAAGAATATTATGGCAGATTTTCTAGAGAACATTGCATTGAAAAGGGATGATATCACATTGGTGGGTATTACAGAAATTGAATTCAAAACTAGACCCACTATTCTAGATAATATCTATAACTACAAGTGTTTAATAATGACACTGATATAATCAAATTCTTACATTGTGTCAATCACTATGAAGACCAAGAGATTGATTTCAATGTGTTTGTGGAGGAACATGATGGAAAAGAAACTCTCTTTGGTCAAGATATAGTTCAGCTAAAAACAAACAAAATACCTAAGGGATTCATAGCATTGGAGAAAGTGTTTGATGGATATGACAGATTTAAAATGAAAGACACACCCATAGTATAGAATAATCTTGAAGAAATTAATCTGGGGACGTAGGCAGCCCCAAAGAATGTATACATTGGAAAGAAGCTGAATCCCAAAATCAAGAGCATGCTCATCAACTTTCTTAGAAAGTACATACATGTGTTTGCATGGTCATATTATGACTTGAAGGCATATAGGGAGGATCTTTTTCAACATGAAATACCATTAAACCCAGATGCTAAACCATTTAGGTAAAAGCAAAGGCCTATTAATCCCACACTGGCCCCTAAAATGTTTGAAGAACTCACAAAGCTAAGGGATGGAGCTATTATCAAACCCATTAGACACTCTTCTTAGGTTTCTAATTTGGTGCCTGTCAGAAAGAAAAATGTTGATATTAGATTATGTGTGGATTTCAGGAATCTAAATAAATCCTCTCTTAAGGATAACTATCCCCTCCCTAACATGGAAGTAGTACTGCAAAAAGTCACGGGGTGTGGACTATTGTCCATGATGGATGGTTTCTTAGGATATAATTAGGTGAAAGTCAAAGAATCAGAACAATATAAGATCACATTCACCACACCATGGGGAATGTATGTGTATTTAAGAATGCCATTTGGACTCATGAATGCTAGAGCAACATTCTAAAGGGCGATGGATGTGGCCTTTGCAGAACTAATTAATGAAATCATGGTAGTATATAAGGATAACATGACATCATATTCCAAAAGGGCTGAAGATCATTGTGCACACTTAGAGCAAATTTTTATTAAAGCCTTAGAATATGGAATTTCATTGATCCTAAGAAGTGCCATTTCACAGTAATAGAGGGCAAGCTACTTGGTCACATAGTCTCAAAAGATGGAGTAAGAATAGATCCTGAAAGAGTAAGAGCCATTGACCAAGTCCCCATTCCCAAGAATGTGAAAGCTATACAATCATTCTTTGGCC